>CM046943.1:134449073-135049073 GCA_025698515.1 Gossypium sturtianum | reverse complement strand
AGATACCCACTGTCAACTAACAACTCTAATAACAACCCTAACCAACGTCAACCACTGAGTCAGTTATTAGTCTAACACTAAGAGTGTTGGTATTTATTTAGCAAATGTGCTAATATTCTCCCCGCTTCTTCTTTTCTTCTACTTCCCTAAATTTCATTACTTGGAATACATAGCATAATAGACTATAAAAGATGACGACTGAAGTCTGAACATACAATTTGGATGCCAATGCGTAACCGTTAACACCGAACCCTAGCAAAAGGACATGTCTCTAGTGTTACAAAAATGAATTACATAACAATAATTGTTAAATTATCCCATCACAGTTGCATCTCCTTGCAATCTCTACACTTTATAAGAAATTGTAATAATCTAATTACATTAGATTTTCTTTTTGCATTTTTTTTATGCTTAAAAAGGACTAACTAAAGGACCCCAAAATTATATATATATATATATCTACGTGAGAATCAAGATAAAACCTCAAAAAAAAAAAATCTAACACAATTCAATTCAACAATTTCTTATCAAAATTTCTTTGATTAGGAAATTAATTTCAACCGTGTAAGAAACTTTTTTCATCTACTCGCGCTTCTACCTAATTTCTACACTCGCCTCTCATCCAATAAATAGACAGTTATAAAAGCAAGTCAAATCCTTTATATACTCACAACCAGACCTGATTATGACCTGGTCCGGCCCAAAAATCAATCTAAAAAAAAAAAAAGAGAGTTTGAATAAAAATATAAGCTAAACAAATGGGCTTAAAAAAAGACCCATTTTTTAAATAGGTTGAGCCTTGGATAAGTTTTTTTTTTGTCTGAGCTCGACCCGACTCAAATTTGCAAAAAAATAAAATTATTGTTGTGTTTTGCTATTGTTTCTATTGTTTTGCTTCTGTGTTTTGTTGTTGTTATGCCGTTATTTCGGTATTATATTGTTACTATTTTGTTGTTGTTTGGATATTGTATAATTATTGTTTTATTGTTAATTTTGCTATTACTTTAAAGGCATTTTCTTATTAGTTACACTTATTTTAGTATTATTTAAGTATAAATACTTTTTCTAATTTATTTTCAATTTGTTGGAAAACATTTATTTTAATGTTTTGAGTGTATTTGATGTATTATATTTTTTATATTCGTTTTTATATAAAAATAATATTATAAAAAATAATACGAGCGGATCAAATCAAGCTCGGGTTTTAATAATTTTATTCGGATCGAGCCGAACTTAGACCTGAAAAATAGGCCTAAAATTCTGTTGAGGCTCAGCTCTCTACTTGCAGGTGCTCTTAAACTTGGAGAGAATTTTACTTTTTCTAATTATCTTAAATTTTCAATTAAGAAGAAAAATAAAAAAAATTAAAGAAAGAAAAATTGATTTATTTTCATTAAAGAAATAAAAAAGAAGAGAAAGATCATGTTTATCCTTAATACTGTTTTTTTTGTGTGTGGTTGAATTGAAGATATAATGCAGGCTTACACAGCCTTTTAGAATATATTAAAATTCTTTAAAAGAATTAAAAACTATATAACTTTAATCGTTTTATTAAACGGTTTTGATAAATTGATGATTAGTGATTAAAGACCAAGCTATTTGATATCATCATTTAAGGGAAACTAATCTTTTGGACTTCTTAATTATTTTTTTATGCATTAAATTATGCAAAAAATTTCCCAAAACTATTTGCAAAGAAAATAAAATAAAATTAGAAACTAAAGATTTTAAATAAATAATAAAAAAGAATAAATATTTTTTTTATGTATTTTGAAATGTTACAATTTATTAATTGCATAAAAAGCATAAATAAAAAATAAAAGCATCGTTTCTCTCTTTTTTTAAATAATTAACTATTTCATATTTTTATTTAAAAATAATATGATATTTATTAACAACACATTTATTAAATAAAAGCAAAATTTTATTTTCAAAAACAAAATACAAAAACGCTTTTGATACTTCTTTTTGAATAAAAATAAGAATAAAATAAAAATTCTTATATTTATATTAAGATTAGAGATTTGATATATTTTAAAGCTGATTTTGCAGATTTAAACCGGCGTTATATTTTCAATTAAAATTAATTTATTTTTAATTGTTTTTAATTTTATAAAGCATTTTTAATAGAGATAATTAACCAATTTTCTATTTTTTATATATTCTTATTTCATTTTTAAAAAATAATTTTTAATATTTTGTTATATAAAAAACTAAAAATAATTTTAATATATTTTTTAATTTTCCAAGATAGTGAAAATGAAAACTCCATTATTTTCCAAATCAAATATACTAAAAGGATATATTAAAAAAATAATCACTTTTGTTTCTCTCAGGTTACATTTTAGTTATTTATGTTTAAAATGTTACATTTTAGTCACTTATATTAATGTGTTGTAATATTTTAGTCACTGAGCCATTAACGGTGTAACAGTAAGCTGATCTGGCATGTTAAATCATCGTTTCAAACAAAAAGTTTAGGTTAAATTATACAATTGGTCTCCATATTTTTTTCGTTTTAAGCAATTTTTTTCTTTTATATTATTTTAACTTTCCTTTTTTTTCTTTTTTTTTCCATTCTCTTTTACTTTTCTCACTATTTTCCTCATTTTTCCATTTCTTTTAACATAAAAGAAAAAAATTAATTTACTCAAAATGAAAAAAAATATAAAAATTAATTGTATAATTTAACTTAAAAATTTTCGTTTGAAATGATAATTTAACGTGCTACGTCAGTTTATTGTTACACCATTAACGATAATTAACGCTGAATGACTAAAATATTACAACACAATAACGTCAGTGACTAAAATTTAATATTTTAAACATAAATAACTAAAATATAATTTAAAAAAAAATAACTATTTTAATAATTTACACTTAAAAAAATGCACCAAAAAAAAAATCCTGATAGCGAAAGGAAAAAAAAAAATTGAATTTTGAGAGTTAAAAAAGAAAAAAAGGGAAAAGAAAAGAACAACTTCATCTCTTCAGTATCCAACCTTCCTCCTATCTCTTTCAAAACTCTGTCATATTTCAATCTTTCATTGGATCGTTTCCTAAATTTTCGTTCAAAATCCCCTCAAAATCACTCTCTACTGATCAATTTTTTTTTCTATGTTCTTAATTTCCCATTTCTATTTGTTAAAAAATTAATTCGATTTCCAAACCCCCAAAAAAAAAAGTTATTTCTTTTATTTTTGTGAATTTAAAAAGAAAAAATTCCTTTCGTTTTATCCCAGTTAATACCTTTTCGAAAATTTTAATTTGTACAATTCTTTTAGAATATAAAAGTTTTGAGTTTTCAGAGAAAAAACAGAGAATCAAAATCAAAGCCGTGTCTTTTTGTCTTGTTTAGTTTCAGACTTTGTTTTATCTTGTTTTGTTTGTCCCTTGTTTTTCATAAAGAAGATTGGTTTTTTTTGCTTCAAATGGGGATATTTGTACCCTGAAAATTTCTTCAATTAAAAGTCTGTTTCTTTCTTTCTGGGTTTTCATCCATTCTTCATAATTTCTCATTTTTCCCGAAAAACCCAGCTATTTAAAAGAAAGTAATAAGGAACAACCTTTGGGGTTAGTAAAAGGAGAAGTTGGTGGATTGTTTTGATTTCGGGTTTGTTTAATTAGGTGTTGGGGATTATGAGGAACGGTGGAGATGGACAAGGGCAGTCTAGAATACAAGGCGGAGGTGTCGTTTCCAGGTCTGCTCGGAGTTCGTTCCGTGCCATTTCCAGCTACTTAAGGATCGTTTCTTCCGGTGCTTCCACCGTCGCACGGTCGGCGGTTTCTGTGGCATCCTCGATTGTGGATAGGGAAGATGATTCTGGCTATGATCAGGTAAGAAATAAAAGAAGGGTCTTTTGTTTTTCCTTCTAATTTTAATGTCTAAATATATATTCTCTTTAATTTCCTTGTTATAGAGTTGGAAAAATTGTTTACTTCAATTTATTCTAAATGTGTATGCTGACTGTTGTTATATGTAAATTAAATGCAACAAGCTATACTTCCTTTGCGCAGTTAAATGCATGTAGAAGATATACTTATAGGTTAGTCTTTCTTAATTGTAATTTGAAGTTAAGAGCATAAAATATGACTAGTAATACATTCCTCTGTCAAATGTGTTTATGATGTAAAGGTTCATTGGGCTGGCTTTGACAAGTTAGAAGGTGAGGGAGATGTCATTCGACAAGTTCTTCTTCTTGGTTATCTGTCTGGTTTCCAGGTTTGGGATGTTGAAGAAGCAGATAATGTCCGTGACTTGGTTTCCAAATGTGATGGTCCTGTTTCATTTATGCAAATGCTACCAAAACCGGCTCCAGCAATGAGACCGGATGACAAGTTTGCAGACAGCCGTCCCCTTTTGGTAGTTTCTGCTGATGGGTCGCTCTCCAAGGATACTCGCATACAGGATGGTGCTTATAATGGAAGCATACCAAACAACCATGATTCTGGGAATGGTAGTGTTGTGCCTACCATTGTCCGGTTTTATTCCTTGAGATCTCAATCTTATGTACATTTGCTAAAGTTTAGATCAGCTGTTTATTCTGTAAGGTGCAGTTCTCGAATTGTTGCTGTAGGTCAAGCAGCTCAGGTATGTCTTATGCATATTTTTTGAGCACATTATGTTTAGTCAGAGTTTGAGAACTTATTTTTATGGTTTGCAGATACATTGTTTTGGTGCCGCAAATTTAGAGAGGGAATATAGCATTCTTACAAATCCTATAGTCTCAGGCTTCCCTGGTTCTGGAGGTATAGGCTATGGACCTCTGGCTGTTGGTCCTAGGTGGCTGGCTTACAGTGGAAGTCCAGTTCCAGGTTCCGATTGTGGACGTGTCAGTCCACAACATCTTACACCTTCCGCAAGTTTCCCTGGTTTTTCTTCTAATGGGAGCCTTGTTGCACACTATGCAAAAGAATCAAGCAAGCAACTTGCTTCTGGCATTGTAACCTTAGGAGACATGGGATATAAGAAACTGTCAAGATACCTGCCCGATTCATACAATTATCTGCAATCTGGAGGTCCTGGCTGGAAAGGCAATGGAACTGTTAATGGTCATTTAGTGGATGTTGATAATGTTGGAATGGTACGTATAATTCGCCCCAAGTTTGATTCTAAACTAGTATTTTTCAGCCCCTCCCCCTTTTTTAGTTGTCTTTTGCACATTTGGTCCTATTTGTAGTCTTTATTTTTAATCTGCAAGTTGCTAATACTCTGTGAAGTTAGACTTGTAGAAATTTTTTTGTTCAATATCTTATGTATTAGTATATATGTTTTAGTCTAAGGCTTGCATTTCCTCTAATTAAGCTCAAATGACTTTTCCATGGTGCTCTCTTATGTGCCAATTATATCTGCAAAAAGGTTACAAGCAAAACCAGTTTTTACACTTCACTTTATATTTTTCCCTGGGCTTATCAGGTAATTGTTAGAGATATTGCCAGTAAAGTTGTAATCGCTCAGTTTAGGGCACACAAGCATCCTATTTCAGCATTATGCTTTGATCCCAGTGGGACCCTTCTTGTGACAGCTTCAGTTCAGGGTCACAGTATCAATGTGTTCAAGATTATGCCTGGGCTTCAAGGAAGCTCTTCTGCATGTAATGCACCGGCATCGTACGCACATCTATACCGGCTGCAGCGTGGTATTACAAATGCTGTAAGACTAGCATTAATGTTGAGTATAAGTCTTATCTGTTGTTGGCAATTGGAGTTTTTCTTAATTTTTTTTTTTACTTTCTTTTGAGATTTCAGGTAATACGGGATATTAGTTTCAGTGATGATAGCAACTGGATTATGATTAGTTCTTCGAGAGGGACAAGCCATCTTTTTGCTATCAATCCAATGGGAGGATCTGTAAGTTCTCAGTCTGGCGATGCTGATTTTGCCCATAAGAATAGCAGTTTGGGTGTTATGACTAAGCCACAAGTTCCATGGCTGCTTAATTTAGGAGTACAAACACCTACTCAAACAAGTCTTTGTGCATCTGGACCCCCTGTGACACTTTCTGTTGTTAGCAGAATAAAGAATGGGAACAATGGCTGGAGAGGCACTGTAAGTGGTGCTGCAGCAGCTGCAACTGGCAGGATGAGTCCCCTTTCAGGGGCCATTGCTTCCTCTTTTCATAACTGCAAGAACAATAAATTTTTGTTTTCTGAAAGCAGCTCTTCAAAGGCAAAATACCACCTTCTGGTTTTCTCTCCTTCTGGATGTATGATACAGTATGCTTTACGGCTAGCAGCTGAACATGATTCAACACCTGTTGTTACTGGATTAAACACAACACATGAGTCAACTGCAGATTCTGATGGAAGGTTAGTAGTCGACGCAATTCAGAAGTGGAATATATGTCAGAAACACGTGCGAAGGGAGCGAGAAGATAATATAGACATATATGGTGAGAACGGGACTACAGATAACAGTAAAGTATATCCTGAAGAAGTGAAAGAGGGGATTACATACCCTGACCCCTCCTATACTGTAAAGAAAGCAAATGCAAACGCCGAGGAAAAACATAATTTGTATATTTCAGAAGCTGAACTGCAGATGCATGAAGCTCGGATGCCACTGTGGGCAAAACCAGAGGTACTAAACTTGATTAGGAATTTCTTTGATTTTTGTATGTGGAGATATGCCCATGTGTAAATGTGCCAGGTAACTTACTTGTTATAGTTCTTTGGTGGCTATCTCAAGGACTTGTTATTGCTTCTCACCTTCACTACTAATGCCGTTTATATCTGTGCATACTTGGGTGTTGAAGAGGTTATTGTGAGAAATAGAAAGGGAGGGGGATTTTCCTGTTCTGTAAATCCAGCTAATGCATATTAAGTACTGCATTTTTGTCAAGATATTTAACTTTCTTCTTGTTCTTTTTCTTTCCAGATATACTTTCAGTCAATGGTGATGGATGGCATCAAAATGGCTGAAGAAAATGCTTTTGGTGGGGAAATAGAAATTGAAAACTTCTCAGCCCAAATGATTGAAGCACGGTCTAAAAACTTGGTTCCGGTTTTTGACTATGTTCAAACTCCTAAGTTCCAGCAGGCAAGGTGTGCTGAATGCAATTTATGTCTTATGTACTGATTCCCATGATGCTTGTCAAATCTTTTGTTTCCTGCACTGCTCTCATGTCCAGATATTTGAGCTTTTTGGTTCATAGCATCATTTTTAGATAATGCATTTATTTAACATCTACGTGAGGAATATTTAATTAATTCCTTAATGTGTATCATGCTTTTGGTTTCTTTAGCCCTTGTTTTTCTATGCTTTATTACCAAATGACATTCCTTACAACTGTTCAATTTGCTTTTGTTGACATTTATGTATAACTCATCAAGTCTCATCCTCTGACTACAGTATTCCAACGGTATATAGCAATAACAATGGGTGCCTGTTGCATCAGAGGTCTGGGCTGCCAGAAAATGGCCGGCTTTCATGTAGAAGCAGCTCTGGCTCTCTTGACTTCATGACTGAAAATGGTGCTGCGGTTGCTGAACTTCACACTGGCATCAAAGAAACTGGTTTGAATGGTCCTAATATGCCTCTATAGGAGCCAGGGGCTTTGTAAATAACAGTCGTAGCCCTGACACCGAAACACAGCTTGAGATTGTAATATAGAGAGAGCTTAAGAATGGAAGCTCAAATCAAGTTTGTAAATAGTAACAGTGAACTGAAGGCCCCAAAATGGACAATCATTTTGGAGATGAAGGCAATGAACTTGTTTAAAGGTAATCTCTTTATTTCCAGCTTAAATCATCTGTTGAATGTTAGTAATTATGTTTAGGGAGTTCCTTAGGCTTTAACATTGTGTAAACTGAGATGGAGCAGTTCTTAGGGGTTCCTTCGGCTAAATATTGATTAGTTATACCTATCCTTTCCTAGTTTCTTGTTATGCTTCTAGTGTTGACTTGATAAGAAGCTCTGTCTCTATTATGATTATGAACTGAATTTGACATTTCTCTCTAATTTCAGGTATGCATATATCCTTTTGATTCTACACAGAGGCTGGTAATTACTCTGGGTTGTAAAGAGAACAAGGGGTAAAGCTGAATTGTGGATACTATGTTGTTAGGTTTCTTATATGTTAAATTTGTAAATAACAGAATGAATTCCCCAATATTTAGTGGTGATATGTAATCTAAGTGATAGCATTACTTTATAGCCCCAAACCCATTTCTGTTCTATTGATTTAAAATGTTTATTTGTTACCATTCGGAGTTGTATTTATATGAAAGAACGAGATTATAGCAACATGAGAAATACAAGTTTCTTTCACTTTGTTTCCCCTATTTTCTTTTTTCTTTTTCCAGCAGTAAATAGTCATTGTTGTAGATTTTATTGCTTTAGCAACTTGTTTTCGCTGTATAGCTTAGCAAAAGAGAGAATACTGCTTTGTTTGATAGAGTGGAAAGAAAATTAGAATGATGGGAAATTGAAGGGGTGAGAAAATAAAATGATGGAAAACATAATTTTTTTTTTCATAGATGTGCTTGATAGGAAAGATGAAAAAATGAAAAGAAAATTACTTTTTCCTTCTATTATTTGGTAGAGTTGTAAATTTTTATTTTTTTTTGAAAAATGCATAATTTGTACTAAGATGTATATCTCTCTCATTTTTTTCTCTTATCATTTCAATTTAAAAGTATTGATTTTTATGAATTAGGATAGAAAATGATCAACCTTTCTTAATTTCTTTCCTCTCACAGTTGTTTTTTACGAAACATACTCGAAACTAATTTTCTTTTCACCTTTCTACTCTCTCCTCACATTCCTTCATTTTTTCACCTACACAAGCACACCTGAATCATTTCTAAGTAGTGCTATGTTTGGCCTTCCACCTGAAATGTTGCACCAAAATGATGTTTTTACATATTAACCAATGACTGCAGAAACAAGGAATTGAGTGCCTTTGAATCTGATATATTGGTTTGGTTTTTCACTTTTAACTAGCATCGGTTTTGATTCATGCTTCGCGTTGCTAATATTTTTGGGCTAAAATATAGAGTTAAAAAACAATTATGTATATTTAAAATTTAATTCCATATTTTTATTTTTAAAAATTTCTAATTTTTGAATTTAAAAATTTGGATTCAATACTATTAAAATTATTTTATTAAAATTATTCGTATCACGTACTAAATTTAAAAAAAAAAAACTTAGTAGCCACTCACAAAAAAAGGCATTGTAGTAGACATGAATTTAATAGAGAATTTTAAAGGGGTTAACAATTCTTAAAATTAACGTCAACATTTTAATTAGGAAGAAATATTTAGACTAACTAATGACAATATAAATGTCAAGGCATCAAAGTACATAAAAGAATTAAAGTATAAAGATTAAATTTTAAATTTAAGTGTAGTATAAAGACAAAAATTAAAATTTGATAATTTTTATATAATCTAAAAAGGTAACATAGGGACCAAAATTGAAAAATGATCGTTTTATATAATCTAAAAAAATAAAAGGATCCAAATTGAAATTTAACTATATGTTAATAATGCCAAAAAAGAAAAGTAAAGCTGCTTAGTAGTGTAGATGGCTCCATGGATATTGAAGCTCTCGACCTCAAATGCTGGAGTTCAAGTTTTGAGAATGACATTTTTTACCTTAAAATTGTAATGTAATGTATCAAAAACAAAAGAAACTCAAGTCTTGTCTAGTTTTAAACATAGTAATGATATTTAGTAATGCGTAAGCATTGCACTATAACATTCCATTTCATAGTATGAGATTATGAGACAACCTTAAACCCTAAACATGATATTGAGAACAACACCATCAACTTTTGTCTTGGAAAACAAATTATTCTAGCATCCAACATTCATGTCCATTGATTCTATTTTCCCAAATCAAACCTCCATGAATATTTGTATTTGATAAAAGCTACCTCCAAAACAAGCCTACAACTTTCAATGCATTTCTTTGTTTGAGTTACATTTAAGTTGGACCAAACAACTTTCTTTTTTTTTTTTTCGCTTGGCCTGATAGAGTCAACTATGGTAACTAATAAGCTATTAAAAGTCTATTGGAAGTTAATTTGTCAATTTTAATTAGTTACTTTACAATTATTATTTGTAATTAGTTACCAACAATTATTATTTTTTTACTCCATATATAAACTCGTGTATTCTCGATATAAACAAAGAATAACAAGAATTAAAGTTTTTCCTCTCTTCAACACTTTCTTTTCCTTCATTTTCTTTTCAACCAAATGATATCTTCAATGTTAAATAAAGTTTTCTAATATGGTATCAGAGCCTGCATATCAAATGATGTAGATGATCGTGTTATGTAAACAAAACGTTTTTTGAAATTGCAAATAACAATTGCAGAACAATAGTGTTATTAGATGACGTTATAACTTTACAAATAAACAAATCAATATTTAATTGGATGAGACGAGCTTTCCTTTGTAAAAAAAATAGGTATATCTTATCGTAAAAAGTTGTAGATTAAAGTTATATGTCTTGAAGGGATTTAGTCAGTTCTTGCTAAGTTTGTAATCAATGAGTCTTGTCAAAGAACCAAAAATCTTGAGAGAATTGCATATGATAATGAAGATAATTCATCGATATCCTAGTTGTTATTTGTTGTTAGTTCAGACATATTACCTAATTTGGTGATATGTGATATTGCCTTTGCAATTTAGGATGCAATTCATAATCTCTATTCTTACAAATCAACCACTAAGATTATTTGCACAAAAAAACCCACGAAGATTATGAATATTAGGTGTAAGCATGGCTAGTTAGTATATGAATCAGCCTACTTGGAGGGGGGTGCATTGAAGAGAACATATAGGTATTTGAAGGGTACTTGTAACTATGGCATCTTATTTTGACTAGTAAAGAGTATGAGCTTAGTTGCTTACTCAGATGCTGTAACACCCCGAAATTGGGGTTAGAAGTTTTTAAGTTTGTAGGGTGAGTCATGTGGATTTCGTTAGATATTTATGTTTTTTTTTTCTGCGTTTGAGAGATAAGAATGAGTTTGTTGGTCTAGTGGTAAAGAGTCAATTTACCTTTGGTTTTGTGTTTGAATCCTCATGTGTGTAAAATGAGAATTTTTGTTTTAATTTTTAGATCCATTTTTTTTTTAAAAAAAATCTGAATGAGTCAAAGTTGTTAATTTTATTTTAATTAGATTTTATTTGCTTTAATGTTGAATTTTGAAAAAAACAAAAAGGGAAAATAATCCCAAAATTGTTTCCACGTTTTTCCCCTACTCTCTTTCTTTCACGTTTCTATCTCTCTGACGTTTGTCCTTTTCTTCAAATTTTTCATTTTGATTTTTTTAAGTGGTTTTCCTTCTTTCTTCGTTCTCAATTGGATCGTCAAATTCTTTTCTTGAGACTTTTATATTTTGGTTGATTGCTATTTGTTAGGAGGTTCGGTTGCCTTTTGTTTTTCGTTCAATTAAGTGTTGAATTGAGTAAGTTTGGTTATTTGAGTTTTGATCATTTGCCTTCGAAGATTTCCATGCTATTGCGATCGAAAAATTTCTTAGTTTTTGGTGTATTTGTGTAACTGAGCTTCAGATCAACGTAACGGTGGGTATTGATCATTCGTGGGTGCCTGGAATTGCGTAATCAAGTGTGTTTCTGAAACTAATGTAGTTAGGGATCAAATCATTGATGAATTTCACGAATTTTAGTCGATTTTGGTGTGTTTTTGGGGCCACACGGTCGTGTGCCGTTGTAGAAACAAGAGTCACACGGTCTTGGGTGAGCCACACAGGCTGACAACACTGCCGTGTGACCCCTGTTTGGGGATTTTTTCAATCGCGCAGGGGTGTGTGTTTCAGCCACACGACCGTGTATCTCAGCCACACGGGCATGTGTTTTAGTCGCACGGTCGTCTCTTTCTTGCTTCCTAAATGTGTTAATTTTGTCACACGGCACAGTGAGTTACACGGTCTGGCCACACGACAATGTAACTCAGTCACACGGGCGTGTGTCTCAGTCACACGGCCATGTATCCCTGTCACACGGTCTGGATCCTTCCACACGGTCGTGTGGCCCTATTTTTTTAGTTTTTATTCTTTGTTCGTAACTGACTCATTTTGGTTTCTGTGTAATCCAACGCTCGTTTAAACCTTTGTAAATGGGTTTGGGACACCGTTACTAATCGAGGGAGGTCTAGTAAGAGAGTATTACTGTATGATTTTAGTTTTGTATGTGAGTTCGTTTGATTTAGTTATGTTAATTACATAAATGCTTAAATGTGGTGTTTGTTAATTGGATATGTAGAATGTGGTTCATGATGTTGTAACTGTTTACGAACATGTTTGATTTGATTCGGTTAGTTTGAGCTGTTTTTTTATTGAGGATGATGGTTAAGGAAATTAGAAAATAAGTTTATACGTTTCTATAAATTATTTGCGTCTGCATTTGGGTTTAAGATATGTTTGAAGAGAAGGAAGTCTGATTCGACAGTTTAACTGTAATATTTTATTATAGCGGTATTATTGCAATATATTTATATATGTCAGCTCAGCTACATATTCCTATTATTTGAGTGGCTTAAATCCACTATCGTGGTGTGTAGGGTGGATGAGCCTACCATAGCCTTTGTGGTATGTAGGGTGGATAGGCCTACCATAGCCCAATTATGGTGTGCAGGGTAGTTGGAGTGGTGTTTTGGTTGGTTGGGTAGGGATATTTTTACTTATTTCATTCATTTCGCATCTGAGTATATATTTGTTTGTGCGAATGTTGGAACGTATGTGAAATAATTTGAATAATATGATGTGCTAATTAACATGTGTGTTTGGTTTATTGTGTTTATGCTTTGTATGTTAATGGAAATTATTCATATATCCGACTGTCAGTTCGAGATTCTTGTGTGTTGTCTGTAAATACACTTTTGTATTTTCTTTTGTTTAGTTCTTCGTCATTTACCATTTGCTTTTGTTCCGGACTCACACTGAGCTCATGTAGCTCACCCCTTTAGTTTGCCTTTTCAGGTAGTTCGTGTAGCTCGATCTCGGACACGACACATCGGAGGTCTCAAAATGTTTCGTGTTGGTTTGGTATAAATAAGTTTTTCATAAGTTTAGTATGGTGATTTTAATCAATTTGTAAGGTGATTATATAAACTATGGTATGGGTTATGGTTATTTGGTTTTGGTTTAAAAATTTTGGATGCCATGCATGGGTTTAATTTCACCAAATCATTATTATTCATTTTATAAGCATATGATTTTTAAGGTAATAATCTATGGGTTTTTCCGACTAAAAGAATACATCAAATTTTTTGCTGCAATTTCATTTTGGGGTTTCAGTTTTTCTCTAATTACAACTCTGATTTGATTACAAAATTAATATATAATTAGTAACTTGATTTTAAGCTGGTTTGAAGTGATAAAAATGTTTAATGTTTTTAAATTGCTAAGGAAAAAGATTTTTGAAAAAAAAAATTCATAAGTTAGTTGTCGTTCTGCTTTGGGCCATTTCGGTGGCCAATGTGACCTCCGAAATCCGGTCAAAACTTCTGGGCCGGGTTTTGGGTGTTACAAATGCTATCTGAGGAAGTAGCTAGGAGGACAAGCAACCAACATCAAGGTATGTTGTTTTCTTAGGAGGTAATCCTCCTTGAGCTCCAAGATGCAACTTGGAGTTGCCTTATCCAAAGCATAATATAATAGTGTTGCTAGCATAGTTTCAAAATTGATGTGGCTTAAGTCCTTATTTGATGAACTTGTTGAATTGTCATGTATACCAATAATATGGTGTGATAATAAAAGTGTCATTGCTATGTCTAGTAACCCTATGTTGCACACCAGATGAAAATATGTAGAGCTCCAAATGCACTTTGTTAGAGAACATGTTGCTGATAATAAACTGGAAGTCAATCATAAACCTACAGTTGAACAAGTAGTAGATCTTAATAAAACCTTTAGCAGTTGGATTATTTACTTATTTTAGGAAGAAGTTTAGGGTGTATTCTGTCACTGATTTAGCTGAAGGAAGATGAGTAGTATTTTAAGGATCAAAAGGATAGTGGTGGAGCCAGAGATTTTTTTTGGAGGGGCCAGAATTAAATTGCATATTTTTACGATAGTAAAAATACAATTTTATCATTTTAATAACATATATTTTTATAATTTTTAAAGGGTTAATTCAATTTTTTTTATCATTTGGGGGGTTAAAGTACAATTTTACTATTACTAATTTAACATTTTATAAATTATAAAAGGCTTAATTTAAAATTTTACCATTTTATGGGGAGGCATGATGTAACACCCCTAACCCATATCTGTAGCTGGATAGGGTTACAGAGCATTACCAGAGTTTACAGATCAAATACAGTTAATTTATAACATTTACTATTCATATCCGAAATCATACACAATCGATCATATTGTCGCTTAAATGGACCCTCGAGGCCCAATTTATAAGTTATAAACAAGTCGGGACTAAATCGGGAACTCAGAGAATTTTTCGCGAAATTTCAAAAATTTTTCCAAGGTGCAGGGGACACACGCCCATGTGGGTAGGCCGTGTGGCTCACACGGCCAAGTGACACACCCGTGTCCCAGGCCGTGTGGGCATTCGATGTGAGGCACACGGCCGTGTCCCAACCCGTGTTCTTACCCACATAACTCTCTGACTTGTGTTACACGGCCAGCCACACGCCCGTGTGCTAGGCCGTGTGGACAATTTAATTTTCGAAAATTAGGTGCAGGGGACACACGGCCAAACCACACGCCCGTACGCATGACACACGACCAAACCACACGCCCGTGCGCATGGCCGTGTGTGAGGACACACGCCCGTGTCTCTGCCCGTGTGGACGAAAATAGGCCATTTTCAAGGCTATATTTCTCACCCATTTTGCCTTCCATCTACAACAACACTTAAGAACTTTCACCAACCATTTCAAGACATTTAAACCCAGCCAAATACAAGTATTGTACATGATATATCATCACATAAGTTCATGTATTCAAACTTACCTAATTATGTAATCATGTAAATTTACCAAAATTCAATCCAACCATACTAAGTACACATATAATAAACATGAAATATAACCTTATACATAAACATCAAACATGCCATCACTAGCCATTCTAATAGATTCAATCAACCATTTACATACCCTCATTGGCTAACATTAGCCTATACATGCCATTATACCAAATTAAGTTTGCTATTTATACCAAAACGAGCTGATGGATAGTGTGATGATGCTCCGACCGACTTCCAACCTTTACGAGCCTCCGAGCACTATAAAACAGAGGAAAATAAATAGAGTAAGCATATAATGCTTAGTAAGTTCGTATAACAGAAAATTTACTTACCACTCATTTACATTTAAGATAAGCATACAAAATTTATCCAAAGAAATTTGGTAATTTGCCTAAACACATATAATCTCAAGAAATTTGTTAGTCATGTATTACATGTAAACATCAGGAATCAAGGATGAGCTCATCATGTAATAACTTTCATATACATATGCTTTTCATATCATATTTCCATTTAACTGTGCATTTCCATGACAAATCATCTTAAGCTCAGTTTAACCATGTCAGAACTTTACCCGTTGAATTTATTTGAAATATCGATGGATACACATGTAGTACACTCGAAGTGTACAAAACTATAATCCGTTAATTCATTTTTCAGGAGCGCTCTTTAAAGCACATAATCGGGAAATCCTCTCTCAAGCCATATATAACAGGAAGCTCACAAAGAGCCATTAATTGGGAAGCTCACAAAGAGCCTATCAGGAAGCTTATCCGGGCTATATAACAGGGAACTCATAAGAGTTTAAAACAGGAAGCTCATTGAGCTTAACAGGTAACTCCGAAGAGTTATTGTCAGGGAGCTTCGGATAGCCATATAGCAGGAAGTTCAAGCGAGCCATATCAGGACGCTCATAAAGAGCTGCTTTTGTGTCCGCAATATATGCAGGATCACAAACGATCATATAACAGGACGCTCACAAAGAGCTGCGGTAGTCCGCAACACATGCAAGATCACCACCGATCTGGATGCTCGTAGGAACCATATAATGGAAAGCTCGAGAGGGCTTATAACGGGATGCTCATATGAGCTGTGGTGTGTCCGCAACATATGCAGGATCACAATCAATCGGAAATATTGTATCCATCGAATTCCATTATTCAAACGGGATCTAATATTTATTGGGCTTTGTCGGATATGTAACCAATTTCATATATTTGGCATTTATACAATTCACATACACAACATTTAATTCAAGCATATAAATATACACAATTTAGTTACATGAACTTACCTCGTCACTTGCTCGTATACGAAGATCTACTAATCCGATACTTTTTTCTTTTCTTCGATCTAACTCTTTATTTGATCTTTCCGGATCTATATAAATGAATTTAACATCAATTTAACACATTTCATATTCAGCTCAATCCAATTTACATCTTAGGCACAAGTACCATTTGCCCCTATACTTTTAATTAATTCCAATTTCGTCCCTAGGCTCGGAAAATAAAATTCATACAATTTAATCCTTATTCCAAACCTAACCAAATTGTACATATAACAATAATAGTCCATGTATTTCATAAAAATAAGAAATTTTCCATAAATTTTCCATCTTTTCAATTTAATCCTTAAATCACAATTTTCATGGAAATTTCTTTTACAAAAGTTGTTTATCTATCAACAATCTTTCATTTTCTACCATAAATTTCAAAATTTTAGCATACTCATCCATGGAAAAAATTTAATACTTTGATAACTTTGCAAATTGATCCCCAAAATAGATAGATTAGGTTATTACGATCTCGAAAATGTAAAAATTACTAAAAACGGGACAAGATTACTTACCTAATTAAGCTTGCTTGAATTCTTTTCTCTTAGCTAGGGTTTCCATAGAAAATTTGGGGAATATGATGATAAAATGATATTTTCTTTTATTTAATTAACTTATCATCTTTTAATTTTTCAACTTTCCAATTTCATCCTTTCCTTTAATTAAACTTCCATGGATGAATCACCATAATTATCTACTAACTTCTCTTAATGGTCTAATTACCATATAAAGACCTCAAATTTTGAATTTCATAGCTATTTGATACTTATAGCTACTAGAACTCAACTTTTGCATTTTATGCAATTTGGTCCTTTCCACAATTAAACATGTAATCGGTAAAAATTTTCTTAACGAAATTTTCATATGTTATTCCTATCATATTGCAGACCAATCAATAATATTAAAATAATTTTTTTCTTTCTAACTCAGATTTGTGGTCCTAAAACCACTGTTCCGATTTAACTGAAAACGGGCTGTTACACATGACCCATTTGGGTCTCTACTACACTCAGCCAGTGCAAAAGGAGACGATAGAGTTAGTTATGCCAGCTAAATAGCTATTAAAGGTCTGTTGACAATTAATTTATCAGTTGAGTACAATTAGTCTTAATAAATTACTTTACAATTGTTATTGGCAATTAGTTAGCAACAATTATTATTTTTACTCTGTGTAGGGGTGAGTATTCGATCGAGTCGAGTCGAATCGAGTCAAAAAATTTCGAGTTAGTCGAGTTGACGAATCCTATTTTAGCAACCGAACTCAATTTGAAATTTTTTTCGAATCGGATCGAATCGAGTCAAAAAATTTCAAGTCAAGTCGAGTCGAGTTAACAAATCATATTATTTATACTTAATGTTGCATTTACATGAACCAATTATTTAACTACATAAACAATATAATGGTTTTGCCTTTTAACTTAATGAGTAAACATTTATCAAAACAACGTAGTTTTGACTTTTAACTTTAGAAAAGGTAAACATTTATCAAAATGGCGTAGTTTTGCCTTTTCTTATTCGGATTTTTGGATAACTCGAATTGTGTAATTCACATTCGAGTTAAACCGAAAAACTTAATTTTTTATTCGAGTTGATCCAAAAAACTTGATTAACTCAAATAACTCGAACTATTTAATTCAAAATTTGAAAATTTTATCGAGTTTTTCGAATCGAATCGGATTTTGCTCACCCCTAACTCCGTGTATAAAATCATGTATTATGGATACAAACAAAGAAAAACAAGAATTAGAGTTCCCTCTTTGCAACAATTTTCCCCCTTCATTTTCTTTCTTGATAAAGTTTCCCAACCATCCAAGATATTTTCTTTATCTTATTCCATTACAAAAATACCAATCTATCTAAATATTTATATAAATTTTTTTTCATGTTAATAGTTTATGTTACATATTGTAATATGTATATGTTGTTAATGTATTAAATTGTATCATATTTTACGTAGTGTAATTATTCCATGTTTATAATTATTAAATCTAGATAAATGTTGGTGTTATTAGATTTAAATTGTTAAGTTATAATGAATTTAAAAAAATGAAAAAATATATTTCGTAAATCTATTATGATATAATTTAGATATATTTGAATCATAATTATATAATACAAATTAAATGTGAAAAATAATCAAAATATTAAATTACATGAAAATAATATTAAAATCTATCCAAAAAAAACTTATTATTGTGTGATTGTGTTAATTTTACCATGTTGATATGATGTTCATAAATTCAAAATGTGTTATAAATATAATTGAAAGAGTCATGACTCTTTATTCATAGGAAGGAAAGAAGGATGATAGATTTGTATTATCTTAACATAACTGGTACTATTTTATATTTGGATTTGCATAGTGGTCCAAAGTAGAATAATAATAAAAAGAACATCATATATTTATTCTTAAATTGTTATTGATTTTAATAATTTTTTACATAGTAAATCATTTATACTGTTTTCATGTTTTTAATTAAATAAAATTAGTTTGATATGATATTTTACATAATTCATAATAATCATTTAATTGTAACTCTAAATTCATATTTATAATAAAATAATTATCTTGCTTTCCTTCCTCATAAAATTCTGCCTACACATTGAAGGGAGATAAGTCTTATGATTGATTTGCAAAGGTAAATAGGTGGTGTTTGACCAGCTGATGTAAATTTATAGCTTTCTTATGATATTAAGTCTGTTTTAATATATATAATACAAAAAACTGAAGTAGATGTTGCTGAGTTTTCATTCCAACAACCAAACTCCCTTTGATTCATACCCCCAGCTGTTAGAGAATGTCATTTTCCTTTCAGAAATTCTGTACTGTCAAAAAAAAAGCTTAAATATGTTGTCAATCCTTATAAGTTGCCTAAATTTGAAATTTAATCCTTACATCTTAAATTTTAAAATCAATTCAATTAAAAAAATTTAATTTAATTATTAACATGAGCAGTATTTTCCCTCAAGTTTTTTTTTTTTTTTGGCATTTTAATTAAATTATTTTGACAAAATAAATATGTTGTTGATAAATTTTGACTAAAAATACAAACTAAATCAGAAAATAAAATAACTTTAATTTTTAACTTTTAAAATACAAAATTAATCTAAACAATGATGCCATGCCCTGCACATTATTCACCTAAAATAGAATAATCTAATGGATTTTGATTTTTTTTAATAAATTGATTTATTTAGGTCAAATTTTATTATTAATCCGTTGTGAATTTAGTTTTTATATTTTAGTTTGATTATTTTTAGTTATTACACTTTTCAAAATTTGAAATTTTAATATTGACCCAAATAGTCGTTAAGTTAAATTATGCTATTTTTAGTATCTTATACCGAAAACATATGATCACGTCATATGTAATGCCATGTAAAGTTGCTATTTCTACAAAAATACCCAAAAAAGTCACATTATTTTAGTTAATTAATTCAATGACCACCATTTGATAAATGAATGAAATTTCAAAATTCAAAAAAGTGTAAAAATTAAAAATGGTCAAATTGGAGAATACAAATTAAATCTATAACTTACACATAGTAGGGGACTAATAGGATAATTTGGCATAACGAATTTAACCGCTACTATTTGAGTTATTACTAAAATTTTAAAATTCGAAAAGTGTAGGAATTAAAATGACCAAATTATAATACAAGAACTAAATTCATATCTTACTAATAATATAGGGACTAATAGTAGAATTTGACCATTTATTTATGGATGTAACCAGTAATAACGTAAACCTTCATGTGCAGGCAAAGCTAAGTAACACCAAACAACAGAAATTTTTTTTTCTTTTAATTTATTTTCTTTGAAGTTCCTATTTTTGATGATCTCTCAACTCCCCTACTTGAAAACCAAGCCAAACCTCCAAACTTCAACAAGAACAAAGTCCCATGTCTTTTTCTCTTTTAACAACCCCCCCTTCTTCTTAAACTTACTACTCCCATGGCTTTGTGTATATTATATATTTAGCCTCTATGTTAAGCAAGGTTAGGTAACTGACAGCTACAATTTAAAACACACCCCTTTCAAATCCTTCCTTTTTTTACACCATTTCCTTACTTGCCTCTTTTCATCCCTCCTCCTTCTTCACCTTCGTCTCCATACCATTTCCCTAAACAACTGTTAGAGGATCATCCCACAGGCTTCTTTTTGTTTGGTGTTTTGGTTCTTTGGGGTTTTTTTTTTTTAACACAAGATATTAAACCATGCAGCTTCATATCTCGCCAAGTTTGAGACATGTAACAGTACTTCCAGGGAAAGGTGTTAGAGAATTCATCAAAGTGAAGGTTGGTTCCAGAAAGGTTTCTTATCGGATGCTTTTCTACTCACTTCTCTTCTTCACATTCCTTCTCCGCTTTGTCTTTGTTTTGTCAACTATTGATAGCATTGATGGAGATCATCCCAAGTGTTCCACCATTGGTAAGCTTTCCCTTGTCTTCTATTAAAATTCAAGTTCCAATGTTGCAGATATCAGATAAATAAACAAAAAAACCTGGAAAAAAAATTCATATAGGATAATGTTACTAGTAACATGAATTTTATACTTATATATATATATATATGTACAATATATCACTAAACTTGAAAACAATATTCTTTTAAAGCAACTCCTATATATGACTTTTTTAACATAAAATTTGTTATCTGATGTGCTTTGGAAATGCCGAAGCCGGCATTGTGATTTCTATGATTATCCATAGCCAGAGAGAGAGAGAGAGAGAAAAAAATTGAGAGATGTAGATGGAGAATCTTAGTTGATAATATACAAAGTGATATAGCTGCATTTAAAAAAGTGCCCTTGATTTGCCATCATATTTATTTAGGATATCTTTGTGTAAGAAATATATATATATATATTATATATCAATGTATGTATGCATGCCTATGCTCACTTCCTATAGATCACCATTAAGCATGTGAAAGTACTTTAGATATTATTTCTTCCTGTAGATGGTCGGTTAATTAACAGTTTTTGTTTTCGCCACCTAATCTTTAGCAAGAAAAAAACAAATACAAAAATACTTCATACAAGTATAGTAAAGCAATAATAATGACAAGATGTTTGGTTTTTTTTTTTAAAATTAATTACTGCTTTTATTATTATTATTTTTTTTATGGTAGGTTGCTTGGGAAAAAGAATAGGACCAAGGATCTTGGGAAGAAGGATAGAATCAAATGTAAATTCCTACTCTTCATTCTAGTTATTAACAAATTATTTTCATTAAAATATTTGCTTTTCTTTTCGAATAATTTTTTTTATTATTTGTTTTATTGCAATAGGTCCCAGAGGTGATATACCGAATCCTAGAAGAATCAGTAAGCAAAGATGAAGTACAAGGAAAAACTGATGTTCCTCAGACATTACAAGAGTTTATGTCTGAAATGAAACAAAGCAGATCAGATGCAAAAGCCTTTGCTCTAAGGCTTAGAGAAATGGTATTATTCACTTGAATACATATATTGTAGTTAATTAATGAAGATATCATTTGAGCTAATGAACAATTTGGCATTTGTTTTTCAGATAGCTCTACTTGAACAAAGAACCAGAACAGCCAAAATCCAAGAATATTTGTATCGCCATGTAGCATCGAGCAGCATACCGAAACAGCTTCATTGCTTAGCCCTAAAGCTAGCCAATGAACACTCCAACAATGCAGCCGCTCGCCTCCAACTCCCTTCGGCCGAACTCGTCCCGGCCCTTGTCGATAACTCTTACTTCCACTTTGTCCTTGCCTCAGATAATGTGCTTGCAGCCTCGGTCGTCGCGACATCCCTTGTTAAAAACGCGTTACGCCCCGAAAAATTCGTGCTCCACATTATAACAGATAGGAAAACTTACTCCCCTATGCAGGCCTGGTTCTCATTGCATCCTTTAGACCCTGCTATAATTGAGGTCAAGGCTTTGCATCAATTCGATTGGCTTTCAAAAGGGAAGGTTCCTGTTTTGGAAGCAATGGAAAAGGATCAAAGAGTAAGGTCACAGTTCAGAGGGGGATCATCTGCAATCGTAGCGAATAACACTGAGAAGCCTCAAGTTATCGCCGCGAAACTACAAGCACTCAGTCCTAAGTACAACTCCTTGATGAATCACATTCGGATACATTTACCAGAGGTAATAAATGAACTACATTTTGTTAGTTTAAGTAGATGGAAAGGGAAGATATAGTGACAAGTAGTAAATGGCCTTTACTCAGCTCCGTTTTCTTTGCAGTTGTTTCCGAGCCTTAACAAGGTAGTCTTCCTAGACGATGACATCGTGATTCAAACCGATCTTTCACCTCTGTGGGACATCGATATGAATGGAAAAGTTAATGGAGCAGTGGAGACATGTAGGGGTGAAGACTCGTTCGTCATGTCGAAGCGGTTCAAGAGCTATCTCAACTTCTCCCATCCTTTGATCGCAAAGAATTTTGACCCTAACGAATGTGCATGGGCATATGGCATGAACATTTTCGATCTCGAGGCCTGGAGGAAGACAAATATTAGCCTCACATACTATCACTGGCTTGAAGAGGTAATATACATACATATATACACTTTGATTTTAGTATATAACAGATAAATGTGGGGATTAATTTCAATGGTACCTGCAGAATTTCAAATCAGACCTCAGTTTGTGGCAACTAGGAACATTACCCCCTGGTTTAATAGCATTCTATGGGCATGTTCATGTGATTGATCCATTTTGGCACATGTTGGGATTGGGGTACCAAGATAATACAACATTAGCTGATGCTGAGTCAGCTGGGGTCATCCATTTCAATGGCAGAGCAAAGCCTTGGCTCGACATAGCCTTCCCTCAACTCCGACCATTGTGGGCTAAGTACATCGATTTCTCGGATAAGTTCATAAAGGGATGTCATATTAGAGCTTCTTAACAAAGACATTTTGAGAGTATATAGTGAGTGACGATAATGATGATAAAAATATACATGTTTGTATATGAGAAAGAAGATAAGTGGGAGAGAGTTCTTTGCAAATTCAAGGCCTTACAATACAGATTCTGAAAATCATAACACCAACAGGCTTCTGCCCTTTTTATATTTTTTTCTCAAACTGTTCTTCCCTTATGATGATCTCTCTTTTTCTCTAATTTCATACTGTATTGAGATAAAAGATTAAAGCTTCCAAATATACCTGGTATTAACCAACTAAACATGAAATTAGATAATGAAAACTGTGATATTTATTAATAAAAGAAAAATCATAATAAGAAAGGCTGAGGTTTGTGATTTTACATGGGAACTACAAAACCTGTAATGTAAGTCAATACTGAATTATTAATTATCAATTGAATAAGCAAAGCTGCATTTTGGATATTCATAAGTGGGTGGTGAGCTATAACATCAAGTTGAAGGATTAAACCATCAAACACCAACTAGTATAACAGGTTGCTGCCTTTTTGAGCTACAAGGCAAGTTTACCTGCTTGATATGTCCATTTCACTATATATATGTATGTCAGCATTGGAGATCTGCAATTTTTAATTGCTATTTAGCAACGACTTTATTGTCAATATTCCAAATCCTTTTTTATTCACCAAAAAACTGAAATAAATTTGTTAATCATATTGAAAAAATATTCTCATTGTCCACTTTGCCAATGACACCATTCTTTTCAAATTTCTATTCCCTATGTCCATTTCTGACAGCAAACCTCCATATCCAGGGAGTTGAAGGGATAGGAAAATTCTTATACCAAAATACACACAAAAGAAATTATTAATCTCAATGAATGTAGAAAAAGTATATGAGAAAATCAAAATCAGAGAAGCACAAATTCAATAAAACTAGTAGTAGTAAGTAGACAGCAAGCTACCCATGCATGGGAAAGCTCAATAGATAAGCCCTGTAAAACTTGGAAAATTTTCAACTAAACTTACTTTTTTCCTGTAACATTAGAGACCAAATCCCTCAAGAACTTGGCAGATTTTGTAATGGGAGAATTAATAGCCATCAAATTATACAACACATTCTCAACTTCCTCAATGCCTGGTCTTGATTTGAACCTTGAAACTACCTTCAATTCACCATCTTCTTCAACGAGGACCGACCATTGCTCTCCACTCAAAACCCCATCTCTCACACACTTGAAAACCATTCCTTTCCTTTTACTCAAAACACCCCTGACTTCTAAGCCCATAAATGAATAGATCACTTCAAAAGATCCTACAAATCCTTTCAAATCACCAAAGCCATTCTCTTCCTCAGAACCCCATTTAGGATTGAAAATCACCAATGGCTTTGGATACAAGCTGTCAGCTATTGCTTTGATAAGAGCAAGCTGCGATGGCTCAGGGGCCAAAAAGACAGCTACATCTGAAGGACTCAAAATTCTATTATTTTTGCTAACTGAAGGTAAGTCAATATGTTCAATATGGCTCAACGAGGAGGATGATTCAAAAGCTTGAATTCCAGCTTCTTTTAAACGAACATCAGGCCAAAGAACTAAAATCTCAACTAAAGAACCTTTCCTTTTGAGTGACATATCTTTAAAGATGTCTAGAGCTAGTTGAGCTAGAGATGATGGAGAGTCATCAATGAGTGGGATTTCAACTTGAAACCTGGGTTGTTTTAGCTTCTTGAGCTTACCTACTAGCTTGGGATTGTTGAGAGGCTTCTCCAAGCAGGTGGAAAGGCATGTTTTGGCTTGGAGAATGGCTTCTTCTCTGGATGAGGGAGGTGTAGAAGGGGAAATAAGTGATGCATGTAGTGTTAGAGTGGGGAACTTGTGGTTGTAGGAGGCATTTGGGTTGATGAAAGAGAGATGGGAATGATAGTTTGGGTGCGTGGGAGAGAATGGTATCTGGGTTTTAGAGGTTTGAAGATGAAGTTTGAGAAAATTGGATGCCATATCTGTAGGTGTACTGAATTTTGATACTTTGAGCAGAGGTG
Source organism: Gossypium sturtianum (assembly GCA_025698515.1). Taxonomy (NCBI): domain Eukaryota; kingdom Viridiplantae; phylum Streptophyta; class Magnoliopsida; order Malvales; family Malvaceae; genus Gossypium; species Gossypium sturtianum. Next base: position 135,023,865 of record CM046943.1, on the reverse strand, counting down.
GTTGAAAGATGTGTAAAAAGATAAGGTATGATGGGCATTTTGCAGCCTTACAAGAAGGAAAATCAAACATTATCAAGAAGTGGGATTTCAAAACCGAAAATAATAATAGTAATAAAAGGTATCTTTAATTAAAATATTAATTAGGTCTTTTTTATTTATTTCCTGAATAATAATTAACATAAAATTTGCATTAAATATTAACATTTTTTTTTGTTTATTTATTTCCCTATTTAACTCTTTTATTAAAAAGATGGGTATTGATAAATAAGAATTTATATTTGTAAAACAAAATAATTGAATGTGATTAAATTAGATATTAATATGCTCTTAATAGAAGCAAAGTAAAATCAATTATAAAATTGAGCACAAAACAAATTGTTTTGCAGACATGAGTACCTAGCCTTAACCTTGAACACAAGGAGAAACAAAGGTTGCCAGTTTAACTTATTAGAAATTTACATGTGATTACCACACCAAATCGTAGGAGTACAATGACAGTCACCCAACAAAGCCAGTTAGAAAAACTTCAGTGAAATCTAAACAGCCCAGAACATTAACTTATACCCTTGTTTGCATCAAAATGCAACCCCAATCATTGTTGGTTGCCAACTTAGGCAACCGGTGGGCGGAGGACATGGTCCTGTGAAGTATCCACTGCTGCAGGCGGCATGAACTGCCACATTGCAACTCCAGGATAACCGATGAGAGGTACCATCTTGTTCCCAGGAGCTTGACCTGGAGCCGCAGCAAATGCAGCAGGGATTGCTGGTGGTGCGGGTGGCATGAAGCTAGGTTGTGCATTCATTGCTTTGAGTTGCTGCTCCAGCCTTTCTTTCTCTGCCTTCAGCCTTTGCTTTTCGTCACGAAGCTCATTCTTTTCAGCCTAAAAAGAGAAAGTCCAGTTTAATATGATGCAGTGGATATAATTGATACTTCTTTAATTATTTTCACAACACCAGCAGTTTCCAAATATAAAATTGCATGCTAAAGATTCCGACTTTCTTTAATGCAAAAAAGACACTCAAAGCAGCCTCACCTTCAACTCTTTAATCCTTTCCTGTAGACTAGTATTTGAATCCTTCAATTTCTGGGCTTCACCTCGTAACTGGGTCACCATTCGGACAGCATCAATCAAAACAGCAGACTTATCAGTTTTGGGAGGCCTTCCAGGTTCCAAAATAGAACCCAACTCCATAAACCTGTTATTACGCAGTTTTGAAACATTGACGCTTGGAAGGGGAAAAAAAGCAAAGCAAAGAAAAGGCAAAAGAAGGGAGATGCAAGTACTTGTCATTTAGCCTATCTCTACGCAACTTCTCCCTACATGCTTTGGAGCTAGATGCATTGCATGATTCGGACCTAACCCTGCAACAGAAATGGAATAAGAGATGAGATTCCTCTGATATTAAACTCGTGTCAGGTCAGTTTGCTTTTGTAATTGAAACAATTGTAGATTCAGAGTCAATTATGTCAATAATATAACAGAAGGAATATTGAAAAGATTCTCAAGCTCATGCTACATCTAAATAATTTCATTGAAAGACATGAATTGCTGCATACTTGACGAACTATATTGTATCGCAGCAGGTTAAAAGCTAAGATAAATGAAAATGCTTTATCTCCTCAAAAGTAAATGCCCCCTTTTTTTGGTTACATAAATGCCCCTATGTATTTTTACTTTTTGTCTACTCAATATCTCATGGCCTAAAAAGTTTGGAATATTTTTATATTATTCCTTTAGTAAAGATATTCTAAGCCCCAAAGAAGTGTCCACTGATTAAATTGTTTTTCAAAACACAGATATGAGGGAATAAGTGAGGAAGTGGAACGGGTGATATATATTTTAATTCTTTTTAGAAAAAATTATTACCAGATCATAAAGAGCTTGAAAAGACAGAACAGAACATTACCTCTTCTTTGAACCAGATTCCTTGAGACCGTCTGAATCTACAAATGAGCCATCAATTTCCACACTAGGAACATATCATAACCGACAATAAAGAAAAGTTACAAGATAGGAGAAAGAAACGCAGAAAAATATCGAAGTCAAAAGGTACAAGAACCACTACCCCCGGGTGCCCCCTCTAGCTTGTCAATAGTATTGAAGTATGACATTTCAGCCAAGGTTAAATGAAAACAAACAACGAATTGGAAGATCTAAAACTGGAATGGAAGTTATAAATGTGCCAAAATTAAAATCCCAAAACACATTAAGATAATAATGGCAACATCTGCTTACATTATAAGCCATTTCAGAACCAAGGTTTCTCGGTGTGGTGGACAAAGCACAAAACACAGGAGCACATGGGAGTGAGGACCATTGACCAAAGACCTCAATTAGGCTCCCACTGACCTATTCCAGAATGTTAGTCAAGACACACTACTACCCTCCCAATGGATCAGAATTCTAATTCCATAAATATCTCAAAGACTCGAGAAGCACAGAATAAAATCCCATATTCAGTAAAAAGAATAAGCCTAATGAAGTGCACATCAACACTGTTATTGCACAGTAACACGCTGCAAAGGAACAAGCCTACAGCATCCTCAGCCCTCAACAGCTCCAGTTTGCAACAAATTTTGTTTCCAGATTTTTTTTTATTTTTATTTTTTTTTGGGGGGGGGGGGGGGGAAGGATTTTTACAAAACATGGTTACTCAACCAATTCTACTTCCAAATTCCAATAATAACATTGCTTTGGTTTCAAAGAGAAGTTTGACCACAAAACCCAGTACATGAAAAATTGTATTTAAGGTTTAAAACACAAAATCCTTTCAAACCAAGCAATTGATAGAATGTATGATACATGAGAGCATGAATAAAAAATGGAAACAAAACCACATCTCTCAACATAGGAGCATTCAATAAATGCGATTTCAAGTATTATAACATACAAACAAACAGCACAGTCTTGAGCAAATGCAAGACTTAACAAGCTACTTGAAACATAGTGCCTCCTTGTCTAGTTCAAAGAATCTAAACCGTTGGCTAAGATGAAGCATAGATGAAATTTATCAATCCTCAGCACTAGATTTTCAGAAAAAATAAAATAAACTAATAACCTTTTTAAATAACAATCTAACAATAAAATCCCTTAAAAGAACTAAGTTCACGAATCTAAGATAAAAACCCAAACATTTTACGTAATTTACTCTTAAAAAAAATATACTGCCCACACACAAAAATCTCATAACTTCTCCAAGAAAACATCGAAACTTTAAGAAAATTACCATGAAACCCAATCATATGAAAACAAAATCAAATCCCCATACGGTTAAAATAATCCCACAAGGCCAAACAATGAAATAAAAAAAAATCTCAAAACCCTAATCGAAAATAAGAAAAAATAGGGAGAAAAGGCAGAGATTTCCCAGGAGGATACCTGACAACATTAGAAGGGGCGTCGATTGGCTGCGTAGACCAAGCAAAACCGGCATAAGGATCATCAGGGACAGGGATATCGTCGATCAAGGTAGCATAATCGAAGTGAGACCAATAATTGGAGTTTTCAGGGGACACCATTCTCCGCCGACTTTGATCTTGGCCGGAAAGATAGAAGTGTTAGGTTAGATATTCCGGCTTTGAAGAAGGGTTTGTTAAGAGAGAAAATGAAGAAATGGGTGTGGGGGGAAGAATGGAGGTAGGTGGCAGGCAGACAGGCCTGTTCAATTGGAATATTTTATTTTGGGCTATTTTAGGGTTCAAAAGGTCAGTTGGGGGCAACTTAGCTCAAATTTTGATGGAAGCGTGTATTTCATGTTTATTGCTCAATCATTTTTGTGAGAAGTGTGTTTATTGTTCAATCATATCAATGTCTTGGATTTAAGATTTGTCTTTTCTTTCATGTAAACTTAAATCAACCCAGTTTAAATCAATGTTTTCATTAAAAATGTTTAAAAATGTTTTCATTAAATCAATCGTGGATTATCATATGAACTTTCATGTTAAAAAATATAATGTTTTAATTAGTATTTTTATTAAAAAATAATTTAACTTTTTTTTAAAATGTTAATGATCACTTTTTTTTAAAATATTGAGGGTTAAATTTAACTAAAAAAATGAAATGATAAAAGATGTAAACATTGAGGACTAAATTTGATATTATGCCAAAAATATTCTCTAACATTTATACTTTTCAATCATTTTTACAATTTTCTAAATATTTAATAGTTTATTTATAATTTTAAAATGGATGAATAGTTAAATTGAAAAATTTGAAATTAAATGCAAGTTTAATCATTAATGTTGATTTTATATACTTTTAAATAATTTAATATAACAAATATGAGACATTTCTCAAGCTATTGCACATGAAGAAACATACAAATTTACTTGCTTTTATTCCTTCAAACATAATCAAAATACAACTTCAAATACAAGACAAACAAATACAACCCAGATTCAAGGATGGGTTGCCATCATGCCATGCCCACATAAAAACTTGTACTTAGACCACTAGGTTCAAGTGTAGATTCATGTCACTCTCATTTGACCTTCACTCTACATGGTAGTGCATAGTTTCATAAGATGCTTGACATGTGCTGTTTTTTGTTTGGACCCAAAAACACTGTTGTCAATTGGTAACTTTTAGTGACCTTATTTATGAACTATGCTCCAATATTTAGGAAACGTGAATTTCATGTTTCTTGTACTATCACCTGTTTTCCTTTTTACTTTGAGGGTTACTTATTCAATTTTAATAGTAATGTTTTTACTTTTATTTTGTAAAATTATAAATATAAAATAATAAATTAATTTTTTTTATATTTTAAATAATTTAATTAGAATTGAAGTGTAGGTTAAATATATATTCAAGATCTTTTAATGCAATAGTTATATGAGAAGTGGGTCCTTTTATCAGATAATTCCGTCCTCGAGCTCGAGGTTTTAGTCTTTTCAGAGTAGTTCCCTCATTTACTGTGACTTGACTAATGACTAAACTCGTTTCATTGAAATCCCTATTGTGACGAGCATTTGTTGCTGCAGAATAAATCAATTTAAAAATGAGATAACATGCTCGATAAGACATCATAAGTGTTTTTTCGTAGGAACGTCCACGAATATGATCAATTATTCTTCGTGCTTTGTGAGCAGACATACGTATATGTTGACCTAAAGCGTATACTTCGCCTAATGCATAATAATATTTCTATATTTTTAAAAATTGATAATGTAGTGAAATTTTATTGGTGAATTATTGTGTTATGTAAAAAATAAAGAAAATGAATTAATCAACAAATCAACAGTTAGTACATTAAGGTTGGACAAAACTTACCCTTGAATAATTATTATTTTTATATATGATTATGACATTCATTAAAAATGATTTAAAAACAACTATTATGTCAGTCTCCTATTATTTATTTTTTATTTAAGAATAGCAAAGTTGTTTGCATAAAGGATATATAAAAAAATTATCAAGTTATTGCACATGAAGAAACAAACTTATTTAATTACTTGCTTTTATGTCCTCAAACATAATCAAAATACAAATACAAATCTTCAATTTTCAACCCTTAAGAATTACAAGACAAACAAACCCAAACCCACAAAAAGAAGAAATTGAAAGGATTAAACCACTTTTAAACAGAAATTTTAGGAGTAAAAGCATCAATCATTTTCTTGATTTCATCAGGATTGGCACCAACAAGCTTGTCAATCTGAGTTCCTTGCCTCATCAACAAAAATGTTGGCATTGCTGTGATTTCCATCTTGGATGCTGCCTCCTATTTAACATCCAAATATTTCACACATCCTTCTTTAAGGTTTTCATATAAATGTTTTCTATAATAAAAAATATGTGATGTTTGATATGTGAGAATTGTATTATAAGGACATATATTTTTCTATAATAATGAAAAGACTTACAATACCTTAACATCGTCCACATCCACAGAAAGAAACAAAATATCTTGGTAGCACAAGGCCAGTTCTTCAAAAAAAGGATTCATGGCCACTGAAGGCACGCACCAAGCTGCTGTAAAATGTACCATAACCTGCAAACCAAATATGCATGCCAATTTCATAGCTTCAAATTATCAGTTTTGGAGGGATAAGTATATAAGCATGCAAACATACATATAGGTTTCAGACATAAAGAAGCAAAAAAAATTGTAATCTCTTCTTTTATCTTCAAATTACAAGGAAAAAATATGTGGAGAGGGAAAAAGAAGGCATACAGGGCAGGCTTGATTGTTAGCCTGTGTGATGAAGAAATCCCAAGTGTGTTGTGAATTTATTTTCACAACTCTTGATTTCGGCTTCTTACTTTGCCTATCCATCAGATTCATCCCTCCTTTCTTTCTCTACTGGGATCAATAATATGTTTTCAAATTTATAGAGGGATTTCTCTGATTTTTTATTATGTATTTGTTACTTTGAATATGATGGATATGTTTTGGACCCACTTTTGGGTTGCTACTCATTCTTTCATACCTGGATTTGGATTTAGCTGACTTTCCATCTTTATCCAATTTTATATTTATTCTACCATATCTTCTATCTTCTATTTATATATATAATTGAGGAAGGAACAAAAAAAGGTGAGTGTATTTTGAGTGTCTCTCCCAAGTTCAAGACTAACATTTTGCAAATGGTAGGCGATGTCTTGTCTTCTGTTGAATGTTCATTGTTTTTGTTCTTTGCTTTTAGACCTCAAAAACTTAATAAATTAATTTATCAGCTGAAAACATAAAATGTTAGTCATTGGTGTAATATTATTATATTTTTTAATCAATATTGGGAGAGTGATGAATAATTGAATATGATTGGTGTTTGAGATAATGTAAATAGAATATTAAACTTGGAGTCGAAATAAATAAAATGATATCTATTTTTTCTTCACTTCTCTCTCTTTTTCTTTTTCTCCTTAACCAAAAAAAAAAATAAAAAAATCTGCCTAATTAAATTTTCCATTAATTTTCACTTCTCTTTATTCTAAATATCTCATTGATTATAAAAAAAAAATTACAACTCAATTTATTTTTTATTCATGCTTATAAATAATAATAAAGAATAACCATTTATATATATTTTTAATTTAATTAATTTATTATAAAATATAATTAATTTTAATACTTTTTATTATTTTAAAACTCATCAAGTGAGTGTGATAGAATCCTAGATTTCTAGTGTTTGTGTGTGTACACAAATTAATTATTGTCGCTGACAACAGTGACAAATTTAATTTATTTTCATGGAATGTTGATCTCAAATGTTTAAAAGGTTGTGATACTTGCATGTGAATGTCAGACACTACACGTTGAAAATATTGTATTTAAGCATTTTTTTTAAGGATTATTAAATTGTAATTTGGATTTTCATTTGTAAACCTGTTAACGTGTTGAGTAACCTATAATCCCTGGACTTATTTTTTAGTTGAATTTAGAGTATTTATTGTTAGTAATAGTGATTAATTTTCTTTGATCGTGAATATTTTGTGAAAAGATAAATAATTAATTATGCCCATAACTAAAAATCGAATCTCGACCTTATAATTAAGGAATGAAATTAGAATTATTATTTTTATAATATTTCAAACTTAATTATTTCATAAGAAAGAAATTTAATAAAATTATGAGATAATTCAAAACAGCGGTCATTTTTAATGATTAAAAACCAGAAGATATTGCAAACTTTAATTTTTATTAAAATTCTTTTGGTTTTTTTTTTCAAGTTTATCATTTTCTTAAAATTTCTAATCAAACGAAAGGTACAAGAATTTCAGATCAGTTTCGTATGTTTGAAGGCCTTTCCCTTTGAAAGTCAAAGTTTTAATTTAGCTTTGCTTCCGATTGAGTTTTAATTCGACTGACATTGATATTTTTATCAGTACAGGAATATATGGGTTTAAATGCACTGAAACATATTATTATCTTATTTAAGGGTTGAGAGAAACTATATATAGATAATTCTAGTCTTTATATATATATATATATATAAGCAGATATGATAAGGACTTAAATGAAATTAATGTTAAAAAAAAAATTACCTACATTTTTTTCACATATTTTTCATATATTTCTCATTCTTTATATAAATATATTTTGGGTATCTTAGACACTTTGGTATATAGTAATTACAGATTTTAATTAAATTTAAAGTCAAATCAAATCAAATACCTTTCAACTCTAGTTTTTTATTTACAAATTTCGAACTCGAAGCATTTCTTAAGCATCAAACTTTTAATCACTCAATTCAACCATCATTTGATTATCATCGTGTGGAATAAAAAAAAGTTACAAACAGATTTAGAATAATATCACTCCGATAAATGATAATATCTTAAACTCATTAGTAAAACTTTTAAATGCATGATAATAACGTTGTGTTAAATGAAATATTATATTATTAATTATTTTCATATTAAGATTATATTACTATATGTATATCTAACAACTTTAAAAACTACCTTTAACCAATTTCATACGGATATTTTCATCCAATCTGAGTTTATCAAATTGTCAACTAATGAACTAAACGTGATTTACTTTCTAACTACTTTTGAGGATTTAATGATGATACTTTATATATATAATTATGTATATAGGAAACTCAATTATTATAATTTTTTTTTAATTTACTAGTATAGTGCAATTAATAAAATAAGCCTAAACAACACAAAGTAAATCTGTTGAGTACTTTTTTGTATCATATTAAAGGGAATATTTGGGTATTTATATATTATTATAATTTTTTTAATTTACTAGTATAATACAATAGCTAGACCTCGCGATTTTCACATTCGAACTCCCTGAAATATATGCGAACTGAGATCGCGAACTCAAAAACTCATTCCGTTTGAGTTTGTGAAGCGTTATTGCTAAAACTCAATTATATTTAATTAAAAAAATTAAAAAAATATTTGGTGAGTTTTTATTGGTTTCTTTTGCACAAAAGTCAAAAGGCGAGGAGGGGTTAGCCCAATTGTTTTTTTTTTTTTTTTTTTTGAATTAACCCTTAGCAAATCCACATCATTGATTAAGAAATTTATCTTATCACCAATAATCATGTATTAAGATTCTTATTTAAGTTAATAATGCCACAGATGAAGTAGCTTTCTCGATTCCCCATAAGCTTTTTAACTCTTTTTCCCCCTTTTTCACAGCAATAGCACAAAATACACATGCAATATAGGGAGTAGCAGCTTGGCCTAGATGAGAACGCGTAAGTCTTTATTTATGTAGTGTTGAAAGAGTCATGGAAAATATGCTACTTGTCCCCAAAAAAAATCTGTGGGACATTGAAGAGCATTTCTTTTAATTTAGTTAAATTTATTTGCTTTCACATCTTCTTTTTTTATGAATCGGTGATTAAATGCATCATTAAAAGCATTAAATGTTTATTTTAGTAAGTTATTTTTCAGAATTTTTTATTAAAATTTTAATAATATTACTATATTTTCTTTATCCACTTTTTTATTACAATAAATCAAATACACTTATATTCACCTTCGCATCAATATTTTAGAATTAAATACTAATTCTATGATCAATATAAACATATTGCTTACACCTATAAAATCTTTTATTCAAACCAACAATAATTCCAAATAAAATGTGACGCATTTAATACCAAGCGATACCTACAATTATATCTTATCAATTCAAACTCATTTACATAACATCTTCAATGTAAGTATCATCATAAACTAATTCAATATCTCATTCATCTAGCCATAACTTAAATATACACTCCCATGCTTCCCATGCTAATTATATGCAAATACTCCCCACCAACACTAAAATCTTTCTCATACACACAATCAATGGATCTTATTTAATGATATTCATATACAAAATGTCACTCTAAAGTCAATATTCCACTACCTGTATATGTCATACTGTCTATCCATCATCATTACGTAAATACAATCAAAATTAGAACTTAAAATTGCATAAATTTTCTTTGGTTTAAGTGACTCTAGCTTGGTGTAGATGACAACTATTTTCTCCTTCTATCCTATCTTCAACCTACACGTGTAAAGGAAATCGTGCAAAGCATACCTCCATATTTAGTGGTGTTTATATAACTTTTTATTTTATCCCTTTTTTAGTTTAAAAAAAAATTAACATGGATGACTTATTAATATTTGTATACACATATCAAAATTCATTTTATAATTCACAATTTTATCATAAATGTTAAGATTAATAATTACTAAAAAGGGTAAGTTGGTATTTAAAAAATTTAAGTGAAGATGACAAACAATTAAGGTCAAGAATTTATAATGGTTCAGCCCGAATTTATTAGAAAAATTACATATTATGAGAACTTTGAGGCATATTCTCAATAAATAAAGGTAGATAGTTGAATCATAAAATCATGGTTTCATATTCTACTCCATGAGACCTTTACAACGGTATATCATATGCTCAAAATGGTTGAGTGATAAATGAGAAATTGGTATTCAAAGTAAGCTACTTGAAAATATTTGTTGAGGAAAAGTAAAAGCTTAGAATTCACATTGGTTAAATACCAAGTGTAAGATGTGTATATATATGGGAACCCCTTAAAGGGTGATTGAATGACTAAGTTTGGAACATTGCCTTGCGCACACGAGGGGTGCAGGTCCAAACCCATTGTAGCTTACCTTAGCTTTGATGTTTGTCTCGAGAACATGCTTGTGTCTAGAGACAATGTTGGGAACACTTCAAATGGAACTATCAATACAGATTTGAGAACGCAAATAAGAGCCAATACAACTATTAATGTGATTATTCCAACCATAGTTAGTATCATTATCATACAAGTTAAAATGATAGTGGGGCTCATCATTTTTCGATCCATTATTCATATAACTAGAATTATGATAACTATTAAAAAAAACTTTCTAGTTCACTCAAAAAAGAATGATCATTGTTAAGCTCAAAAATTTTATTTTCACTATCAAAATATATAGAATAACGGTCCTTATTACTATCCCTAATTAAAAAGTTGTCATCAGAAATCTGTCACTACAATCATAAATGTTTTTATCTATATCATTTCTAGTCGGGTCTTCGTTTACAGTAGTAATTTTAAAGGACTTGAGGGTTCTCAAAAACTTTTTTCGAAAGTTGAAATCATTTAGAAGTTTTTTTTTTTTTTGAGTTTGTAACACTTGAAAATCTATTTCAATAAGATTGAAATATTTTTTACAAATTTGATTAAGAGCATTTACAATTAAGTTATTATATCAAAATAATTAAAAATCAAAACTAACAATCTCCCCATTTTTAAAATAACAAAACTTTTAAAAAATTTGCTTTGCAAAACTTCCTTTAAACCAAATGTTATTTTCAAGTTAAACTCCACCTTTTAAAGCACTTTATGACATTATTTTTTAAAAAAAAATCGTTTATAAAAAGGCTTTGAAAATCAATATTAAAAAATTAATACTTATTAGCAATGTTCTTTTTGAATTTGAAATTTATGTTTTGCCTTTGCTTTTAAGCAAATTTGCAAATTTTGTTATTCTTCTCCCATTTTTTTTATATAAAAAATATTGAAAATAAAATGAGGTGAAATATAGCAAGAGAGAATCATTGAAGATCAAAGCTTAGTGAATAAAACAAATGCATTAAGAAAAGCAAAAGTAGCTACAATAATAAAGGAAATGAAAAAGCATGCATAGACAATAGAGAGATGAATGAGAAAGCATTCTAAAACATAAACATCTTAAAGTAAATCATCCATAACATCCAAAACAAGTATGTACCAATCAAATCAATCATAATTTAAACAAGTCCAAAGCTACCATCCAAGACAAAACTAAAAACACCCAAAATAAGACCAAAAATCATCAAAGATCAGATAGTGGTGGAGGAGGAGGCAGAAAGAGAGATAGGAGTTGCATAATAGTTACCATGAGATAAAATGAATTTATCTCAAAGAGATTGAGGATATCCTTTAAGAGTAACACACTTATGGGTCATTGGACGGGCACTAATTGAGAAGCTTTCATAATGGTATGTAACTAGGGAGAGTTCAGTCACAATACTATAATGGAATGACTTTATGACTAAATAAGTTTATAATTAATAGACAAGATGCTGAAACTTAATTATGTATTATTTGATCCCTAATTATATACGTCCAATCAGTCTCTCTGCTAGCTCATTGAAACAAAAAATGAATTACATATAGAAACAAATTAATAGAAATGATGAAGTTTAGAAAATAGAATTAAATTAATTAGTCATGGATCCGTTGAATATGAGAATTAAATATATTTTCCCATAAATTCTTTTACTGTAAAGTTGTCATGATTTAACAGAATTAAAATTGAGTTGAGAAAATTATTTAATTGAGAAATTAATTTAGTTAATTTCATTAATCAAATAAATATTATTTATTTTGAAAATAGAAAACAAATATTGGGTTGGATTAAATGAAGTGTTGGGTCAAAAGACCAAGAAACACATATAACTGCACCCAATACATGAGAGGCCCAACTTGCCTCACATAAACATGTGAGGGTCGATAACTCTAAAGGAATTAAGAGGGTGTGTCGCCCCCTCTTCTAGTTAGACTAGAAGACTATTTTTCTATTAAATGAATATTATTTGTGTTATACTTATTCAATCAATATTCTCTTATCTCTAATTATAAATAGATGATACTGGTTGATCTATTGGCACAAGTTTTTACACAGAAGTTTCAAATATTGTTATTCTGCTAGAAAGTAACGAGAATTTATTTTCTAAGAATAAATTATATTTTTTTGGGAATTACAATTTCTACCGATTTCTATTTAAGATAATTACTTCCCTATTGAAATCGTTCCTTATTCTGTGTTTGGTTCATGTTGTTTGATCTCACACTTGACGCAATTTGGGGTACTAAGATAGCGGAGAAGGTTGTTCAACTGAAAGTCGAAAACACTACACATTAGTCTCCAATAATAGGTGGTGTTGAGAGTGGGATAGAAGCAAAACATTGCTAAAGAAATAAAGGCTATTCAAGGAAACTCACAAGCTCTAAATGTTATATTCAGTGGAGTTGATATGGAACAATTGAAGATGATTTCCACTTGCAAGTCAGCAAAAGAAGTATCTACTATTTTGCAAAACCAACATGAAGAGAGTGTACTTATTAAGAATGTCCAAATTACTAATTTTGACTACCAAATTTGAAATTTTGAAAATGAATGAAGATGAAACTATTTCAGATTTCTACATTAGATAATGTGACATATCAAATGAGACATTTTGTCTTGGTGAACTTTTTCTGAGGTAAAACTGCTGAGAAAAGTTATTAAGTCATTGTTAAAATATTTTGCTATTAAAGATATAACAATAGAAGAAACTTGGGATATCACCACTCTCAAATTGGATGAGTTGATACGTTCTCTTAATAGTTTTGAGCTAAATCTAGAATAAGAAAAACATGACAAATCGAGACCTAAGAAGAACATTGCCTTCAATGTTCAACCTGTTGTTCAGATAGGAAAGTAGATTGGGTTGGCTATTAATGAGATCAAGGAGAAATTAGTCTTTCTCACAAATAGCATGAAGAGAACCTTTAAGAAGGGAACAAAATCATGTTTTAGTGGGACAATGAAGACTCATATGGAGGGGGACAATTCACATCCAAAGAAAAAAGATTTTTAATGTTTCAAATGCAAAGGTTATGACCTTATTCAATATGAATGTGCCAAAGCCAAGAAGAAATAGAAGTCCTTAATTATTACCTAGAATGATGAGAATGATAAAATTGAATTTTCAAACTCTGATGAGGAGATAAGAAATTATGTAGCATTTATTGCAGTTGTTCAAAGCCCTATTCAGATCATTGTCCAAATAGCTTGTGAAACATCTAAAGAATTATATTGTGACATTGGATCTCTTAAAGATGCATATTTCCAAATGATCAGAAATTTGGAAATTGTATGTCAGATGAATGATAGCTTGAAAGAAGACATGGGGATTTTAAAGGGAGAAAAAGGAAAGCTTGAGAAAGTGATTAAAGAGAAAAACAATGATTTAAAAACCATTAAGAAAAAGCTAGTTGATTCAAAAGTTGTCTTGAAAAAGTTTGGAGGCCAAAGTGGGAAGCTTGATGAAATTTTAGCTTCTAGAAGATTTGAACCACGCCACAGAGGATTTCGTTACATTAATAAAGGTAAAGAATCTATAACTCTAAAATTTTTGTTAAAGCTAAAGATGTGGGTTCTTCTCCTTATGACTCTAGAATGGAGAATAAGGCATGCTCAATATAATGTTGCAACACTGAACAGAACATTGATTTGTCATAATTTGATATGTCAAATTAGGCTCTCTCGATCATTTGATGAGTTTTGTTCTCAAACAATTTACGAGTCTTTTCAATGTTTTTTTTAAATTTTTAGTTTTTAGTGTTAATGATAGTTTTTCTTACATTTTTTAATCTTTTTGAGACCCAAATTGGCAAAACTATGTCATTGGAAGACTAATGTTTTATTTGAGTGTGTGTAGGGAAATGACTATGGTCAAACCTTGAGGAAAACATCAACTACTTTGGGTGTCGCGACAATGATGCATTTGTGTCGCAACACCAACTCTCCATCACCTCAGGGGAGAAAAACTTCAACAAAATACCAACCTGGAGCAGTTTGCCAAAGATGTTACGACAGTAGATATGTTGTTTTGCAACACTGAGCCCCAATGTCTTGACTCCAAGCTGATGATTGAAGTGAAGGATCCTAGGGCCACTATCGAGGATGTCGTGACACTAGTTAGTTTGTGACGCGACATAGAGAACCTTCAAGCCATGATTGTGCCTACTGTCGAGGATGTCGCGACATCAAAGCTTGGGTGTCGCGACAGTAAAGCCTGACATGGTGAAAAATATTGTAGGGGCAATTTTGTGTCCAACATTGACTCAAGTCAATTCCTTATCTCCAAAGGTCATTTTTTTTCAAATGTTAGGTCTATTGAATTTGTTGTATTAAAGGCTATTGGATGCCAAACATAAAAGAGTCTCCTTTATCTTATTTTTAGTTCTCTCTTTTATTCCTTTCACCATTTTTAGGATTTTAGTTTTTCCTTTTTTTTAGCTTAGTTAGTTAGTAGCTATTAGTTCTTCAATTTTACTATAACTTCAACTTTCTTACAACTAAATACAAAACTTTATCTTGTTATTTTGATTTCTCCTTAAAGTATTCAATAGTTTTTCTCTTTTTAAACTTTCAAAAGTGTAAATATCTCTACTTTGGTTGTGCTTTCCTCACTTTTAGTGTTGCTTTCATCTTCAACAAATACTCCTCCAAGAGTCCCTAAGAACTCCTCAAGTTTGCCTTTTTATGTTTTCTTTGATGAGTCATTTAAGCATGAACTTGTCTAATATTTGTATGTTGATGATGAATATGCACTAAATCTTATGGTGATTGGTTGATTGAAATGTTACATGGTTAGTTTTTGGGTCAAGGACTAAATCAAATAGACTTCAAAGCCTAGAATTGATGTCTCTAAGTGAACATTTAGATAGGTGAAACCAAGAGGAGAGCCTATTGCGGAACAATTTAATTATCTTGATTTAGTTTAGTGAGGTCGAGAGATAAACTGGACTAAATAATCTAGTTGGGTAAAATAGTGACCGAAAGGTAAAATTAGAGCAATTAGGAGTTTGAGCAATTTAGATCCCTAAATAAGAATTAATTAGAAACATAGATATCAACTGACCACTTTATCTCATTGAATTGATATTTTTGCACTTTTGTCTATTACTCAATTTAGTTCTCTTAGGAGTAGTTTAGTGTAATTAAACTTTGATGATGATTTGTCGTAATATAATGCTCAGTGATTAGCTAGCTAGTCTTCTTAGTTGCATGTGTTATCATTGCTAGTCACCTTATTGTCCGATCTCTCTTGAGTTCAATCATTGGAATACTCAAAATGTTCTATAGTAACATTTAAAAATATTACAACTGACTTGTCATACTTGCAATCAAACCCCTTTAATTTCTGACATTTTTTGTTAATTCTCTGTTCGACGTTCGTACGTCATGGCACAGTAAAAAATCTCTTAGACATCAACATATGTGGAACAAAAAGAGAGGTAAACTTGTTTGTCATAATAGTGGGAAAGAAAGGGAGTATCATACCTTGTGCATGAGGCTCACATGCCACTTGAATGATTGCAACCTTTCTTCATATGTTCGCACGTATAGGCACGTAAAGCATCATCGGGCCATCAACTTTCTTCACCAACGCCAACTCTTATGTTCAATCTTAGCCTAGTGGTTGGATGTTCGATTGGTAGAGGTTTTGAGGGTTGTTTGTAGATTTTTTTGGTTTTTTGTAGTGTTTTTAATACTTTTCACGTACTACACAAATTTGGCTACTGTTTCAAGATTGTTTTATTGTGTTTTTTGTTTTGTTTTGTTTGACTTAGTTTGGGCTATTTGACTTGATTTGGGTTGTTGTGGAACTATGCTTTCGGTTTTCTTGACTTTTGTGAAATATATTTATGAAATACAATTATTTTATTGTACCTAATATGTGAGATGGCCCAACAAGCCCATCTAACATGTGATGGACGACAACCCTAGTTCCAAATAGTCGTGTCCTGCTCACCTCCCTATAATTCCAGTATGACATGTGATGGGAGACCGTTCAGAGATGAGTCAAACCAGTATCATTTTGAGGACATAAAGAGGACGTCGCAAGAATGGGTGGAGAGAATGTTATGGGTCGTGGACCAAAGTCCGTGACCATAGCGCACAAAATGTCTCATGGAGGTCAACTTATTAAATGTGGCTTATTTGACTTACTTAAACTAACCCGACTCGTGGAACATATTGGAAATCTCATCTACTTGAAGCCTTGGTGGCTCAGAGAAACACTCCAGTAAAACTAGAGTTAACAGGGTAACTAGTGTAAATCGTAAGAGATAAAAATGTATAGAGTTTAAATGCCTTAGGACTCTCAATTATAGATAGGCTCTAATCTAGATGGTCGATGTATCGTTGGATTGAGAGGAGCTCAACTATAAATAAAAGTTTTCCCCCTCAAACCTTAAAGTAATATATAATATATAAATTTTTGATAGCATTGACTTTTGGTGTGCGCTATTTTCTGGCAAGATTTGAGCCCAAAAAATCGCCACTTGAACAAACTCAACAACAGAGGTACAAGGAATAACTAAATTCCTTCTTCAACTTGGGTTCAAACAATCATGCGAGGAGGAATCTTTATTTATTTACAATGAATTTGGTACTCTACTCTTATCTTTCTTTTTTGTCTATGTTGATGACCCACTAATAACACTGAATTGCTCCAAGTGTTAGGAAAACTTCAGTTTGTGTCTTTTACTCGCCCGAATATAAGTTCTAGTATCAATAAACTCCCTAGGTTCATGCATAATTTCTCTATTACGCACTGGAAAGCAGTGAAACGAGTGCTTTGTTACTTAAAGCACACTGCTAATCATGGCCTCCATATTTTGCGTCATCACGATCCCTATCTCTAAGTCTATTCCAATGCGAATTGGGCAGGAAATCACAATGACATGTCTACAGCTGATTATCTGCTTTATTTTGGTTTCAATCTTGCGGTTTGGTTCTCTAAGAAACAATCAATAGTGGCTCAACAATTGAAGCAGAATATCGTGCTATTGCCATTACTGCAGCTGAGCTTTGTCGGTCATTAATCTCTTCAAAGGCTTGTAAATTCTTCTTGCTCAGGCTCCCAAACTTGTCTTATAGAATCTTGATGCTACTTTTATGTGCCATCATTCAGTTCTTTACAGCACGATAGAGCATTTGGTAGTTGATTTTCATTTTATTCGTAATCACATTAAGCGTTGAAGTACCCATTCTAGTTGCAAATCAACTTGTTGATGCTATTCTCAAAGCCGTTCCACAAAAGGCTTTTCATGATCATGTTCCTAAGTCAGGTGGTGTCTTTATATGTAATTTTTGAATTTTTGTTATTTAAATTTTCTTTATCTCAAGATTTTTATTGTTATTTGCTTTCACATCTCTTTGTTTAAATAGGCGATTCTTCAATTTTTTTTATTCTCATTCAAAACCACCTTGGCACGTGAAAAGAGTCATGGAAAATATGCTAATTGCCCCAACAAAATCAAACAAATGTTGTGGGGTTGCTTTGAATTGAATATTTTGTTCAACTTTTATAGATTTGGGAGATTTGATCTGCTGTTGCTAAGAGGATGCTTGAGAGTAGACCAGTATTTTTGCAGTGGGGTTTATAGCAGGAAATGGTGCATAAGCTGACTAAGAAGAGTGAAATGGCCAAAATCTGCAGAATTTGTAAGCAGGTGGTAGTAACCAATTTCAGCATAAAAATAAAAGTGAGAAAGAACAATAAATACTGTGATTTAATTATTGTATCGATTCCATATATGGGAAAGCTGAAGAAATCAGCTCAGCACAACTAAAAATACAAGTGCAATGACTAACTATACAAATTACAACCCGCGGTTTTATGTTAGAATCACTCTCATTTCTCAATCTACTAATACTGGTAATATAGATTCAGGTAACTAAAACAAGGTAAAGAAGCCCCTCCCCCCCCAAAAAAAAAAAAACAAAAGAATCAGCCGTAGCTCAAACGAGATTCTGAAGTCCTCATGTTGAGTTGTCGTCGTGGAGTACCTATCTCGCAAGCATTTACCCTGGCTGCAAAACGCAACGAGCAGAGGGACTCACCTGCCGAGGAGGGTTCAGGAGATATATTTACAAACATCAAAGTCTTTGAGTCTCCACCTAGACAGGGCTGTGGTCCATGGAAATAGAAAAAAGGGTGAGAAATGAGCAAGAATCAGATAGAACAACAGAAATGATACTTCCAAATATAGAATATTTTGTCTCCTTGATAATTTTTACCAAAAAGGAAAACAGTTAGTATAAACAAATAAGATTCGACAGCGGCAATCTTTTATACACTTTACTAGGCCTTATCATCAGCATATGAACATGTTTTTCATAGGCAAAGAACTTTATGTATACAGGTTTTACCTGAAGAAGATAAGTGAGCTTGGAGTTTCTAAATGGTACATGATCCTCCTTCTTTGCCAATGCAAATATAACATCAGCTAAAGATGATAGACTTTTATTAATTGCCTGAATAAAATCGAAAAACAAAATGTTAAAAAATGAAGAAGAAACAAGGAATATATAATGAAATTAAATAATAAGTATAGTTAAATACTTGAGTCTCCTTTAACCGGTCCCCTGTTGAGCCACTCTTGGAAAGACGCTCACTTCCAGCAAGATCAATCAGATTCAAGACACCTTGTACTTGTTGTTCTGTGCTCTGGTGGAGAGTAGGAACACGGTTAAAACTAGAATACGGTGCCTTAGCTAATGGAACAAAAGATTGAGACTGAAGGAGATTTATATCTGCATGGATTATAGCAAAAACAACACTCGTACCTCATTAACACCAGTTATTCGCATAGTGAAAACAAAATGACTTCTTGATGATTGTTCATTCATTTGAGTTTTTCCAACAGATCTGAATTAGTCAAGCAAAAACGTCATCAGTCCATGAATCACTGTTAGAAAGAATTCTAACATGGAAAAGACAAATCTCATTTGTTTATTTTTCAAAAATGCCATAGAAAACAGTTGTGTAAATACGAGTGGTCCATACATGTATATAGCATTGTCCGTATTTCTCTTCTGAAATTTTCAATAGAACTGAGTTTGGATACAAACAATACAATGCATACTCTAAAATGTTACCTGCTATGAGCAGCTCGGTCCAAAAGATACTTGACCTCTCTGCTACTTTGAACATCCACAATAGTAAGATCTGAAACTTGTGTGTTTCCATTTGCATCATGTTTAATAGTATATTGCTTTCCAGCAACACTATTTTCGATTCGTGATGCATCCTTGTTTGTTGATAACAAATCACGAATGGTTTCATTGTATATTTCTAACATGGAGACCTGTGGACATTAGTTGAAGGAAAAGTTCACTAATTATCCAGAGAAGATATGAATAAAGTAGACTACAGAAAAAGCAAACCAAGGAGGAAAAAGAAATAAACCTGCATTTCATATCTCCAGCCTTGAGGTTGAAGTGCTTGCTTAGTTTGAAATATTTGCTCTAATGAGCGTGGTATTAATCCCTTCTCATCTGGTTGACCTGGTTTTCCCATCATGGTATAGGTTTTACCCGAACCTGTTTGCCCATAGGCAAAAATGCAAACCTGTTGAAAGATAAAACAGTTGCATGATTAAGCATTTACTATACTACTACTACTGCTATCACATTATTGTATCCAGGAAAGTCTTACAATATTTACAAACAAATGTAAATATAACCTTGTAACCATCAAGAGCACTTTGGACAAGTTGTGATATTTCTACAAAAACTTCCTCTTGTGATGCATCAGGCATAAATACTTTGTCAAAAGTGAAAGAATGCTTTTGCCCTGATAGATAATAAACAAACATCAAATGAGCTTTTGATGTTCAGAACAGAAAAATAGGTAATGAAATCGAATAGCATTTTATGATAGAGTTTTATAATTTAAGTAAATTGGTTCACTACCATTTTGTGTCATGTCAACGCCACGTCCCAGATATTCCATTGACGTGGGATAAGAGAAAACCTTCGCCTGATTACTTGAACTGTCATCAGGCAATTGAGGCCGCACTCTACAAAATACACGGATGTTCCCTTTCAATTCCTAGAATTATAAGAGCAGTCAGTTAGGAAACATATTTGTTGTAATGTTAACATAAGTTATAGTTTAGAACATTACCAATATAGTATTATGCAACTTCTTACGCAGCTTTTCCCCTTCTATAAGCTTAAATTCTGCATCTTCCAAGCGATTCTGCAACTCCTCAATGAGTTTCTTTTGCCCTTCAAATTCATTTCTTGTCTCGAATATGGACATATCAGACATCTAAAATTGGGAAAGAAGCAAGATTATGATAGGATAAACATAAAATGCTGTAAATAGTTTTCTCAAAAATAGATGAAATAACCTGTAATTTCCTCTCTGCAACTGCTAGTTGGTCGTGCAAAATTTGTATTTGATTGCCTTGTGACAAGCATTTTTCCTGTTAAAGGGTCCAAAACATATCAGAATATATTCATGTCTAATGGAAAAGCAAAATAAATAGAAAAAAAGGGGAAAGTAACCTCTAATTCGCTTGAATTGGTAGCCAACTCTTTGTATTTCGATACTTCAGCAGCTAGACTTTGCACTTGCTGTTGATAGTGTTCACGATCTTCTCGGGTCTTGTGTAACTCCATTCTAAGGCATGCAACTTCATTCAGCAAAGCATCTTTCTGCTTCATAACTTCATCTTGGGAAGCCTAACCCGAAGAAAAAAGAAAAGGCACCAGCAACCAATATGTCAATACTTGAGCTTCTTTTAACCCGTAAATTACCTAATTAATCACCAATTTAAATCTTTTAACAAACATATGATTTTCATTTCAATATATTCAACTCAACAAAGCAGATCACCTATTTATAACATTTCCAAGAAACTTGCAGCATCTTAGAACTTTAAAGAAATCAAACATCTTCTTGAAACAAAATTCTCAACTATGATAAGAATTTTATTTTTTGATGAGTTGATAAAAATAAAATGTAGATAAGTTATGGCTAGAAAATTCACTAGGGAAGACCTAACTACGTGCTTAACGTGCCATAGAAAGGCCAGATTACTAGACACAATAAAAATATGTAATATAAGAGATGGCTTTCCAATGCATGGAAACTCACTATAGATGACATAAGTTGATCTTGCAATGATTTATGTTGACCCCTTAAGGTGTGAAGATTCTCCACTATGGCTGATCTCTCTTTCTCTCCACGCTTAATGGTTTCATGAGCTGTATCAAGATCTGTCTGGAGTTTACTGTTGTATAACTGTAAACTCGAGTTGTACTCTTGTAGTAGCTTGTACATATCATTAATTGATGCTATCTGCAGCGTTCAAGAATTGTATCAGCTAACAAAAGTGAGCTAAATGCAAATGCAGCGTTCAAGAACTTTGATAAGATTAAATTTTCAGTCTTATATTTTACCCTTTGATTGGCACCATCAAGCTCGCCTTGAACTTTCTCGAGCTCTTCTGAAAGAGAAGCTCGTGACCTTTCAATACTAGTTCGAGCTTCTTTTTCTTTAGTAAGTGAATCTACTGCAGCCTGATTGTCACATTCAAAATAACTGATCATTATCCATTTTCCAAACACACAAAAATAAATATATACATGTGTGTAAAACAACAACAACAAAAATTCTATGACTATTTACATATATAGGGCTCCTTACCTTCTTCTCTGATTCTTCTTTTGCGAGCTTATCTTGTAAGGAAGCCAAGCTTTTTCTAAGCTCCAAAATAATCAAATTAAGTTCTTCCTCCTTGTTGTTTAGAGCCACCTCTACAAGAAAATATGTTATTTTATATCAAAAGAGAATTAACCAATACAATTATAAATCATATAAAACAAAGAGAATAAATGGAACATACCCATTTCAGAGCATCTTCTCTCAGTGAATTCCAAAGCATTCCTTAATTTCTCTTGCTCAAATGCATACTCTCCCTCAAGTTCTTGGAACCACTTAATGCATAGCCTAAGTCTCTTTATATACTCCATCATATTCTCACATCTCTCCTGAATAACCAACCAAATTAAGCGAAGATCAACACTAATTCGAACTGAACCACCGGAAATACAATGAAAAACACACTCACCTTATAGTTAAATTTGTTCTTGTACTTCATTTTCTCATTCACTAATGCTTCCACATCCTCTCTAGTGAACTCAATGCCACCACATTCTGAACCCGCATTACTCGCAGGTGCGCTACTGAGGTCAAGATCTTGGGAGCCATTTACAAGTGAGAAAGCTAGTCTGAGCCTACCATTATTTGCAGTGCCAACCATTTTTTCAAATCCAAGCCTTTGTCCCTTATCTTCACTCACCACATC
The DNA here is from genome assembly GCA_025698515.1 of Gossypium sturtianum. Lineage (NCBI taxonomy): Eukaryota > Viridiplantae > Streptophyta > Magnoliopsida > Malvales > Malvaceae > Gossypium > Gossypium sturtianum. The sequence continues at coordinate 135,000,975 of CM046943.1, read as the reverse complement.
AGCAATGTATTTCTTCTGCAAATCCAATAAACATTTCACCCACAAAATGGGAAGGCAAAATCAGCCTCTATTCTTTATTCCCAAAAGAATAGTAAAAAACAAAATTTACCCATTAATGAAAATAGCTAAAGATTGGAACTTTACATCCAGAAAAAGGAAAATATCCAAAAATAGCAGGAAGTAATTGAGCTACACAATTGAAGCTTCGCCCCAAATTTTGGGACAAAAAGCCAATCTAAACCTCCATATGACTAAAAGGTACTTACTAACAAACAGACCATGTAAATTCAGTCCTATCCAGAAATTGAAAAATAAATAGATGAAAAAAACTTAAAATTAATATTAAATCCCAAAATGAAAAAAGAAAAAGGTACCCAAAAACAAGAAAATGATGAATATTGAATCTTTAACAAGAAATGGGGAAAAAACAAGAAGAGGTCTTCCATTCCAACATAACCAAATACTCGGTAAAATAATGTAACCAACCCCCAAAATGGGGTTAAAGCAAAGTTCGAATCCAAATTGAAAAACAGAACATACCCATTAACAAGAAGAACATGAAGATTGAATCTTTATCAAAAACATTGTGAAAGGCAAACAACCCTCAGTATTTCAACCATAGACAAGTGCTTGAAAGAAACAAAAACATGAAAGGAACTTACTTTTAAAGAGCTTGGGGTGATAGTGGAAGTAGTTGTGAGAGTAGTGTTATGTTGAAATGGAGGTTTGTTCTGGTTCTTTGAACCCATTTTTGAAGAAGAAAAAGAGAGAGAATGAGAAGCTGTAAGATGTTGGAGGCAGTAAATTTTTGGGTCTAGCAAAGTAGGGCCATGAATTGCATTCAAAGCTACCAATCGTGCATCGCAGCCGTTGCTTTTACCACCAAGGATATGATGAAGACGATGATTATATGATCAAACAAAAAGACACTCTGAAATCAATAAAAAAATTTCTTTAATTTAATCTCTTCTAAAACAAATTTAAAAATGTGATGTCAAAGCTTTTAATTTTGTTGGTAAAAAATTGTTTTTGGTTTCAAAATAAGAGTTAGTTTTGGACTTTTATTACCGTTGGGGTTTGAATTTTTTAAAAGTGGGGATCTCGCGGAATTTTGTACAGTGTTTGAAGGCTTGAAGGAATCTCTTGTTGACTTGGTATGACAAGTCTACCCCTCTATTCTGCATGAAAGATTGCCATTTTGTTGAGGTTAAAATTGTCTAATTATATTGTTTTGCTCCCCTTAATATTTTAAAATTGAAACTTTCAAAAGATATATATACTTTATAAAATTGAAATTACATTTTCATAAAAGAATAATATCCTAAATACATATTAGATTAGAGAAATTATTTCTAATACGAGGTAAGTAGAAATTATTTTATGGACACTTTTTACCACATTATTTATGGTCTCGTCCAATTAAAAGAGGATATATCATCTTTTTTTTCCACATCATATGCACATTTGAACTAAATTTCCAAATCAAAGATGATATGTCATTTTTTAATTGGACGAGATCATAGATGATATGATGGTAAGGATCCATACAATAATTTCTCCGAGATAAGAGTTTTTAAAAAATTAAATTTAATATTTGCTTTTTTTTTTAATAATTATAGGTTATCATATCTATTTTTTTATACTCAACCTACGTCCTTTTGCATTGGTAACAATATCAATGCCAATCGAGTTAAGACCCAATCGACACAACAAAAATTTTGTATAAATCAATTTAGAATATTAATAAATTTGATAGTTGATTAAAATAGGCTCCTACAAAACCTAAATTATAAGCAAAAAAGGAAGGTATATAGAAATTAGTTGTAAGATAGACCAAACTATGTATATATCAACCAAAAACTAAGCTTAAAGCATTTCAACGACCGCATAAAATAAGGAAGAAAAAAAAAAGGAAATTACCAACCAACATGATTGATTCATTTATATTTATACTAATAATGATTAGGTATAATAATGTAAGCATATAGATAAGAGAATGATGTATAAGAAAATAATAATGGTTGGGGTGGTCTCAATATATAAAATAATTAATGTGATTGAAGTTAGAGATGTATATTTGTTTTCCCCATGAATATGATCTTGGTCTTACTTTACTGCGCATTACCTCATTTGTTTATGTTTATCGTTTCGAAATTCTAAATAGGTCTTACAATTTTACTGGTTTAATAACAAAAATAATACATATATGTGAAACAAGAATATATAAAAGTTTCCATCATGATTGGGGGAAAAAGATGCATGGTTGGCAAATCCCTTTAGTCATTTGGTATAATAGAGAGAGAGGGTCATTCAAGTGGTCCTTTCAACTTCTCTGTCTGCCTAAGTGAGGCTTCTTCTTTACCCATGTCTTTTTTATTATCCCAAGCGTGTTGCATTAATCTCATGGGTTTGTGCTGTTGGGTCACTTTTCACCTTTAACTTATACCCCAAACATTGATGAATTTTGTTTACCTAATAAAAAATAAGACTACCCATCGTTCTCTTACAATTTGGTTTGATGCTCGATTCATGTGTTCTTTTTTTTTTTTTATCCTATTTAATATCGTAATTATGTTTTTGTCCATCAGTTGCATTTGATTTCATAATCAATGATGAAATTGTAATTTCGATATAAAACCATGGATTATGTTTGATAATGTGCATGAACTGAAATAAAGAGCAACAAAGCTAGGGTTTGCATGTGAGCAAAGTTGATAAACCAATATTAATTTTAGGTGGAATTTTGACTTTAAGGGATCCAATTGCCTCTTTCTCAAGCAAAATCTGTCCTCTAATATTTCTCTGCTTTAACTTGAAGATGATGCAAGGTATTAAGCTTTGGAAAAATCTTCCCTTTTTCCTTTTTTTTTTTTTTAATTTTTTTTCTCTCTTGAAATTCTTGATTAAATTGCATGCTGAAAAACATTAATTAACTTAAGCTGTTAGGTATGGAAAATTAATATACAATTGACAAATAATATAAAGTTTGGTACACTTAGAAATTAAAATTCACTATACAAATTAAAAAAAAACCCATTTTTTATTTATTAAAAAAATCCTCAAATTATTGAATTATTTTAATATAAATTTCAAGTTTAATTATTATAATAACAATTGATGGGATCTATGTTCTGTATTGCTAACAAAACTTTTTCCTCTTTGTCTTCCATATAAGCTTCTTGCCAGTTAGTAGTTTTGCTTAATCAATAATTTATCCCACAAAAAATGATTATTAATTAAAAAGAAAAAGGAATTGTCCAAGTGAAACTCCATTTTTATTGGTTAATCCGGGAGATGAGATCTTAATATTGGATGTTATATTTGGCTAATGTGTGTGAGATGCCCTCTTTAAGCACATGGCAGATTATTAAAGCTATTAGATCCTAATCTAATTTGGTTTAATTTAATTAAATGGCCGGTTCAGACTATTAGTTTGACTGATATATAAAAATAAATATGTTTAGCAAGTTAATCCAAGTCTTAGACCAAAAATGTTGGATAAAAATGATGGGAGGCCTGCAGGGAAAATTATATATATGAAAGAATGTTTTTTTTTTTTTTTTTTTTTTCAAGGTATAAGAATAAGACACAGAAAGTAACCTTATTGCTAAATCTCATCATGAACTTTGGATGGTGTGAAGTCATCTGAAATGTATGGGAAAATGCCAAATTCTCCTGCATTTCTAATCTTACGTATGGATTTGGTTGTATTGTTTGTTTCGGAAGTAAAGATGGTTTCGTTTTTTCTAAAAAGTACCCTTTTTTTTATGTATGAATAATACTGTTATTTATCAAAACTTATTCTGAATCCGGCTAGCTCTTGGAAAGCACATTTCATACCTTAATCTAGGGAATTAAATGATCCCATATCGATTATTTAAGGATTGTGTTGTGAATATATATTAAAAGGTTCTCATCATTGTTTCGAGTACTAAAATAACTTGTTTTTTAAGTTTGTTGCTCTTAAATTTGTCATGAAGTGAAGTATTGGTTGGCAAAACAAGGTTACGTGTGCATTCCCCTTTTGGTAGAGTTATTAAAACATCCTTATATTTATCACTTCCTCAGATTTATTCTCTGGGTGTCTCAGCCTTATATTTATTTAATAATCTTTAAATATACACAAACATATGTAAATATTCGTCTTATTTTAACTGGTATAATAACACATTTAGTCCTTAATACTTACATATTCTATCAAATTGATCCTCAAATTTCTTAACTAAAGCTTTCAACTACACGTGGATATATGACACTTAAGTTTTGGGTCTAAAGCTTCTTGGTTTTGAGTTTAATGGATTTATATTTGCCTTTGGTTTTAATCTTTAAAGAAAAATAATTATAATATATATGGGTTAAATTTGATGTATTGATGGTATAATTTATGTATTATCAATAAATTATATGATAATAAATCATTTAATATTTTCAAATATAAATTAAACTACAATCACTTAATTTCATTTTGATTAATGTGTCATAATTTGATTCATTAGTAATTGATGAAATTATATATTATCAGTGTACCACCGAATATAAACAAACATATATAGGAAAAGTATTAAAATAGTTTAATAAAAAAGTCCAATTACCTCTTGTGGTTTGAAAAATATCCCATCACTCTCCTTAGGCTTGATGAAAAATCCACTAGCCTCTAAGATATATTTATCGAATCAGTTTTAAATAAAATAACAATTTTACCATTTATTAATTAATTATTATTCTATTTTTTTTTGTTCCCCTCAAACTTTATATTCAATCAAATTCAATTAAAAAATAATAAAAATTTTAATTAGTTATAAAAATATTTTAATTATTATTAAATTAAAATATAAGTTGCACTATATCCTAACCAATTATTTTATTTCTTTTTTTTTGGGGGTTTACAAATCTATAGACATGGGATACCTCTATTTCAAAAGCTAAAAGTTTTGGTTAGGAAATTTAAGAATCAAATTAATAGAACTTGTATGTAAAGGGTTTAATTTATTGAATTATTTGGAATTAGGATCAAATTGATAGAATATATAAGTATTGAGAACTAAATGTGTTATTATATCAGTTAGAAAAAGGCCTTCCATTATCAGTGATCAAAACATGAACGAATTCAAATGTTAGTACCTAAATTAAATTTTTAAAAAATGGGATGAACAAAACAAGAATACAAATATAAATATATATATATATATATATATAATCACATAAAAGTTTCCATTTATATGGTCATATTAGCTTAGCAGTGTGGGTAATTTGTTTCACATTCATTCCGAAATTTTGGCTGCTGGATTTTCATCTCAGGGGTACCAAAATACAAAGGATTTCTGGGAATTCTAATCTCTAAAACCACACCATTAGTGAGGAAAGCCTCTTTTTTTCTGCAATCTGCATCTTCTGGCAGCTCAAGCCTCCTTACGTATCCATATAACCACCAATTGCAGCTTCTCCAATCCTTTGTCTTGCCATCCCTTTGCTGCTTTACTTGTCCACTAATTTCCATAATTTTCCCTTTCTCAACATGGATTTGTATGTTAGTTTTCCCCATTCCTGCTTTTAATCATCATTCATCAGTCTTTGATCAAAATATGCCATATCCATACATACATATATATGTTGTTGCATCAAAGTGTTTCAAAGGACTTACCTGGAAGTGGTGCTTTAAGTACATAAGCCTGGTCTGTGTGAAACTGAAACCAATCAACTGTGGTCTTGCCGGAGTTCCTTAGATTATATAACAAGGTGTCTGAATCAAAATCCCACAGGGGAAAGGCGTCTGATGGATCAAAGAATTTCCCAAACAACAAGGGACTAAACAATGACCCTTCTCCAAACACCTTATGCATTGTAATTGGACTACCCTGCTGGGACAGTAACCTCTTCAACACATCTTCATGTAACGAAATGCACCATTTCTGAGGAGTTCGATCATCTGTTTGAACTTCAAGTTTAATGCAACTACTCATAGAAAATGTAATGATTTGAGACTTTTGTGGGAAAAAAGTTTCCTGGGGAGTTTGGCACCTTATAGTGTGTTAGAGGAGAGAGTGAACAAATTCCCTGGGAATATTTTGAAGAGTGTAAAGATTTTTTTTATTTTTTATTAAAAAGAAGTGGAATCATTCTCTTGAGGACTGAATTTGATGCTTTTCTGATGATCCACCATAGAAGATGTGGTAAAATTATGATGTTTATTGCAGAGAATCTTATGTAGAACAATCTATTCTTGAATGTGGTAGTCTAAGTGATCCACTTAAATAATTTTGATAAAAGTTAGAGAAAATAAGAGGTGGTTAAGCATAAACAGTAAGAAATAGGCTTAGATTGTTAGAGAAGAATATTAGAGAGCATAGAAGGTCAAGCACTTTTGTTTCTGTGAGAAAAATCTTGGTCATTATTCTTTTCTTGAATGAAAAGATAAAAGAACATGGTGGTAGCATCATGATCAGGCACGGTGGCTTAAACTGTGTAGACTTCAACTCCAAGCAAACAGTCCCTCTAAGTGGTAATAGTCTCATGAGATTGTTCATAGATTGTTGGATTTTTTTTACAAATTATTATTATTTCAAACTTTTGGTGTAGAAGATTTCCAAAACCCCAAATATTGAAAAGAAATTTAAAAATGATTAAACTTAAAACTCGTGAATTAATTTTTTTTAAATTAATCGTTAAATTTAAAATTTAGCCTCTATAATTTTATTTTCAAAACTATATAGTTTACAGATTTCAAAATTAAGATTATTGACGTGAGATTTCGAAATAAAAAATAATGTAATTAAAAAATATCTTATAATAAACTTAAAAGCAAAGAAATATTTAATAAATCACAAAAACTAAATCATCAATCATGGATTCATAAGCCCAGGTGGAAGCTGAAAAATCAATAGCCCGGCAATATCACAAAACCAATAACAAATGTAGCATTTGATGCCGGCAATTCCAAATTACCAGCATTAAACAAAACTAATAACAACTTAATTCTAAAAACGGCTATTCCTTTATCTTTTCTATTCAACTAACCTTGCACAACAGAAAGAAAATTCATTTCATTAGAATCAAATCTGCAGCATATAGGCGTCAACTACAAAATAGTAAAATACTACAAAAATAATTAAAAAAAAAATATAGATTATACCTTACTTTTAATATGATTAAAAACCTAAAATTAACCCAATTACACATATACCTGCAAGAATTTGCTATACAATTTTTTATTGAAAAATGGCTTCGCATTAGCTAAATACACCCCAAAGCTATCCTTATTGAAGACTTACATTATTTTACTTTGTACTTGGGTAGATAAGATTGAATTAATAAAGGTAAAATTATATCTTCTCACTGCAACAGTTACTAGCATCTCCATTTGGTTGGATAAGCAATTCTTGAATGTGCTTTTAGTTGAAAAAGAAATCTATTTGAGATTGTTGATATTTTATCAGAAAAGAAAACTGAACAGATGAAGAAAACTGAACTAATGAATATTATTCAGCAAGGTTCACAATTTATACTAAGTGAAAACAACAACCCACTAACAATATGTTTCTAAACTTACGCATCAGACATAAATTCAAATAACAAAACACCTAAAAATAGCAAACACTAAAAATTTAGGAGCTGCAAACACCAAGTGTTGTTCTCAAAACTTCAAATTTGCTTACTATGAGCGGCTTGGTGAAGATATCTGCAACCTGCTCCTCTGTTTTATAATGAACCAGTATAATGTTACCTTCTTTTTGTACTTCCCTCAAAAAAAAAAGCTTAATGTTGAAATGCTTAGTCTTCCCATGAAATACTGGATTGTGAGAAATTGCAATGGCAGTTTGATTATCGACGAAAATCTTTGTGCTTTCCTTTTGTTCAAGGTTAAGATCACTTAATAATTTGCTCAACCACAAAGCTTGATTAACAGCGGTTGCTGCAACAACAAATTCTGCTTCAGCAATGGATTGAGTCACAGTTTCTTGCTTCTTCGAGCTCCATGAGAAGACACCAGATCCAAAAGTAAAACAATAGCCTAATGTACTCCTCATGTCATTAATGGAACCTCCCCAATCACTATCAGAGAAGCCAACAAGCTTGAACTCCTTGCTTCTTGTGAATTTAACACCAAAATTACTTGTGCCTTTGATATAACGAACTAGTCTCTTGGCAGCCCTGATATGCAATTCACTGGCACAATGCATAAATCGTGACAAAATACTTGTAACATTTAAAATATCAGGATGTGTTGATGTAAGATACATTAAGCAACCAATCAAACTTCTAAAATATCCCTCATCAACTTTATCAGCTCCATCTTCTTTACACAGCTTCTCCTTTTGATTCATAGGAGTACTCACTTCCTTGCATTCTTCAAGTTTGAATTTCTTAAAGATTTCCTTGGCATACTTCTTCTGGTAGATGAATACTTCATGCTTAGCCTGTTTAATTTCCATTCCGAGAAAAAAGGACATCAATCCGAGATCTGTCATCTAAAAAACCTTCATCATCTCCTGCTTGAATTCCTCAAGCAACCGTGCATCATTTCCCATCAACAAGAGATCATCAGCATAAAGAGAGGCTATCAAAATATTATTATTTTGACATTTGACATAAAGAGTGGTCTCAGACATATTTTTTTCAAAACCTAAGCTCAGCAAATGATCATCTATCTTACTGTACCAAGCTCTTGGAGCTTGTTTCAGCCCATAAAGAGCCTTCTTGAGAAGAAACACATTGTCTTCCTCTCATTTCTTCAAAAAACCTTCAAGCTGCTCAACATAAATTTCTTCCTACAAAGTTCCATTTAAAAAAGCTGATTTTACATCAAGCTGATACACATTCCAATTCATTTGAGCAGCTACAGCAAGTAAAAGTCTTATGGTGTCCAAACGAGCAACTGGTGCGAAAGTGTCTGAATAGTCCACGCCAAAAACTTGTGCATAACCTTTGACCACAAGTCTTGCTTTGTGCTTCTTGATTGAACCATCAACATTAAGCTTGGTTCTATACACCCACTTGACTCCAATCACCTTCCTATCATGGGGTCGATCAACCAACTCCCATGTTTTGTTTTTCTCAATCATGAACAACTCCTCCTTCATTGCAGCCACCCATTTTATGTCCTTCATTGCTGTGACAAAATTTGCAGGTTCACATATAGCTATATTACATCTTGCATAAATGTCAGTGAGCAACCTAGTACCCCTTGTTGGAGCATCATCCACCAACTCATTCAACCAATTTTCATCTTTATATGTGGTTAAAACAGGAAATTTAAGCTTCAGATCTGCTGTGTTTTGGCCACTTTTCTCATCTCAGTTCCACTCTTCATCTTCCACAAAATGAACATATCTGCTTGTAATAATTTTCCCAAACTGCAATTGGAAAACTTTATAAGCTTTTGCAACAATACTATAGTCGATAAAGACTCTTGGAAGTGCCTTTTTATCTAACTTGTCTCTCTTGATCTGTGGAACGTGAGTGAAGCACAAATAACCAAAAATTTTGAAAAAATTTAAAGATGGTTTATGACCATATCAAGCTTCATAGGGTGTTTGATCCTTGACCGCTTTTGTGGGCAGTCTATTCTACAGGAAAATCGCGATATGAGCTGCTTCTTCCCAGAACTTTTTAGGTAAATTTTTCTCATACAACATACATCTAGTCATGTCTAAGATGTATTTGTTTAGCCTCTCACTAACTCTATTTTGTTGCGGAGTATAGGCAGCTGTTAATTGATGCTCAATGCCAGCTTCTTCACAAAATGCTTTGAAATTTTCTGATATATACTCCTTGCCATTATCAGACCTTAATATTTGAATGTGATTGCCACTTTGATTTTCCACAGTCTTCTTGAATTTCCAGAATACTCCAGCCACTTTTGACTTGAATTTTAAGAAGAAAATCCAACACATTCTTGTAAAATCATCAATAAAAGCAGTATAATATTGGCTACCTACTAATGAAGAAGTTCTTTGAGGTCCAAATCAGTGTGAATCAATTGCAACTTACAAGTGGCTCTCTATACTGTCTTGGGAAATGGCTTTCTATTTTGTTTTCCAAATTGACAAGTTTTACATGTCGGTATGTGATCAACAAATTTTGAAAGATCAATTGTCATCCTTTTAGACTTCATCTACAGTATCCCCTGATGGTGATAGTGTTCGAGCCTTTTATGCCATAACATTGTGATGCTTTCTTTGATTAGAAAAGCTTATTGCTCCTCTTGCATTGGGTTGAGGGAAAAACTCCTTCATGTCATCTTAACTTCGAGCATCTTCTGTCCTGTAGCATCCACTATCACACATGCCATTTTCATGAACTTCACTTTGAATCCCTTCTCTACTAATTGACCAACACTAGGCAGGTTTTGATCAATATCAGGTACATAGAAAACATCAGTAATGAACTTGGTACGTGAACAGCTTGTAATGGCTATGGTGTCCTTTTATTTGACTGCAATGTAGTCATCGTTCCCAATTCTGACCTTCTTGGACTCGGTACTCTTCAGTTCTTTGAACAACTCTTTGTCATGTGTCATATGATTAGTTCAACCACTGTCAATGAGCCAGCTTTCACCTATTTCGTGACTAATGAAACAAGTTGCAACAAAAAGCTGATCTTCTTCTTCTTGATCTGCCACTTGCGCTTCATCTCCTTGTTGCAGATTTTTATACTTACAAATAACAGTTTCATGTCCCATTTGGTTACACTTGCTGCACTTTTCATCTAGTCTTCTCCATCACTTGAAAGGAGGGTAACCTTTCTTGCCGCAATGTTGACATGGAGGACAATCCTTCTTTACTCATAATCTTCTATTTCTAGTTTTACTTTTGTTCCCAAATGCAGAGCTTTCTCCACTCGCAGCGTGAATCTTTTTGTTCTTTGGCCTCCTTTTATTTCCATCATCTTGATGTTTAACTAGTAGAGCACCTTCGACGACCCCTTATTGCCTCATTACACGCCTTTGCTCTTGTGCTTGTAAAGTACTTAAGAGTTCCACCAAAGTAATCTTTGACATATCCTTCGTGTTCTCTAAGGTGGTGATGGTAGCCTCAAACCTTTCAGGTACTGTTACAAGGACTTTCTCCACAATCCTTAAATCTGCTAGAGATGTACCTAGCAGTTTGACCTTATTAGCTATGTTAAGAAACCCTTCAGAATACTCTTTGACTGTCCCAGTCTCTTTCATCTTCTGTAGCTCAAAATCACGTACAATATTCAACACTTGCATCCCGCGAATTCTCTCATCTCCCTTATACTCAGTCTTGAGGTAATGTCATATCTCCTTTGCTGACTTTAGAGACATAATTCGTGTGAAAATAGTTGGTGAAACTGCAACAAACAAACAGACTTTTGCCTTTGATTTCTTTGTCTTTTTTTTTTTTTTGTGTTTTGATCTGTGCCACGGTAGGGTTGGTAGGCAATGTAGGAATCTCGTAGTCTTTTTCCATTGCTTCCTAAAGATCTATAGCCTCCAGGTAAGTCTCCATTCGCACTGCCCAAATCTAATAATTATCTACATCAAAAATAGGTGGCGCAATCGAAGAGAAATTAATTCCAGTTTCCATAATGCAGGAAACACTAACACATGACCCTTAAGAAAAAAACTTTGATACCAATTGTTGGTATTTTATCAGAAAAGAAAAGAAAACTGAACTAATGAAAATTATTCAGCAAGGTTCACAGTTTATACTAAGTGAAAACAACAACCCACTAATAATATGTTCCTAAACTTAAGCATCAAACATAAATTCAAATAACAAAACACTTAAAAACAACAAACATTAAAAATAGCAAACACTAAAAATAACAGTCCTAAACACATCAACTAATAGAGATTGCTTTTACCATCTAAAAGTGCTTTTAAACTTCTAAAAGCATTCCTGAATGGGCCTTAAGTCAGAGGCGAATTTAGGGGGCTGGCAGGGGCCCCAACCCCCCCCCCCTAAAATGAAAATTTTACCATTTTGGCCCTTTAAATTTTAAAAAATTTTAAATTAATAAGGGTAAAATTATACTTTAGCCCCCTAGAAATGATAAAAAAATTGATTTAATTATTTAAAAGCTATAAAGATATAGACAATTTAATTTCGCCCCCCTAAATTTTTTTTCTAGCTTCGCCCCTGCCTTAAGTATGAGTTCTCTATTGCGGTGAAAAACTACTTTCAAGTCAAAAGTGTTTTTCCATCGCAGAAGTAATGAAGAACACATGGCTTTTTAGAATTAAAAGTGTGTTTAAGAAGTATTTTTCCACCCAAACGCAAAAGTTGAAATTTAAATGCTTTTGACTTTTATATTTGGGAGTGAAAATTATTAAAATGCCTTATTTATATTAACTATTTAAAATTTATATAAAAATTAGATTAATGTATATTTTATATACCATTATATTGAATTATTTAAATTTTCATATATGATTAAATGAAATTATTTAAATATAATTTATCATTATATTAAATTATTTAAATCTCATTTATTATTATATTTAAATTTTAAAATAATTTATATATCATTAATTTTATAAATAATTTATATTAATTGCTTAAAATGTTTTTACACTTTATATTTCATATATCATTATATTGAATATTTTAAATATCACATAGCTAAATTTTTTACTTTCTACTATTATCTAGTAATCGGTTTTTTTGGGTTTTGGTTTAGTCGGGCAGGGTGGACTGGTCAGTCAACATAAGAACACCTCAATTGTTACAGAAAAGTGGTTGCATTGGATATTATAATAGAAAGTTCAGAAAAGAACTTCATCTGTCAAAGTTTCTAACAGGACCCATTGATCGTTCTTGCTATATATCATAATATATCTACCTCTACGATGAGGTCTATAAAGATCCAAAAGGACCTAAAGTCGGAAGTCATCAACTTTCATCTTCAACTCTAAAGCTCTACCAAAAAGGTTATTGGACCTCTCCATAATACTCTAGGCTTGCAAAAACCTAGTAGCCCCAATATGCATAGCGAAAACGGAGAAGAAGAAGATTTATCTAATTTAGTCTCCAAAGACATATCTTTCAACACCACAACTTGGCATTCAAAAAACCAAGGACAACCTCTAAGCACCTTGTTTTTATCATCACATTTCTCAAACTTGATAGGGTATATAAGTTCGACTGTAAATCAATAAAAGGAAATTTTCCTTTGAGCTTCCAAAGTCTTTTTATACTATTTTTGAAGGCATCCCTAAGATAGTTTTTTATGAACCCATATCAAACAAAAGAGGAATAACCCTTCACCATCTTTAACCTACGAAAGTACTTGTAACAGTCTGGTTTATACCCTAGTCGAAACAGTGGTTTCGGGACCACGAATCCGAGATTGAATAATATTTTAATATTATTTTCTGTGTCGTTGATATGTGAATAAGCATGTGCTAAATTTTCGTGAGCTAATTTGTCCGTTGGTGTGTTTAATTTGACAAAAGGATTAAAATGCATTAAATGTGAAAGTTGCTTGCTATTTGTTAAAGTGCTTATGTGTTGTGGCTTTTAAAAGAAGAGGCCTTATGAGGCAATTGAGCCAATAATTAGTTAGTGGATGACTAAAAGTCATTAATGGCCTTATGTTTATTGGTTATAAATATTTTGTAATAGGGATAATATGGTAAATTAGTATTAAAATGAATATAGTAAAAGAAACAAAAGAAAGATGATATTTATCATCTTTTTATGAGTGCCGAATATTGAAGAAAGAAAAAAAAAGTTGAGTTAGGTTTTCGGCAATTGCAAGCTTAAATTCAAGGTTAGATTATGTTCCGTTTTTGATAATTTCTACGTTTTTGTAATCGTTGCTTCGAGGGCTACAAAACCCATGTCTCAATTTCATGAATTGATGATGTTTGTGTAAAATGCCATTGATGCTATGTTGAGCCTTGTGATGTTTTATGGTGTTAAATAAAAGATATGTATTTGATGAACATACTTTGTTCTTGAATTTTTGATGAATTTAGCTAATTAGGGCTAAATTGAGAAAATAGAAAATTGAGGGACTAATTTGTAAATTTGATGAAATATTTAGACTTATATAGTCCCTAGAGAGGTTCGGCCAAGCATGTGTATGTGTGGATTTTGTGAATTTGATGTTTTTAGAAAAACAGACTAAATTGATAAAATGTGCAAATGTGAGGGCTAAATTGCAAATAGCCCTAAATGTATGTCTTTGGATTGAATTGAGTGAATAAGTGAATAAAAGAGTTAATTCTGAATATGTTTAGATCAAGAACCGAGGAAAACAAACTTAGATCGCGGGAAAGCGAAAGTAAACGAGTAGTCATTTCCATTCCCGATAAATCGAATCCGAGGTAAGTCACTATGCAAATAAACGTACTTGTATGATATTATATGTGTTAGTTATGGATGTTAGTGAGAAGCTATGCAAATGAATTCCGAGTTAAGTCCGATATAACGGCTAAGTCCGAGAAGTCCCGTACGAACCTAGGAATATATAGGATTAGCTATGTCATGACATAGGTATCTGTTCTGTTTTATCATGTAAGACCACGTCCGGGACGTTGGCGTTGATTTGAGACTTCGTGTAAGACCTCGTCCGGGACGTAGGCATTGATATGAGTTTTATATGTAAGACCACGTCTGGGATGTTGGCATCGATCTGAGCTTTATGTGTAAGACCATGTCTGGGACATCGACATTGTATTGATTCGTGTAAGACCCTGTCTGGGACAGTGGCATCGATATCCGGGTGCATGTAAGACCTCGTCTGGGACGTTGGCATTGTACGACCATTCCGAGCTTTCTGAGTATCCTACTAGATTCCTTACGGTTCAACGGGCAAGTCTGTGATATGAATTGCAAATCTGAGCTATGAGCAAATAAGTGAACGAATGTTTGTTTCAGGTACGTTTAGTATATACACAAGTGTGTATAAAAAGGTAAGTACCTATACTACTTTGACTTGAAGAAATGTATGCTTAAATGTGAGAATATGGATCTTAAAATGATGAATGTGGCCACAAGTGTATAAAACAAAGTACATTTGTGATATTATGCTTAGTGATTTGGATGTGCCAATGTATCTACTTGCAATATATGCATTTTATGCAAAGTTTATTTGTACATTGACTTACTAAGCTTTTGGAAAGCTTACTCTGTGTGTGTTATCTCTGTTTTATAGGTCGTCAAAGCTACTGAAGGCTCGGGACCGTCAAGGATCATCATCACACTACTAAAATCATTTTGGTACACTTTAAAAATGTATAAAGTTAGATATGGCATGTATAGGCTAGTATTTTAGTACAAGTTGTTATGTGATCTTAGCCATGTGATTTGGCTATTTTTGAATTAATACTTTGCTTAAATGAATGTGATACATGATGCATATTTTGGTATGGTGAAAGCATGTTAAATGGCCAAGGTTTGAGTGAGAAAATGAATGAATTATGCTTGTAATGATATGATTTTTATTCTTTGAAATGGTCATGGTTGGAAATGGTATTGAATGCATGGTTTGAATGATTATTTTGGTATGTTTTTGATGGTTATATGTGCATGAGACATGTTGGAAAATATGGCTTGTAGGTTGACCCTTATGGGTGGCATTTTGGCCTTGTAAATGGCCTATAATGCCACACGGTTGTGGCACACGGGCGTGCCTAAGACCGTGGTTGAATTGGCATAATGTAGCTTAAATAGCACACGGCCTCGACATGGGCGTGTCAGTTGGCCGTGGTGTATAAGTCAGTAGCTAGCTAAGAGCACACGGCCATGGCACACGGGCGTGCTTGTTGGCCGTGTTGGAAAAGTCAGTATATGGTTTGGTAGCACACGGTCATGGCACACGGACGTGCCAAGTAACCGTGTTGATATAGTCAGTATGTAAACACGGATGGACACACGGGGGTGTCTAGAAGCCGTGGAGGGCACACGGTCTCCTACCACGGGTGTGCCTCCCCTGAAAGTTAGAAAAGTTTTTAATTTTTATGAAATTTCATATGTGTTTCATTTTAGTCCCAACTCGATTTATATGCATGCTTTGGGTCTCGATGACTCATCTAAGGGACACTATGATCGTTAATGATGAATGTAATGTATGAAATTTTGTGTAAGTTTCTGATCTATCTGGTAGCGCTTTTAACCCTAATCCGGCATCGAATACGGGTTAGGGGTATTACATTTGTTTGGTATCAGAGCTACGGTTTAGTCGATTCTCGGACTAACGTAGCATGTCAGAGTCTTGCTATACATGCCATATTTCTGAATTGTGATAGTGTGATGAATCCTGACGTATAAATTTGATTTCTGTATAGTAATAGATCCCGAAAGAGCCGTAGCTGACGACGTAGAAAGCAATGCGCCTGATCCTGCACAAGGGACAACGCCCTCCAATCCGAGACCGGCTACTAGCGGTCAATGGGAAGAAGCTAAACAAGCTTTCTTCCAGATGATGAGTGAGTGGTTCACTCAGTTTGTAAAAAAATAACCCGACTGTTTCACAACCCCCGCCCCCGGTTATTCCCCCTCAGACATCAGTTGTGCCTCCGATGATGGGTATAAATCTGTTGAATAAGCCTCCGGTTGACAAGATCCGCAAGTATGGGGCCAAAGAATTTTGGGCTACTAAAGATGATGATGCGGAAAAGGCCGAGTTCTGGATTGAAAATACTATCCGGGTATTCTACGAAATGTCTCTGACTCCGGATGAATGCATAAAGTGTGTTGTATCGTTACTCCGAGATGCAGCTTATCAATGGTGGAAAACTCTGATTTCTGTTGTTCCGAGAGAACGAGTTACATGGGACTTCTTTCAGATTGAGTTCCGGAAGAAATATATCAATGAGAGATTCGTTGATCAGAAATGAAAGGAATTTCTGGAACTTAAACAGGCGAGAATGAGTGCTTTACAGTATGAACAAGAATTCGTGAGATCGAGTCGGTATGCTCGGGAATGTGTATCATCCGGAAGCTATAATGTGCAAAAGATTTGAAGACGGACTTAATGAAGACATCCGTTTGCTAGTTGGTATTTTAGAAATAAAAGAGTTCGTTGTACTCGTTGATCGAGCTTGTAAAGCAGAGGCACTCGGGAAAGATAAAAGAAAAGATGAGTCTAATACTCGAGATATGAAAAAGAGATTTCAGAGTAAATCATTTCAATCTGCCCCGAAAAGATTCAGGGATAATGTGAGATATTCGAATAGAAATCAATCTAGACCGCAAATGAGTTCCAAAACTCCAAAGCAACCGATGCTTGAGCTGTTGGTAATGTCCGGACCGAGAGACACGAATGTAAACATTGTGGAAAAAGGCATCCGAGAAGCTGTAGATTGAACGACAGAGCTTGCTTCAGATGTGGATCGCTTGATCATTTTGTCCGTGATTGCCCTGAGCCTGTTGAGCCAGAGACGGTTCAAAATCTGATATCTGATATTGCACCTGTGAGAGGTAGACCATCGAAGAATGTAAAGAATGTCAATGGTAGTCGGAGAACTACAAGAGACAATGTTGTCAGATCTGAAGCTAGAGCACCTGTCAGAGCGTATGCTGTACGAGCTCGAGAGGAAGCTTCATCGCCTGATGTTATAACGGGTACTTTTACTCTTTATGATACTTCTATGATTGCTTTGATAGACCATGGTTCTACGCATTCATATATATGTATGAATTTAGTATTCAACAAGGCTTTGTCTGTAGAGTCTACTGAGTTTACTATAAAAGTATCGAACCCCTTAGGTAAAAGTGTCCTTGTTGGCAAAGTATGCAAGAATTGTCCGTTAATGTTTCGAGATATCTGTTTTCCTGCTGATCTGATGCTGTTGCCATTTGACGAGTTTGATATTATTCTGGGTATGGATTGGTTGTTTTTGCATGATGCGGTTGTAAATTGTAAAAGAAAGACTGTTGATTTGAGATGTTCGAATAATGAAACTGTGCGGATTGAGGCTAATGATATGAATGAATTGTCTGCTGTGATATCGGTTTTGAAAGCTCAAAGTTATGTGAAAAAGGGATATGAAGCATATTTCGCTTATGTTATTGATTCGAAGGTGTCTGAAAAGAAAGTTGAGTCGATGTCATTGTCCGTGAATATTCGATGTGTTTCCTAAGAATTGCCGGGGGTTGCCTCCGATATGTGAAGTTGAATTTGGTATTGAGTTGTTGCTGGTACTACGCCTATTTCAATAGCTCCGTATAGAATGACACCAACAGAGAAAAGAGTTAAAGTCACGATTACAAGAATTGGTGATAGAGGTTTGCTAGACCGAGTTTCTCACCTTGGGGTGCTCTGTTCATTTGTAAAAAGAAAGATGGCACGATGAGAATGTGCATCGATTACCGTCGGTTGAATAAGGTGACACTAAAGAACAAATATCCGTTGCCTAGAATTGATGATTTATTTGATCAGTTAAAAGGAGCTACTGTGTTTTCCAAGATTGATTTGAGATCGGGAAACTACCAAATTTGAGAGTTAAAGATTCGCACATTCAAGATCGCTTTAACGAGGTACGGGCATTATGAGTTTTTAGTTATGCCATTTGGACTAACCAATGCACCTGCTGTTTTTATGGATCTAATGAACAAAATTTTTAGACCGTACCTAGATCAATTTGTTGTAGTATTTATTGACGACATTTTGATTTACTCACGGGATGAGACTGAGCATGTTGAACATTTGAGAATCGTATTGCAAACTCTGCAAGAAAAGAAATTGTATGCAGAATTCAGCAAATGTGAATTCTGGTTACATGAGGTTAGTTTTCTGGGGCATATTATGTCAGCTTCTGGAATTCGAGTTGATCCGAGCAAGATTTCTGCTATTCTGGATTGGAAACCTCCAAAGAACGTGTCTGAAGTCCGAAGCTTTCTGGGCCTAGCTGGTTATTACCGCAGATTTGTAAGAGACTTTTCGAAGATAGCTACTCCGTTGACAAAACTACTTCAGAAAGATGTTAGATTTGAATGGTCGGATAAATGTCAAAGAAGTTTTGATCAGTTGAAAACTCAGTTAACGGAAGCTCGAGTGTTAGTACAGCCATAATCAGGCAAAGAATTTGTGATTTACAGTGATGTTTCGTTTAAATAGGCTGGGATGTGTTTTGATGCAAGAAGGCAAATTCGTAGCTTATGCTTCGAGACAATTAAAGCCGCATGAAAAGAATTATCTGACGCACGTCCTCGAGTTAACTGCGATTGTGTTTGCACTTAAGATTTGGCTCCATTATTTGTATGGTGGGAAATGTCACATATTTTCAGATCATAAAAGTCTGAAGTATCTAATGACTCAGAAAGATTTGAACCTGCGTCAGAGAAGATGGCTTGAGTTGTTAAAAGATTACGAGTTTGTGATAGATTATCATCCGGGTAAAGCAAATGTTGTTGCAGATGCACTGAGTCAAAAATTATTGTTTGCACTACGCGCTTTGAATGCTCAAATAGATTTATCTAATGATAGTTCTGTGTTAGCTGAGTTAAAAGCGAAACCGTTGTTTGTACAACAAATATGTGATGCTTAGAAGGTAGATAATGAATTGCTAGCGAAACGAGCTCAGTGTAAAGTGAATTCCGAATCTAAATTTCGAGTTGTTGATGATTGTTTAAGATTTCGAGATCGTATCTGTGTTCTGAGAAATCCAGAGTTGATTCAGCTGATTTTGAGTGAAGCACATAATAGTCATCTATCTGTTTATCCGGGAAGTACGAAAATGTATCAGGATTTGAAACGACACTACTGGTGGTCTGGTATGAAACAAGACATTTCTGACTTTGTTTCGAAATGTTCAGTCTATCAGCAAGTAAAAGCCGAACATAAAGTTTCGTCTGGATTGCTTCAGCCGATCTTGATTCCTGAATGGAAATGGGATAGAATAACAATGGACTTTGTTTTTGGTTTGCCTCAGACTTCAAGAAAGAAAGATACAATTTGGGTCATAGTTGACCGACTGACGAAATCTGCCCATACTGACAAAATCTGCCCATTTTATTCCGGTAAGATCTGATTATTCACTTGATAGATTAGTCGAGCTATATAATTCCAAGATTGTTAGATTGCACGGAGTGCCACTATCCATTGTGCTAGATAAAGATCCGAGGTTTACATCAAGATTCTGGAAGAAACTACAAGAAGCTTTGGGTACGAAATTACACTTCAGTACAGCTTTTCATCCGCAAATAGATGGACACCGCGAGCGGACCATTCGTGATTCTTGAAGACATGTTAAGATGTTGTGTACTTGAGTTTCATGGTTCATGGGAATAGTATTTGCCACTGATTGAATTTGCTTATAACAATAGTTTTCAGACGAGCATCAAAATGGCACCTTATGAAGCTTTGTACGGACGTAAATGTCGTACACCTCTGTATTGGACCGAACTCAGTGAGAATAAGTTACACGGGGTTGATTTGATAAAGGATTCGAGCAAAAGTGAAACTGATCCGAGATTGTTTGAAAGCGATTCGATCGTCAAAAATCTTATGCAGACTTGAAACGAAAGGATATAGAATTTGAGATTGGCGACAAAGTATTTCTAAAAGTGTCTCCATGAAAGAAAGTGCTTCGATTTGGACGTAAAGACAAATTAAGTCCGAGGTTCATCGGACCGTATGAGATCATTGAGCGTGTCGGCCCGTTGCATATAGATTAAAGTTGCCATCCGAAAGTTAGAAAAGATACATGATGTATTTCATGTTTCAATGCTCGTATATATCGATCGATCCGTCACATGTGATTGCCCCATCCGAAATTGAAATCCGATCGATATGACATATGAAGAAGAACCGATCCGTATTCTTGCTAGTGAGGTGAAAGAGCTAAGAAATAAGAAAATTCCGTTAGTGAAAGTACTATGGCATCGTCACGGAATAGAAGAGGCCACATGGGAGCCTGAAGATTCAGTAAGACAACAATATCCAACTCTGTTTAACGGTAAGATTTTCGGGGACGAAAATCCCTAAGGGGGGAGAATTGTAACAGTCTGGTTTATACCCTAGTCGAAACAGTGGTTTTGGGACCACGAATCCGAGATTGAATAATATTTTAATATTATTTTCTGTGTCGTTGATATGTGAATAAGCATGTGCTAAATTTTCGTGAGCTAATTTGTCCGTTGGTGTGTTTAATTTGACAAAAGGATTAAAATGCATTAAATGTGAAAGTTGCTTGCTATTTGTTAAAGTGCTTATGTGTTGTGGCTTTTAAAAGAAGAGGCCTTATGAGGCAATTGAGCCAATAATTAGTTAGTGGATGACTAAAAGTCATTAATGGCCTTATGTTTATAGGTTATAAATATTTTGTAATAGGGATAATATGGTAAATTAGTATTAAAATGAATATAGTAAAAGAAACAAAAGAAAGATGATAGTTATCACCTTTTTATGAGTGCCGAATATTGAAGAAAGAAAAAAAGAAAGAAAGTTGAGTTAGGTTTTCGGCAATTGCAAGCTTAAATTCAAGGTTAGATTATGTTCCGTTTTTGATAATTTTTACGTTTTTGTAATTGTTGCTTCGAGGGCTACAAAACCCATGTCTCAATTTCATGAATTGATGATGTTTGTGTAAAATGCCATTGATGCTATGTTGAGCCTTGTGATGTTTTATGGTGTTAAATGAAAGATATGTATTTGATGAACATACTTTGTTCTTGAATTTTTGATGAATTTAACTAATTAGGGCTAAATTGAGAAAATAGAAAATTGAGGGACTAATTTGTAAATTTGATGAAATATTTAGACTTATATAGTCCCTAGAGAGGTTCGGCCAAGCATGTGTATGTGTGGATTTTGTGAATTTGATGTTTTTAGAAAAACAGACTAAATTGATAAAATGTGCAAATGTGAGGGCTAAATTGCAAATAGCCCTAAATGTATGTCTTTGGATTGAATTGAGTGAATAAGTGAATAAAAGAGTTAATTCTGAATATGTTTAGATCAAGAACCGAGGAAAACGGACTTAGATCGCGGGAAAGCAAAAGTAAACGAGTAGCCATTTCCATTCCCGATAAATCGAATCCGAGGTAAGTCACTATGCAATTAAACGTACTTGTATGATATTATATGTGTTCATATGACCAATGTTAGTTATGGATGTTAATGAGAAGCTATGCAAATGAATTCCGAGTTAAGTCCGATATAACGACTAAGTTCGAGAAGTCCCGTACGAACCTAGGAATATATAGGATTAGCTATGTCATGACATAAGTATCTGTTCTGTTTTATCATGTAAGACCACGTCTGGGACGTTGGCGTTGATTTGAGACTTCGTGTAAGACCTCGTCCGGGACGTAGGCATTGATATGAGTTTTATATGTAAGACCACGTCTGGGACGTTGGCATCGATCTGAGCTTTACGTGTAAGACCATGTCTGGGACATCGACATTGTATTGATTCGTGTAAGACCCTGTCTGGGATAGTGGCATCGATATCCGGGTGCATGTAAGACCTCGTCTGGGACGTTGGCATTGTACGACCATTCCGAGCTTTCTGAGTATCCTACTAGATTCCTTACGGTTCAACGGGCAAGTCTGTGATATGAATTGCAAATCTGAGCTATGAGCAAATAAGTGAACGAATGTTTGTTTCAGGTACGTTTAGTATATACACAAGTGTGTATAAAAAGGTAAGTACCTATATGACTTTGACTTGAAGAAATGTATGCTTAAATGTGAGAATGTGGATCTTAAAATGATGAATGTGGCCACAAGTGTATAAAACAAAGTACATTTGTGATATTATGCTTAGTGATTTGGATGTGCCAATGTATCTACTTGCAATATATGCATTTTATGCAAAGTTTATTTGTACATTGACTTACTAAGCTTTTGGAAAGCTTACTCTGTGTGTGTGTTATCTCTGTTTTATAGGTCGTCAAAGCTACTGAAGGCTCGGGACCGTCAAGGATCGTCATCACACTACTAAAATCATTTTGGTACACTTTGAAAATGTATAAAGTTAGATATGGCATGTATAGGCTAGTATTTTAGTACAAGTTTTTATGTGATCTTAGCCATGTGATTTGGCTATTTTTGAATTAAGACTTTGCTTAAATGAATGTGATACATGATGCATATTTTGGTATGGTGAAAGCATGTGAAATGGCCAATGTTTGAGTGAGCAAATGAATGAATTATGCTTGTAATGATATGAGTTTTGTTCTTTGAAATGGTCATGGTTGGAAATGGTATTGAATACATGGTTTGAATTATTATTTTGGTATGTTTTTGATGGTTATATGTTCATGAGACATGTTGGAAAATATGGCTTGTAGGTTGACCCTTATGGGTGGCATTTTGGCCTTGTAAATGGCCTATAATGCCACACGGTTGTGGCACACGGGCGTGCCTAAGACCGTGGTTGAATTGGCAGAATGTAGCTTAAATAGCACACGGCCTCGACATGGGCGTGTCAGCTGGCCGTGGTGTATAAGTCAATAGCTAGCTAAGAGCACACGGCCATGTTGGAAAAGTCAGTATATGGTTTGGTAGCACACGGTCATGGCACACGGACGTGCCAAGTAACCGTGTTGATATAGTCAGTATGTAAACACAGATGGACACACGAGGGTGTCTAGAAGCCGTGGAGGGCACACGGTCTCCTACCACGGGCGTGCCTCCCCTGAAAGTTAGAAAAGTTCTTAATTTTTATGAAATTTCATATGTGTTTCAGTTTAGTCCCAACTCGATTTATATGCATGCTTTGGGTCTCGATGACTCATCTAAGGGACACTATGATCGTTAATGATGAATGTAATGTATGAAATGTTGTATAAGTTTTCGATCTATCCGGTAGCGCCTTTAACCCTAATCCGGTGCCGAATACGAGTTAGGGGTGTTACAGTACTTCTATTGGTTCAATTGCAAGATGATAAACCGTAATAGTAACATATTTTAAGCCCATATTTGGCATGCTTTTGGATGATTTATCCCTTGAATTACGTAATTTTGGTGCTCTTAATCCTTTAATTTCATGTTTTATACTTAGGAGAGCATAGGAGGATGAAAAGAACGAGAAACAGGCTTAATAAGGGCCAAATGGGCCAAAGTAGAAAATCGACACGGCCTGGGACCAAGACCACACGGCCGTGCCTCCTTAATAACCTCGAACACGGCCTGGCCATGATTCACTCGGGCGTGTGCCATGGCCGTGTCCCTGCTACAGCCAAGAGGAGTTTTACTCGGAATAGGATGCTTGGAGGCAAAGAAAAATTATCCAAAGTCTATTTAAACACCTTAGTAGGAATTCTACTTGGATTAGGATTCTTAGGGGCCAAGTAAGGCATCTCAAAGCCTATATAAACATCCTAGGGGGCAACTTCAGGGGGAGTTCGGCAGAAGCCTTCTGCCAGGGCTTTTGTCAAGGGGAGTTCAACAGAAACCCTCTGTCGGAGGGAGCCCAAGGCTTCTGTCAGGGCGTCCAGCTAGGCCGAAGAAGGAAGATTTGTGGAGGTTTACTCGAAGATAGCCATTTGATTCATCTCAAGAAGCCGGAATCATACTCAAGACGGAGGATCTCTCCTTCAATTCCTTCAGGGGGTTTTAGGGATTTCTTATGTTTTGTTTAATCTTTTATTCTGAGATGTTTTCTTTTATTATTATGAACTAAACCCTCAGATACCTGAAGGGGATGAAACCTAAGATGAATCTTGTTATCGTTTGCTGAACTATATGATAAATACTTGATTTGTTCTTAATTATGTGTTCTTAATTCTTATGTTGATATTTCCGGGATATTAATTCAAGTTTGATGTGCTTAGGTGGAGGAGCAAAAGTCCCTGCCTAAGAGTAGATCTAGCATAGTTAAGCGGAGTTGATCGCACGTCTAGAGATAGGGTGACGAGATTTTGCCGATTAGGGTGAAACCTTATATGGGAGTCCATAGATCGAGTTAATGCAATTCTAGGGGTTTTAATTAGAAAGAGATTTCAATTAATCAACCTAGGGTTAGACGTTATTCGCTTCGAGAGAGGGTTTAATATACATTAGGGAGTCTTACGGATCAAGTCAAGTGAATAAATCCTCTGGTTCAGAGTTAGATAACAAGTGAAGTCTAGGTGGATTCTTCCTAAGGGTATCGTCTTAATCAACCGAGTTTTTCCAACAATGATTTCCCCAATTCATTCTTTTTGTCTTTGCGTCTTTAGCTTAGTAGTTAGTTAAATTTAGATTAAATAACAACTTCACTTATTTTAGGCTATATAATAAAAAGAAAGTTAATATTAGTACTTTTGGTTCCTTTGGGTTCGACAATCCGGTCTTTCCTAAGCTATACTACTGTTCGATAGGTGCACTTTCTGTAACACCCCTAACCCGTGTCCGACCCCGGACTTGGGTTAAGAGCGTTACCGGACAGATCAGAAACTTTAACAGACAATTCATCAAGTAACTCATCAATTACATTCATATTGTCTCTTAATTAAGTCATCGAGACTTAAAGTATGCTCAGAAATAGGGTCGGGACTAAACCGGAACACATACAGAATTTCACAGAATTTTAAAACTTTTCTAAGTTTCAGGGGTTACACGCCCGTGTAGGCAAGCCGTGTGCCTTCCACGGCTGCTAGACAACCCCGTGTGTCCTCCCCGTGGTCGAATCTGACCTCACATCCACGGCCACCAAGCACGCCCGTGTGCCTTGGCCGCCGTTGATTTTGACTTCACATCCACGGCCACCAAGCACCCCATGTGCTAAGGCCGTGTACTCTTAGGCCATATACTGACTTTCTCACACGGCTACTAGACACGCCCGTGTGTCTTGTCCGTGTGCTATTAGGCTAGCTACTGACTTAGCCCCACGGTCACTAGGCACGCCCGTGTGCCACAACCGTGTGGCATTATATGCCATTTGCAAGGCCAAAAATGCCACCCACCTAGGTTATACCTACAAGCAATGTTTACCAACTTATTTCATGCATATTTATTATTCAATAACACATCAAAACAACCATCCTATCAATACATTCAATATCCATTTCAACCATGCCAACTTCCAAATCCAAAACATATGTATATCAAGTATAATTCATCCAAATGCTCATCCAAAAACTTGACCAAATCACAAGCTTCAACCATACCAAAACATACTTCATATATCATATTCTTTCAAGCAAATTCCCAACATCATAACTAGCCAAATCACATGGCTAAATTCATATAACAAACTTATACCAAATGCTAGCCTATACATGCCATATCTAGCTTTATACATTTCCAAAATGTACCAAAATAGGTTTAGTAGTGTGACGACGATCCTTGACGGTCCCGAGCCTTCAGTAGCTTTGACGACCTATAAAACAGAGAAAATACACACACAGAGTAAGCTTTCCAAAAGCTTAGTAAGTCATAATACAAGTAAACTCAACATGTAGAGCATATAAGCTTGTAGAAACATTGGTACAATTCATATACATAGCAACTTCTCACATATATACTTTGATCCATATTCTTGGCTACATATGCCCCATTCATAACCATTCTTGCATCTCATTCACATTCTCATATTCAAACATACTTTTCTTCAAATCAAAGTCATATAGGTACTTACCTTTTTTATAGACACTTAGTGTACATACCAAACGTACCTGAAACGAATATACATTCACGTAATCATTTAAAGCTCGAATTTTCTCGTTGAACCGTTCGAAATCTAATAGGTTACTCGGAAACTCAGAATGATCGTACAATGCCATCATCCCAGACGAGGTCTTACATGTACTCAAATATCGATGCCACTATCCCAGACAGGGTCTTCTACGAATAAATACGATGCCGATGTCCCAGACATGGTCTTACACGTATAGCTCATATCGACGCCAACGTCCGAGACGTGGTCTTACACGAAAAGTTCATATCGATGCCAACGTCCCAGACGTGGTCTTACCCGAAAAGATAATATCGATGCCAATGTCCCAGACATGGTCTTACACGAATGTCAAATCAACGCCAACGTCCCGGACGTGGTCTTATATGATAGAAATAGAACAAATACCTATGTATTCCTAGGTTCGTACGGGACTTCTCAGACATTGTCGCTAAGTCGATCTTATCTCAGAAATCATTTGCATTACAACACCTAAACATTCAATATCGATAATAGGCATATGAATATGCTCAACTCAATACAATTACATTTATTTGCAATATGACTTACCTCAGATTCGATTTACTGAAACGGAAACGGCTACTCGGTTACTTTCGCTTTCCCGCGATCTAAGTCCGTTTTCCTCGGTTCTTGATCTAAACATATTCAGAATTAACTCTTTTATTCACTAATTCATTCAATTTAGTCCAAGGACACACATTTAGGGCTATTTACAAATTAACCCTCACATTTGCACAATTTATCAATTTAGTCCATTTTTCTCAAAACATCAAATTCACAAAATCATCACATACACAAGCTTAGCCGAATATTCATACATCTCATACAAGCCCATATTTTCCATCAAATTTGCAATTTAGTCCTCCAAATTGCTATTTTCTTAATTTAGCCCTATTTAGCTAATTTCATCAAAAATTCAAGAACAAAGTATGTTCATCTAGCTCAAATCTTTCATTTAACACTTTAAATCATCACAAAACTCAACATATCAACAATGGCTTATCTCATGAACAACTTCAATACACAAAATTGAGACATGGGCTTGATAGTAGACTAAGCAACGATTACGAAAATGTAGAAATGATAAAAAACGGATCAAAAACTAACCTTGAATCTAGCTTGAACAATGGCCGAATATCACAAGCTTCAACTCTCTTTTTTCTTTTCTAATTTTCGGCTAGATGGATGAGTATTATGGCTTATTTTCATGTTATTATTATTACACTACTTATTAATACATTTACTATATTAACCTTATGATTAAACATATAAAACACATAAATACAAGGTCATTTATGACCTTTGCCATCCACTTACTAAAGTAGTGGCTAAATTGCCGCTAAATCCTCCACATTTAAAAACCACAACACATTGATACTTTAACAAATAGCATACAACTCTCACAATTAATGCAATTCAATCCTTTTCATCAAATTAAACACACAAACGAGCAATTTAACTTACGGAAATTTAGCACATGCTTAATCACTTATCAACAGCATAGAAAATAATATTAAAATATTATACGGACTCGGATTTGTGGTCCCAAAACCACTGTTCTGACTAGGGTATAAATCGGACTGTTACACTTGCCTCAATCGTTGTTATAGTTAGTTCCAGGTTCGATCATTATAAATTTAAAACTCTGAAATCAACGATCAAGTTTTTGGCGCCGTTGCCGAGGAGCTAAAATATTAAGAAAACTCTATTTTTATTACTTTAGCCATTATTTTCCACAATTTACTTTTATTTTTATTTTTATTTTTGTTTTGTTTTTAACTTTACTAAATTTTCTTTCTTTCTTTTCCTAGCAGGTACCTCTAGTTTATGACTAGAAGGAACCCGAGAGGACCACTAGTATACGACAGTGATATTGAAGCTACCGCTCGCAGGAATTACAGAGAAATTAGGCGAGCCCTAAATTACACAGAAAAAGAGCGAGAATGCAGTTCCAATCCTACTGAAGGGATGGACGAGAATAATCCACCACCACAAGATGTGGGAGAAAATAATGCTCCTCGTACTATGTTTGATTATGCTAAACCACATTTAACAGGAGCTAAATCGAGTGTTGTTAGGCCTGCTATAGCTGCTAATAATTTTGAATTAAAGCCTAACACTATACAAATGATTCAACAATTTGTTCAATTTGATGGTTTACAGGACGAAGACCCAAATACTCATATAGCTAATTTTTTAGAGTTCTGTGATACTTTCAAAATAAATGGCGTTTCTGATGACGCCATAAGGCTTCGGTTATTTCCCTTTTCATTAAGGAATAAAGCCAAACAGTGGTTAAAATCGTTACCACGAGGGTCAATCACTACATGGGATCAAATGGTAGAAAATTTTTATTAAAATATTTCCCACCGCCAAAACGGCCAAATTACGGAATGATATCTCTTCTTTTGTGCAGATGGATTTAGAGACATTATACGACGCATGGGAGAGATACAAGGATCTCTTGAGAAGGTGTTCGCACCATGGTTTACCCTTGTGGCTCCAAGTCCAAACTTTCTATAACGGTGTAAACCCCTCAACGAGGCAACTAATTGATTCAAATTTGCACGGGTGGAACCCCGAACAATGAGAACTCCTAAAGCGACCTACGAGTTTATTGAAGAGATGTCACCAATAACTATCGCTGGCCGGTTACAAGGACAAAACCAAAAAAATCAGCCGGAGTTTTCAACCTCGACGCAGTAACCATGCTATCAACACATGTAGAGATGATGAATAAAAAGCTTGATAGTTTGTGTTCTTCGCAGGTACATCCAGTAATGCAGTGCGACGCAAGTGGAACTGTGGCGAATCCTGAGTACCCACCATACCAACCGGGCACAGAAAGTGAACATATGTACTATATAGGTAATAATTTCAGATCTAATAAAAACTCTTATAGTAATACTTATAATCCAGGTTGGAGGAACCACCCAAATTTTTCATGGGGAGGTCAAGGAAATCAAGGAATTCAAAGACAACAACCTCCTCAAAATTTCCAAAATCAGCTCTATCCACAGGAAAAGAGGCCGAACCTTAAGGAGATGCTGACAAAATTCATGGCAGCCACAGATACCTGTAACACACTTAACCCGTATCCGTCGCCGAATTAGGGTTATAAGGCATTACCATGCCTAGTTCAAGTCATATCAATTATTTACAGCTCAAGTAGACATAATCAAATACATAAAGTTTAATGTACTTTCATAGCATACTTAAACATTAATATACATATCATAATCCATTTAGCTAAATTCACATAGAAGCATTTTTCAACGAATAACATTATCACTATTCATTTGGTCATCTAAACTTCACTGACCGAATATGCACATATCCATAATTACTATACCTAGGCAAGATATCAATTATCAAAACTAAGTATACGTATATATAAACATGCTTAAACCTTGTGTAATCAATTTAACATTTATCCAAATTTCCATAACAAGTGCAAATACAACCAAACAAGATATAGATCATTTCTTATTCAAGAACATAGTCGAATTGGCAAGATCAAATATATATACCTCCCTTAATACATGATTCATGAATTTGAACCTTTATAAACATATATAGATATATACCACATCTAAATATATCATCCTAAGTAAATAACCTATAATTTCAATATCTTGCCGAATACAAAGATTATAATCAAAATGATTTTTCCATATTTGATTCATATTTCTATTATACACCTCAACAGTAAATCTTTAACAAATCATAATCCAAACTTAATAAACAACTACATATGTCAACTTTCCAAAAGAGCTAATAATAATTCGTATATGGTTATTTTATATCAAACAAACAAATTCAAACATATATACTTAACATGAATTATAACACATCCATATTCATAATCCAAGCAAAACATACACGCATACTATAATTAAGATTTCATATATCTTTAGATCATTAGCTTTTATAACAAGCCATTTTCGCATGGCTTATATTTACAACAACAAAACATCATCCAAGTATTAAGCTAGTCTATACATGCCTTAAGTTCAAAACCCAAACTTTAAAGGTACCAAAATAAGTCGATAGTGTGGATGACTTTATTAACGATCCCCCGAGCTCGTAGCTTGAAACCAAAATCTATAAAACAGTTAACAGAACACACAAAGTAAGCTATCTTAGCTTAGTAAGTCTTAAGCAAATATATTAAAACAATTGATCATTCAAATAACTTAAAACAATCAATTTATGATATAGATGTAATGACTTAGCACATATAATCAAATATAGCCGTATGCTAATATTCTTACTTGGCATAACATTTATCACTTGACAACTTCAAAATATCAATATCTTAACTTAAATATACAAACATACTGAATACATATAATTTAATATGTTCCCACATACAACCAAATCAAGTAAGTACTATATACATATTAACCACTTATAACCGATTATATACATATATATATCCATTAAACATCACATATTGCATTTATCCATTTGGCCGAATCTCAAAGACACATCCAAGATCACATCCAAAAATCAAATTCCAATATGTCATACTCATTATTTGTAAAACCGAATACACATACTAGAATTTTTTTCAAATAAACCACAACTATATCACATATCTCTAGTATCAAATAGTAATATATCAACTTACCTTACCTCTTACAACCGTTAGGCTTATATGTACCTGAACATTTAGCTTATTTGCTGTATTTAAATTCCACATCGTTAATGATCCATTGAAGCATATATTTATAACAAATCACCGGCAATAAGCCTACTAGGCGATAAAGCCTGAAATACACACTGGCACTAGGCCTGCTAGACCCAAGGTCTGATATTAAATCACCGGCACTAAGCCTGCTAGGCACAGAGCCCGATTAAATTCACCAGCCCAAGGCTTGCTAGGCTCACAGCCTGAATAACAACACTTTTAAGTTGTCTCACACATATATTTCATATATCGAATTTCTCATATAGTTCATATACTTTGTACTAGCACTTAAATATCATAATTTATCCTTAAACAACACAAATAACAAGCTATCAACAATGGCTCAACTCAAAATATTCATCAAACTCAAAAATTAAAGCATTGGTCTTGAAGTATTTGAAGCAACAATTTCAAAAACGTAGAAATTATCAAAAATCGAACTAAAACTAACCTTGAATTTAGCTTCAACAATGGTCGAACCTAAGGCTTTCTCTATTCTTTTTCTTTTCTTTACATTCGGCCAAGAGAGAAACAAAGATGATAATGGCCTTATTTTGTTTTATTATTACATATATTATGATTATTATTATTTTACCAAATTAACCTTTATTATAAAATAACCATTCATTATAATATAAGGTTATTCATGTCCATGGCCGGCCACTAACTTAGAAAATGGGCTTTTTTCCCTTTAAGGACTCCATATTAAAAAGCCACTATCAACTAAGCACTTTTCACTATAGTTTGTAACTTTTACAATTTACGCGGTTAAGTCCTTTTATTTAATTAAGCACACAAACAATCAAATTTTTATACGAAACTTTCACACATACTAATTCACATATAATTAACACAGAAAATAATATTTAAATATTTTTCAGACTCGAATTCGTGGTCTCGAAACCACCATTCCGATTAGGGTCTAAATCGGACTATTACAACTCTCCCCCCTTAGGGATTTTCGTCCCCGAAAATCTTCCCAGTAAATAGATTCAGATAACGCTCTTTCATTGTATCCTCTGACTCCCATGTTCCTTCTTCCACTCCGTGCTTTTGCCACAGTACCTTAACTAACAAAATTTTCTTATTTCTCAATTCTTTCATCTCACGAGTCAGAATACAAATCGGTTCCTCTTCGTAGGTCATATCAGGTTGAATCTCAACCTCTATCGGGCAAATCACATGTGAAGGATCAAATCGATATCTACAAAGCATCGAAACATGGAAGACATTATGAATCTTTTCTAGCTCGGGTGGTAACTGCAATCTATAAGCAACCGACCTGATACGCTCTGTGATTTCATACGGTCCAATGAATCTCGGACTCAACTTGCCTTTACGACCAAATTTGAGTACTTTCTTCCACGGTGAAACTTTCAAAAATACTCGATCCCCAATCTGAAACTCAATGTCTTTACGTTTCAAATCTGCGTATGACTTTTGACGATCTGATGCAGCTTTTAAACTATTACGGATCATCATCACTTTACTCAGCTTTCTTTAATCGATCAACCCCGTGTATCTTGTTTTCACCGAGCTCGGTCCAATCTGATGGTGTGGTGTACGACATTTACGATCGTGACAAAGCTTCGTAGGGTGCCATTTTGATACGAGATTGAAAACTATTATTATAAGCAAATTCAATCGAGGCAAGTATCTTTCCCACGCACTTCAACTCGAGGATACAACATCTCAACATATCCTCAAGTATCCGAATGATTCGCTCGGATTGACCATCTGTCTGCGGATGAAAAGCTGTGCTAAAGTATAATTTAGTACCTAAAGCATATTGTAATTTCTTCCAAAACCTCGACGTGAATCTCGGGTCTCTATCTGAAACAATAGAAATAGGCACACCATGTAATCTCACAATTTGAGATACATACAACTCCGCAAGCTTATCGAGCGAATAATCCGTACGAACTGGAACAAAGTGAGCTGATTTGGTCAATCTATCCACAATAACCCATATTGCATCTTTCTTGTTCGGTGTCATAGGCAAGCCGGATACAAAATCCATAGTGACTCTGTCCCATTTCCATTCAGGTATCATGATCGGCTGAAGTAACCCTAAAGGTACCTGATGTTCGGCCTTTACTTGTTGACAAACTAAGCATTTCGAGACAAATTCAGATATGTCTAGTTTCATACTAGGCCACCAATAGAACTATTTCAGATCATTATACATTTTTGTGCTATCCGGATGTACAGACAATCGACTTCTGTGAGCTTCATTTAAAATCATCTGAATCAAATCTGAATTCCTCGGAACACATATTCGGTCTTTGAACTTCAAGCAGTCATTCTCATCAATTCGAAACTCTGACTCAACATCACTTTCACACTGAGCTCGTTTTGACAACAATTCTTTATCAACTTTCTAGGCATCACCAATTTGTTGAATAAACAATGGTCTTGCTTTTAATTCGGCTACAATCGAACCATTATCAGACACAACCATATGCGCGTTCATTGCACGTAGAGCAAATAATGACTTTCGACTTAAAGCATCCGCAACAACATTAGCTTTTCCCGGATGATAGTCAATCACTAGTTCATAATCTTTCAACAGCTCTAACTATCGGCGTTGTCTCAAATTCAAATATTTCTGAGTCATCAATTACTTTAGGCTTTTGTGATCTGAATAAACATGACATTTCTCACCGAACAGGTAATGACGCCAAATCTTTAACGCAAACACAATAGCTGCTAGCTCCAAATCATGGGTCGGATAGTTTCTTTCGTGTGGCTTCAATTGTCTCGAAGCATAAGCTATGACTTTTCCTTCCTGCATCAAAACGTAACCCAAACCATTCAAAGATGCATCACTATATATAACAAATTCTTTACCCGGTTCAGGCTGGACTAATACTGGAGCTTCGATTAAAAGAGCTTTCAACTGATCGAAACTTTTTTGACACTTTTCCGACCATTCGAACTTAACATCTTTCTGTAATAGCTTTTTCAACGGTGTAGCTATCATAGAAAAACCTTTCACAAATCGTCTGTAATAACCAGCAAGTCCCAGAAAGCTTCGAACTTCAGAGACATTCTTCGGTGGTTTCCAGTCAAGTATAGCCGATATTTTATTCGGATCGACCCGAATACCGATCTTTGAAACAACATGACCTGTAAAACTAACTTCACGCAAACTGTAACTCACACTTACTAAACTTTGCATACAATCGTTTATCCCGCAAAGTTTGGAGCACAAGTCTCAAATGCTCAAAGATGCTCGATTTCATCTCTCGGAGTAGATCGAATATCATCTATAAACACTACCACAAACCGATCCAAATCATCACGAAAATTTGATTCATCGATCCATAAAAAAGAAGGTACATTAGTAAGTCCGAATGGCATAACCAAAAACTCATAGTGTCCGTACCTCGTCCGGAAAGTAGTCTTCGCACATCAAAATCTCGACTGCAATCGATAATAACTCGACCTCAAATCTATCTTTGAAAACATCAAGCCCTTTCAGCTTGATCAAACAAGTCATCAATCCGTGGCAACGGGTATTTATTCTTTATAGTCACTTTATTTAACTGTCGGTAATCAATGCACATTCGCATAGTTCCATCTTTCTTTTTCACGAATAGAACTGGCGCACCCGGGAGAAAAACTCGGTCGTGGAAAACCCTTTCTTGTTAACTCTTGCAACTGTGCTTTCAACTCTTTTAATTCTGTAGGTGCCATCCGATACGGAGCTATCAAAATCGGAGTCGTCCCCGGTACTAACTCAATACCAAACTCTACCTCTTGAACAGGTGGCAAACCCGATAATTCTTCAGGAAACACATCCGGATACTCGCACACAACTGGTACAAATTCAATATTCTTTTCAGTCACTCTACTATCAAGCACATAAGCAAAATAAGCTTCATAACCCTTTCTCACGTATTTTCGGGCTAACATCGAAGATATTACCACTGGTAGCCCATTCAGATCATTAGATTCAATCCGAATAATTTCACCGTTCTGACATCTCAAATCAATGGTCTTTCTTTTTCAATTTACAACAGCACCATGCAAAGTCAACCAGTCCATGCCCAGAATTATATCAAATTCATCAAAAGGCAACAACATCAAATCGGCGGGGAAACACGAATCTCGAATCATCAACGGGCAACTTTTACACACTTTGTCAACCAGAACGCACCGACCCAAGGGGTTTGATACTCGAATCACAAACTCAGTAGACTTAACAGGCAGAGTCTTACTAGATACTAATGTTTCATACACATAAGAATGAGTCGAACCAGGATCAATTAACGCAATAACATTAGTATCATAAAGAGTGAAAGTACCAGTAATAACATCTAGGGAAGAAGCATCCTCACGAGCGCGTATAGTATATGCTCTAGCAGGTGCACGAGCTCAGATCGAACTGCTGTATCTTTTGTTCCTCTCTGACTGCCACCTACATTACCCGAATGCCTGGGTGGTCTACCTAGCGCTGACATGTTGCTCGGTCTCGTATTCTGAACAGTATTTTGCTCGGCTAACATCGGACACTCCCAGATAAAATGATCCATCGATCCACATTTAAAACAGGACCGATCATGCAATCTACAATTCCCAGAATGCCATTTTCCACAATGCTTGCACTCAACCCCGCTCACTGAACATTACCAACGCTAGCAATCGGTGGCTCGGGAACCCGCAGGAGGTCGATCTCGGTCTCGCTCTAGAAAAGTCTTAAGTAGCTTTATGTCGACTAGATTCATCTCTTGAACTTCTTTGATACTGAATGAAAGGTTTTACTCGATGATCTTTTACGGATGTCTCTAGCTTCAAATTCGACTTTTTTCTTTTTCCAAGCTCTTCAACTTTACAGCTCGCTCAACAAGTACCACGAACTCTTTAATCTCAAGAATGCCAACCAAAGAATTTAATGTCTTCACTCAAACCATCTTCGAATCTTTTACACATGATAGCCTCGGTTGAAACACATTCACGAGCATATCGACTTAATCTCACAAATTTCCGTTCATACTCAGTCACGGTCATACGACCCTGTTTCAATTCCAGAAATTCTTTATGTTTTTGATCGATGAATCTCTGACTTATATATTTCTTACGGAACTCAGTCTGGAAGAATTCCTAGGTCATTTTCTCTTTCGGAACCACCGATACTAGTGTATTCCACCAGTGATATACGGTGTCCCGTAATAAGGATATAACACATTTTAAGCATTCATCCGGGGTACATGATAGCTCGTCAAACACACGGATAGTATTATCAAGCCACAACTCAGCTCGTTCTGCATCATCATCATCATTAGCTTTAAACTCTTCGACCCCGTGTTTCCTGATTTTATCTACAGGAGGCCTACTAAATCTCATCGGATCTATCATCGGAGGTACCATGGGTATCGGAGATGGATTATTCGGGGGTGGAGGTTATTGCACAGCCAGATTAGTCCGGATATATTGAGTAAACCAATCGTTCATCATCTGATAGAAGGCTTGCCTAGCCTCCCCCTCATGGCTACTCGAGATAGGTCGAGATTCTACCAGCGCTGTCCCATGCGCGGGATTAGGCGCTACGCTCTCGACATCATCAGCTACGGCTATATCGAGATCCATTTACTATATAAAAACACAATTCAGATGTCAGAAGTCATCACACTATCGCATTATACATTAAGGCATGTATAGCTAGACTCACACGCACTACGGTAGTCCTAGAATCGACTAAACCGTAAGCTCTGATACCAATAAAATGTAACACCCTTAACCCGTATCCGTCGCTGAATTAGGGTTATAAGGCATTACCATGCATAGTTCAAGTCATAACAATTATTTACAGCTCAAGTAGACATAATCAAATACATAAAATGTAATGTACTTTCATAGCATAATGTACTTTCATAGCATACTTAAACATTAATATACATATCATAATCCATTTAGCCAAATTCACATAGAAGCATTTTTCAACGAATAACATGATCACTATTCATTTGGTCATCTAAACTTCATTGACCGAATATGCACATATCCATAATTACTATACCTGGGCAAGATATCAATTATCAAAACTAAGTATACATATATATAAACATGCTTAAACCTTGTGTAATCAATTTAACATTTATCCAAATTTCCATAACAAGTGCAAATACAACCAAACAAGATATAGATCATTTCTTATTCAAAAACATAGTCGAATTGGCAAGATCAAATATATATACCTCCCTTAATACATGATTCATGAATTTGAACCTTTATAAACATATACAGATATATATCACATCTAAATATACCATCCTAAGTAAATAACCTATAATTTCAATATCTTACCGAATACAAAGATTATAATTAAAATGATTTTTTCATATTTGATTCATATTTCTATTATACACCTCAACAGTAAATCTTTAACAAATCATAATCCAAACTTAATAAACAACTACATATGTCAACTTTCCAAAAGAGCTAATAATAATCCGTATATGGTTATTTTATATCAAATAAACAAATTCAAACATATATACTTAACATGAATTATAACACATCCATATTCATAATCCAAGCAAAACATACACGCATACTATAATTAAGATTTCATATATCTTTAGATCATTAGCTTTTATAACAAGCCATTTTCGCATGGCTTATATTTACAACAACAAAACATCATCCAAGTATTAAGCTAGTCTATACATGCCTTAAGTTCAAAACCCAAACTTTAAAGGTACCAAAATAAGTCGATAGTGTGGATGACTTTATTAACGATCCCCGAGCTCGTGGCTTGAAACCAAAATCTATAAAACAGATTAACAGAAACACACAAAGTAAGCTATCTTAGTTTAGTAAGTCTTAAGCAAATATATTAAAACAATTGATCATTCAAATAACTTAAAACAATCAATTTATGATATAGATGTAATGACTTAGCACATATAATCAAATATAGCCGTATGCTAATATTCTTACTTGGCATAACATTTATCACTTGACAACCTCAAAATATCAATATCTTAACTTAAATATACAAACATACTGAATACATATAATTTAATATGTTCCCACATACAACCAAATCAAGTAAGTACTATATACATATTAACCACTTATAATCGATTATATACATATATATATCCATTAAACATCACATATTGCATTTATCCATTTGGCCGAATCTCAAAGACACATCCAAGCTCACATCCAAAAATCAAATTCCAATATGTCATACTCATTATTTGTAAGACCGAATACACATACTAGAATTTTTTTTCAAATAAACCACAACTATATCACATATCTCTAGTATCAAATAGTAATATACCAACTTACCTTACCTCTTACAACCGTTAGGCTTATATGTACCTGAACATTTAGCTTATTTGCTGTATTTAAATTCCACATCTTTAATAATCCATTGAAGCATATATTTATAACATATCACCTAATAAGCTCATAGGCGATAAAGCCTGAAATACACACCCCAAGGCACTAGGCCTGCTAGACCCAAGGTCTGATATTAAATCACCGGCATTAAGCCTGCTAGGCACAGAGCCCGATTAAATTCACCAGCCCAAGGCTTGCTAGGCTTTTAAGCTATCTCACACATATATTTCATATATCGAATTTCTCTTGAATTTAGCTTTCTCTATTCTTTTTCTTGTCTTTACATTCGGCCAAGAGAGAAACAAAGATGATAATGGCCTTCTTTTCTTTTATTATTACATATATTATGATTATTATTATTTTACCAAATTAACCTTTATTATAAAATAACCATTCATTATAATATAAGGTTATTCATGTCCATGGCCGGCCACTAACTTAGCAAATGGGCTTTTTGTCCTTTAAGGACTCCATATTAAAAAGCCACTATCAACTAAGCACTTTTCACTATAGTTTGTAACTTTTACAATTTACGTGATTAAGTCCTTTTATTTAATTAAGCACACAAACAATCAAATTTTTATACGAAACTTTCACACATACTAATTCACATATAATTAACACAGAAAATAATATTTAAATATTTTCAGACTCGAATTCGTGGTCCCGAAACCACCATTCCGATTAGGTTCTAAATCAGACTGTTACAATACCTGTCTCCAAAAAACTGAGACAACGCTTAATAATCAACAAGCATCGATCAAAGGGATCGAGAACCAAGTTGGGGAACTTACTAAGTCAGTTGGACAACTTGCAAAGTTAATTTCCGAACACCGCAAGGGCGTCTACCAAGCAACACTGAAACTAACCCAAAAGAGCAAATTCAAGTCGTAACAGCTCATGACAGTGAAAGGTTAGTGGAATCTGACCCAAGGCAAGAGCCTGTAGTAAGTGAAGGTAAGGTTGAAGTAAGCCATGATTTACCAAACCCGATGATTACAGAGTACCAAGCTCATATGCCACACCTCGATGCGACAAAGAAAGACCACACAGAGGAACAACTCGGTAAGTCTCTTAAACTTTCAAAGAAATTTCATATTAACTTGTCGTTTCTAGAAGCTCTTTCGCAGATGCTAGATCCTAGACCTCGTGTCGATAAAGAAGAAATTCATGAGGAACGAAGGTTTTGGATCGATGAACTAGACAAATGGAATACACACTTCAAGGAGAGACTAAAAACACACGAAGCAAAAACGAGGCAACTCCACGACGAACTTAATAATGGGACAACCCAGCTTAAGATAGGAGATCAGGTACTCAAAATCTTCCCAGATGGAACGGTCGAGGTAACACATTCTAATTTCGGCACTTTTGAGGAAAACATTACTCGACTTAAATTTTATATCAATAACCGAATTGATCACATGAGAAAGGATTTTCACCTCCTCAAACCACCCTGATTTTTGCGAATACGAGGAAAGTCTAGCTTAAGACTTTAAACGAACGCTTCTCGGGAGGCAACCCGAGCACTAACCCTAATTACTTTTGTATTTGTTTTCATTTTATTTTCTTCTCTTCTCTTAGTCTTAAACACCTAGTTTTAAACTAACCAAAAGTGCAGATTTCCAGCCCACACGACCTTGCACACGGCCGTGGCCGTGGCCGTGGGACGTCTGAATCTCCGTCTTGGCGGTGGCGTAAGAGGAACAAGTCAGAAAGAATCAAATATTCAAGTCAAGGACTCCAACCACCACCCTACGGGCACCGAAAAAACGCCACGGTCGTGCGACGCGGCCGTGGATGACACTGACTTATCACCAACGGGCGTGGTAATCTGTAAAATGGGTGTGGGTGAACCAACACACCTAGACACACGACCGTGCGAGGTGGCCGTGTGAATCAACACACACATGGTACACGGGCGTGGGAAAGTGTCAGACCCCGAAACTCCATTTAAAACCACCCCCTCCCTTCTCCTTTTTCTCACCTACTTTCTACCTCTTTTCTTCCTCCCCTTTATCAGATTTCTCCCCTCCCTTCTCTATACTCTTGAGCTACACCAAAACCATGTCAAAGAAGTGGAAGAAGCCAAGCACAGTCTCCTTATGGAGACCAATCTATATAAGTTCATGCCGGCCGCTTCATTCACTCGCCAAGCCAAGGGTCTTTGAGACCATTTATCTTTTCTTTTACTTTTATCTTCTCCTTTATTTTCCTTCTCTTTGACTATCTTATGCTTAATTTAGTTTATATTATTTTAGTTTCTTGATTTTAGAATCCACAGGCTGCTAGGGAATCACACCACGACCACCACGATAACCTCAGCCTTAGAAATCACACCCAACAATAAGGACACTACGGTCCATTAATCTTTTATTTTAATTTTATTTCAATTTTTATTTTTCTTCACTTTAGCTTGATTTTCTTTAATTATTTAATTAGTATAGTTTTAATTATTATTATTATTATATCCTGGCTAATCCTCCATGAGCTACCTAATTTCTTCATCTAGCGCAGGATCGTCATCAAGAACGACCCCTCCAACTTATGTTTCACCTCCAATTCAAGGATTTCATCCATAATTCAGGGAGTTTCACCTCTCTCCATATCTTTTCAATTTATACTTAATTGTCTATATATATATATATATATCTTTGTACATTGAGGGCAATGTACATCTTAAGTGTGGGGGGGTGAACAACCTAAAAAGGTGCCTAACTTTTTTCATTATTCTCAAATTCCTGAAATTAGGTGTCAAACTTTTTGCATTATTCTCAAATCCTTGAATTATGCCTTGTCTTAAAGTAAATTTCTCATATTATCATTAGAATGAAATTTCCATGATTTATGATTTTTATTGATATGTCTTAGATTAAGTCATTGATAATTGTGCATTGATAATTAAAATTGAAAGATACTAGAGAATCAAGCATGATAAGTCTATTTTTAGAAATTAAAAATTTTTCTAGGTTGTTAACCTGAATTTGAATATTACTTTGAAATTTGAAATTTACGAGGTTGATATCAAAATACCCATAATTTTTGTGAGATTTTGAGCCTTATAAGAGCATATATCCTTTTTCATGCTCACTTTTTGATTATGAGTGTGTCAACATTGAACTGTTATTCTAGAACTTGCCTCGATTATACATGTCGAGGCCACACTTTTGATTTGATATACAGAGATGATAAAGGCACCTAGGATTTAACCCACTTACTCCATAAAAAGCCTACATTCATAATTAACCCCTAGTGAACCCCTTTGATCCTAACAACCCTTTTTATTGACTCACCCACTAA
Source organism: Gossypium sturtianum (assembly GCA_025698515.1). NCBI lineage: Eukaryota > Viridiplantae > Streptophyta > Magnoliopsida > Malvales > Malvaceae > Gossypium > Gossypium sturtianum. The sequence goes on along the minus strand of CM046943.1, from coordinate 134,959,087 downwards.
TATTAACCCAAAACCCTTTGTATTTGTTATCACCATTCTTCTTGACTACCCTTTTTTGTCGAGATTTGATTTGATCAGTTGCCCTAACTATGTTCTTTATTTCAGTTGTTAAAGTTCTTTATTATTACTTGATTTGTTCTTAAAAAAAAACATCGAAGTATATTCAGTTATAGTATGATGAAAAGCGAGCTTATACAGTTGAAGTCTATTTATTGAAGAAGAAGCTCGTATTATTAGTTTCAAAGTTTTAATTCATGTAATTATTTATTTTTCAGTTCTTGTTTTTAGTTAAGTAATTTTTCAGGTCGATCTCGATTCTAACCCTCTAATTCAGCCTTTATCCACACCTTAACCCAAGCCCCGTTACAACCCTTTCAAAGACCTTTTGATTTGTGCATCATCTCATATTACAGTGGTGGAGATTTGATTTTCATGCAAGCCTATGGGATTAACTTTTCAGGTTTGACATTTGAGTGCTTAATTCTGAACCTTAAACACTTCGAGTGATTTGAGTGAACCTTTTGTGAGGATGCCAATCCTTGTAGGTTTTGGATCAGAGGTAATTATTTAGATAAGGGGAAACACCTATGTTTTGTGCTACAAATGTATGACTTATATTGTTTGAATCTTTAGGACTCTTTGAGTTAAATTATCCATGTATAAATTATCTATGAATTATGATGAGACATTGTTGATAGGAATATTGAATCATGGAAAGTTCGTTTTAATTGTAAGTTGAGAATTTTGCTTGAGGACAAGCAAAAGCTTAAGTGTGGGGGTATGTGATAAACCGTAAAAGTAACATATTTTAATCCCACATTTAGCATACTTTTGGATGATTTATCCCTTGATTTATGTAAAAAGGTGCTCTTAATCCTTTCTTTTCATGTTTTATACTCAAGAAAGCATCGGAGGATGGAAAGAACGAGAAACGGGCTCAAAATGGACCAAATTGGGCCAAAGTGAAAATCGACACGGCCTGGACTTGAGCCAACACGGTCGTGTCTCCTTGATAGACTAGAACACGACCTGATCATGATTTACACGGGCGTGTCACCTCATTAAAAGTCTGAACACGGCCTAAAGATGATTCACACGGGTGTGTGCCATGGCCGTGTCCCTGTCGTGGATAAGAGTAATTTCACTCGGAAAAGGATACTTAGGGGCAAAGAAACCTATTTCAAAAGCCTATATAAACACCCTAAGTATAACCTAGAAGAGGGCGGTGAGCTAGGCCAAGGAACTGAGCCGAAAAGGTCAGATTTGTGGGAAACACTCGAAGATAGCCAGTTGATCCATCTCAAGAAGCCGGAATTCTACTCAAGATGGCGGATCTCTCCTTCAATTCCTTCAGGGGTTTTAGGGATTTCTTATGTTTTTTTATCTTTTCTTCCGAGATGTTTTCTTTTATTATTATGAACTAAAACCTTCGAGATACCAAGGGGATGAAACTTAGATGAATCTTGTTATCGTTTGTTTGAACTATATGATAAATACTTGATTTGTTCTTAATTATGTGTTCTTAATTCTTGTGTTGATATTTCCGGATATTGATTCAAGTTTGATGTGCTTAGGTGGAGGAGCAAAAGTCTCTCGCTAAGAGTAGATCTAGCATAATTAGGCGGAGTTGATCGCGCGCTAGAGATAGGGTGGACGAGATTTTGCCGGATTAGGGTGAAACCTAATATGGGAGTCCATAGATCGAGTTAATGCAATTCTAGGGGTTTTAATTAGAAAGAGATTTCAATTAATCAACCTAGGGTTAGACGTTATTCGCTTCGAGAGAGGGTTTAATATACATTAGGGAGTCTTACGGATCAAGTCAAGTGATTAAATCGTCTGGTTCAGAGTTAGATAACAAGTGAAGTCTAGGTGGATTCTTCCTAAGGGTATCGTCTTAATCAACTGAGTTTTTCCAACAGTATTTCCCCAATTCATTCTTTTTGTCTTTGCGTCTTTAGCTTAGTAGTTAGTTAAATTTAGATTAAATAAAAACTTCACTTATTTTAGGCTAGATAATAAAAAGAAAGTTAGTATTAGTACTTTTGGTTCCTTTGGGTTCGACAATCCGGTCTTGCCTAAGCTATACTACTGTTCGATAGGTGCACTTGCCTCAATCGTTGTTATAGTTAGTTCCAGGTTCGATCATTATAAATTTAAAACTCTGAAATCAACGATCAGTATTAGTATTTTTAGTTCCTTTGGGTTCGACATTCCGGTCTTGCCTTAACTATACTACTGTTCGATAGGTGCGCTTGCCTCAAACCATTGTCATAGTTAGTTTCCAGGTTCGATCATTCTCATTATAAATTTTAAGACTTTGACATCGCAAAACACAACGATCACAAGACAATCCAACTCCTCCTCCAACAACCTTCCCATGTCATGATCTTCCTTAGAGAGAGAGAGGAGAAGAAACAAAGACAATAAAAAATTAAAAAAAAGCTACCAACCACTCTAGTCGCACCCCACCTCTGAGGCTATGTTTGATTCAAGGGAATTGCTATGCAATTACGTTCTAATTCTGAGGGGATCACTATTCTATTGTTTGGTTCAAATCATCCCATAGAATACACTGTTTTCATTCCCTCCCCATTCATTAAAAACGATGAATGGTGATTCAGCAATTAACCCATGTATTGGTTATTTGGCAATTTAAGGAATCACTTAAAAAAAATTTTCTTCCCAGCGTACCCATAAAAAAACCACAAATTTACAAGTTCATTTGGCAAAAACTTGGGACAACTTTCTTTCACCATTTTCTTCCAAACTTTCACTTTTCATCTTTCTATCAAATTGTGGGAAAGGAAATCTTAGAATGTTGAATTTGTAACACCCCTCACCCGTATTCACGGTCAGAAAAGGGTTACGAGGTATTACCGATCAATACATACCATTTAACATACATAACTCGTACATTTATGCATTCATTCTAATACACCATTCAATCATAATCACATTGTCCCTTATAAGGGCCTACGAGGCCTTAAACATGCTTTAGAAGTGGTTTGGGACTAAACAGCGTGAACAGGCCGTGTGCCTCACACGGCTCCAGACATGCTTGTGTCCCAAGCCGTGTGAAAATAGGGCATACATACTGACTTGGGTCACACGGCTGACCACACGCCCGTTGTGTTTAGCCCGTGTGCCCTTCGAAATGGCCACACACACCCATGTGCCAGGCCGTATGCTAGGCCGGGCCAATCCTGTAGGGTATACTGACTTATGCAACACGGCCAAGTCACACGCCCGTGTAACATCCAGAATTTAGGGGTCTGGCATTTTATCTCGTGTATATGTGCTCTTGTGTGTCGCATGACTATTTGAGTGTGTTTGGGGGCTTCGGAAAACCAAGGAGAAAGAAGAAAGAAAACTTAACAAAGAAGAGAACCTTACCACCCTTAGATATTCGGCTCCGACAGATTTGGCTAAGAAATGAGGCTGAACGAACACACGAGATGGAAGAGGGGAAAGAAGAATAGAACGAAAAGAGAGAAGTGAGGATGAATGAGAGATTCGACCAAGGCTTTTATGCAAAGATAGGTTATTCAGCTTTTGAGGTTGGGAAGAGAAGATGAATCAAATGACCCTATTGGTCTTCTAGCTTTCGGCTATGAACTAAAAATAGAAGAAGAGTTGACAAGCCAAGTGATTTCGGCACAAGAGAGAATGGGAGCACTACCAAAACAAAAGATAAAAAGCACAACTCAAATGCCGAAAAAAATGACCACTACTAGCACCAACTTTCAGCACCCTCCCCTTAAGCTCAAAATCGAACACTCCCACTCCCCTATGCCACTCAAGAATTCGGCTAACACTCACCTAGCCAACACCCCCCACGATTTTCTCCTTAACTCCCTCTACATCATTCATTCAAATGAGTTTGAATGATTCAAACCTCATGCTTAGCTCTCCACCACACATTCAAAATGTTTGACCCTTTCAAACCTCCTACACTCAAGTGTCCCAAATTAAAACCACCTCTTCACTCTCCATGCGCAAAAATGAACTCCAAAATGCTATCCTTGCAGCTCGAACTCCCATCCCCCTTGAACTCCCTCCTTGTAGTATCACCCTCCTTGCCCCTAGGCGTCACCTTGCCACTCCACCACTCCACTTGTTGTGTCCTTAACCACCATATTAAATCCCTTAAGGCCTAGCTCCCCTAGCTCTCCCCTAAAAGCTTAGAACCCAAAATTTTCACTAAGGTTCCTACCTTACCCCAAGGTTTTTCGAAGCCCCCAAACACACTCAAATAGTCATGCGACACACAAGAGCACATATACACGAGATAAAATGCCAGACCCCTAAATCCCGGATGTTACAGCTAAAGTTACTATGACATCAAATACATAAATGGAGAACATTTCTACGCTTGCTATGGATTATGAGTTAATCATCATCTAATTCTTCATCAGAATTGATGAACACCTAGACAACTGTAAATGCCATACATTGAAAAACTAATGAAGATAACATTCGGAAGTTTTATGGTTGAGGCTGACATGATTCTCTCTTGTAACAGGTCAATGAGTTCAAGTCTATAGAAAAGTTTAAAATTTTCAATACAAACAATTTGTAAGTCATATTGCCTTAACATGTTAGAACTGTCTATTTGGCTTAGTACTAATAAATCAATGTTACAGTGGGTCAACTCGATGCTATCAAGAGGCTTGTGGAAGCTGATGCACTCAAGATGGAGATCATTCCAAACCCGAAGGTTTGTATCTCTTTCTTACTATGTCGCCTCTCGTGGATTTCGATTTCTAAACTATAAAATTGGTTGCAAGAGGTCAATGGAATCAAGGTTCTTCAACTAGAAACTGCAATTGTGCAACAATTAGGGTATAAAATTGTACCAATTATGGTTATGATGTATTAAAATGTAAAAGATCTGTCTAACCATGTGTTTTCTTTATGTGATTAAGTTCTTTGATCATGTTATTGGTATCAATGTACCTCGATTGCGATTCCTTATATGTCTTGTTCATGAATTATACATTTCTAAATTGGATTTTTGGTGTTTTTATAATATTATAATTTTTTTTCATGACCTCTAAAAGTATAATATTTTAATTTTTTTTTCATGACTTTTAGCGGCGTTTTTGGAAAAAGCGTCGCTAAAAGTATGATATTTTAAATTTTTTTATTTTTCATGATTTTTAGTGGTGTTTTTGGAAAAAGCGTCGCTAAAAGTATGATATTTTTTTTTATTTTTCATGACTTTTAGCGGCGTTTGTGGAGAAAGCGCCGCTAAAGGTCATGACTTTTAGCGGCGCTTTTTGCGGCGCTTTTAAAAGCGCCGCAAATACTATTAGTGGCGCTTATAAACGCCGCTAAAAGCCTAAAAAAAACGCCGCTAAAAGTCTATTTTGCTGTAGTGACTCCAACACTTAAACCATAAACATGATCCCTAAACCCATGATCTATAAACCTTTAAATAGTAACTCTTAAACCTTGGCCCCTAAACTATATACCTTAAACCATAAAATGGCCAAATAATATAGTGTTTTAGATTTTTATTTAAGCTAAATTGATGTTTAATTAATTCAGTATATTTAGGTTTTAACTTGGCCAATAGAATTTTTTTTTTTTTTTGAAATTGAGTTTTAAGCGATCTAATTTAATATATTATCTCTTTTACGTTTAAAAAATTAAAACTATAATGATAATTTAATATAATAATAATATTATCTTTTTTGCATTTATATAAGAAATTATTTAATATATAAATTTAAAATAAATCAGTCATATACCCATAAATCTTTAAAATTATTTTAAATAATAGCATTTTAATTTTTTTCATTTTTAACATATATTTTTCTATATTATTTGTTTCAAATTTTTTTATGAAATATTATTTTTTCTAAAGATTTTAAATATTAAATTAAAAAATTACATTTTAGTTAATATAATTAAACTAGTTAAATAATAAAAAGAAGAGGATGAAAGAGTGCTTGACTTTTATTACAATTTTATATTTAATTATTATATAATTCATATCAATTTTAAATAAATAATTTTTGAAACTTTGAGTAATATTTAAAAGAATTAGATACATGACATAATTTTTCTATAATTTTTTTATGTAAGAAAACAAAAACAAAAAATTTCAAAATATAAACCCTAAACCCTAAACCCATAAATCCCAACCCCTATCCCCTAAACCTTAAGCCACAAAACATAAACCATAAACCCTTAACCCCTAAACCCCTAACCTTTAACCTTAACCCCTAACCACTAACACTTAAACCTTAATACCGTTAAACACTAAGATATTAAACCCTAAATAATAAACCCCAAATAACAAACTTTAAAACACTAAACCCATAACCCAAAATAACAAACCCTAAACCATAAAATTAACATACTAAACATTAAACACTAAATCAATTTTAATAGCTTTGTAACTTAAATGAAAACTTCTAAATAGTTTAGTTAGCAATTTGTAACTTTTCATAATTAAGTAACTAAAATGAAACTTTCTCATTGCTTATAAGTGAATGTATCAAAATAAAATATAATTCAAAACAAGAATAAGAAAAAAATATGAAATTTAAATCGGATCAAATCGAAACGAGTCCCTACACAAAAAATGCCTGCTCAACTTTTAGCGGTGTTTGTACAAAAAGGCCGCTATTGCTCAGTTTATTAGCGGCGTTTATACAAAAACGCCGCTATTGCTCAGTTTATTAGCGGCTATTGCTCAGTTTATTAAACGCCGCTATTGCTCAGTTTTTCAGCGGCGTTTGGCCAAAAACGCCGCTATTGTTCAAATTTTTAACGGCGTTTCTACAAAGACGCCGCTATTGCTCAATTTTTTAGCGGCGCTATTGTTCAATTTTTTGCAAACGCCACTATTGCTCAATTTTTAGCGGTGTTTTCTCGCAAACGCCGCTAATGTATAATCTTTGCGGCTTTTTTGTCCAAACACCACTAAAAACGCCGCTAAAGCCCTATTTTGCTGTAGTGGCCATATAGTGAATGGATTGATGCGGGGCAACCACATCGGGTCTTGTTAACAGCTCTCCTACATAAAGATTTGGTCTAAGTTTAACTAATCAAATTAAGTTCTTCCAACCCTTGAAGAGATTTAATTTTTGATTAATAAATGAAATACTTTCTTTATTCAAATTAAGAAAAATAAGTTATAACATTTGTAGTTTACTATAAAAATTTAACAATTTATAAAAGTTCATTACAGACATCAAACTCAGAAAGTTGTAAAAGAGTGGACTCGATTTGGATGCATTGCTAAATGCTTGAGAAAACGACCTCCCTCAGCCTTATGGCATTCGATTGCCAGAAGGTTAACCTTTGCCTAAACAGAAAACCATTCATGTCTCAACAGCGAATGGTATACATACATTATCTGCTTATAATTTGCATACCTCCAAACACCACTGCTACAATATTTCAAAATTGAAACGAGTGAGACGGTCTTTGTAGCAATCATGGCATGCTTGTCTTGAGTCCAATACTTGCAAGCATGCATATAGAGTCTAGAAAGTCGTCGAGCAGGTGTATGCACTTTATGTGCAAAGCTATCGTGCTCTGGAACAATAAAATAAAGAGAAATTTTAAAATGCAAATGCAGTATTTGATCATGTGTTGGTTGTGTGTCAACAATGAATGATAATTTGAGAACCAATGGATTCTGATAACAGCGTATTATTTTAAAATGTAGTTGATTGCTGTAAATCAGAGTTTTAAAATTTATAAAAGAATGATCGAACCTGGAAACTAACTCTGACAACGATTAAAGGCAAGTGCACCTATCGATCAGTAGTATAGTTTAGGCAAGACCGGATTGTCGAACCCAAAGGAACTAAAAGTACTAATACTAACTTTCTTTTTATTATTTAGCCTAAAATAAGTGAAGTTTGTTTATTAATCTAAATTAATTATCTACTAAACTAAAGACTCTAAGACAAAGAAGAATGAATTTGGAAAATAGCTTTGGAAAAACTCAGTTGATTTCGACGATACCCTAGGAAGAATCCACCTAGACTTCACTTGTTATCTAACCTTGAACCATATGATTTATTTACTTAGTTTGATCCGTAAGACTCCCTAACGTATATTAAACCCTCTCTCGAGGCGAATAACGTCTAACCCTAGGTTAATTAGTGGAACTCTCGTTCTCTTATAATAACCCCCTAGAATAGCAGTAAATCGATCTGTGGATTCCCATATTAGGTTTCACCCTAATCCGGAAAAATCTCGTCACCCTATCTCTAGGCGTGCGATCAACTCCGCTTAATTATGTTGGATCTACTCTTAGGCAGGGTCTATTCCTCCTCCACCTAAGCACATTAAATTTGGATTAAGCTCACATAATTAAGAACAAACTAAGTATTTATCATATAATTCAAATAATCAAATAACAAGATTCATCATAGGTTTCATCCCCTTCGAGTACCCGAAGGGTTTAGTTCATAACAATAAAGGAAAACATCTCAAGAGAAAAGATGAAACAAAACATAAGAAATCCCTAAAACCCCCTGAAAGAATTGAAGAAGAGATCCTCCGTCTTGAGCATAACTCTGGCTTCTTGAGATGGATCAACTGGCTATCCCTGAGTGAATCCCCACAAATGCGCCTCTCTCGGCACGACGCCCTAGACGATAGCTTTGGGCTCCCCTTGACAGAGGGTTTCTGTCGAACTCCCCGATTAAGTTGCCCCCTAGGGTGTTTATATAGGCTTTGAGATGTGTTACTTGGCCTCCAAGTATCCTAATTTGAGTGCAATTCCTAATTAGGAGTTTAATTAGACTTTAGAGTGTGTTTCTTTGCCTCCAAGCATCCAAATCCGAGTAAAATTCCTCTTTCTCGCAGCAGGGACACGGCCATGGCACACGCCCGTGTGAATCGTCTTCAGGCCGTGTTCGACACTGTTGAATGAGGCACGGCCATGTAAGTCGTGGTAAGGCCGTGTTCTAGTAGGAATGGTGGCACATCCGTGTGGGCTTGAAGTCCGGCCGTCTCTTGATTTCGTGGCTTGGCCCAATTTGGTCCGTTTAAGCCCGTTTCGTTCTTTTCGTCATCGGGTGCTTTCCTGAGTATAAGACATGAAAAGAAAGGATTAAGAGCACCTTTTTACACAAATTGGGGCTTAAATCATCCAAAAGCATATTAAATGTGGGCTTAAAATATGTTACTTTTACGGTTTATCAAATACCCCACACTTAAGCTTTTGCTTGTCCTCAAGCAAAATTCTCAACTTACAATTAAAACGAACTTCCTCAATTCATAATAGTCATTAATAGTGTCTCATCATAATTCAGAGATAATTTATACATGGATAATTCAACTCAAAGAGTCCTAAAAATTTAAACATTATAAGTCTTATATTTTGTAGCACAAAACATAGGTGTTTCCCTTCATCTAAATAATTACCTCTGATTCGAAATCGACAAGGATTGGCATCCTCACAAAAGATTCACTCAAATCACTCAAAGTGTATAAGGTTCAAAATTTAGGCACTCAAAAAGTCAAACATGAAGAGTTAATCCCATAGGCTTGCATGAAAATCAAATCTCCACCACTGAAATATGAGATGAAACACAAATCAAAAGGTCTTTATTAGGGTTGTAACAGGGCTAGGGTTAAGGTGTGGAATAAGGCTGAATTAGAGGGTTAGAATCGAGATTGAATTGACAAATTACCTAACTAAGAACTAATGAACTAATAATAATAAATACATCAATTGAAAACTAATAATACTAACACTACGAGCTTCTTTTTTCGATATTTGGATTTTAAATGTATAAGCTCGTTTAATCACATAACTAATAATGAATATACTTCGTCTCTTTCTTTTTTTTTTAAGAACAAACTAAATACATAATAAAGGATAAATTACTGAAATAAAGATCATAGTTAGGCAACTAATCAAAATCAACTCTCGATATAAGGGTAGCTAAAGAGGATGGTGAAAACGAATAAAAAGGGTTTTGGGTTAATATTAGCGGGTAAGTCAATAAAAAGGGTTGTTAGGATTAAAAGGGGTTCACTAGGGGTTAATTATGAAGGTAGGCTTTTTATGGAGTAAGTGGGTTAAATCCTAGGTGCCTTTATCATCTCTGTGTATCAAATCAAAAAAATGTGGTCTTGACATATATAATCGATGCAAGTTCTGGAATAACAATCAGTGTTGACATACTCATAATCAATAAAGTGAGCAAGAAAAAGAATTTATGCTCTATAAAGCTCAAAAACTCATAAAAATTATGGGTATTTTGATGTCAACCTTGTAAATTTCAAACTTCAAAGTAATATTTAAACTCAGTTTGACAACCTAGAAAATTTTTAATTTCTGAAAAATAGACTTATCATGCTTGATTCTCTAGTATTCTTCAAATTTAATTATCAATGCACGATTATCAATGACTTAATCTAAAACATTGCTTGATTCTCTAGTATTCTTCAAATTTAATTATCAATGCACAATTATCAATGACTTAATCTAAAACATATCAATAAATAATCATAAATCATCAGAAATTTCATCCTAATTAGTAATATGAGTAATTTACTTTCAAACAAGGCATAATTCAGGGATTTTCAAATAATACTATAGTTAACCCCCCCACACTTAAGATGTACATTGTCCTCAATGTACAAAGGTAGATAATATCAAAATAATCATAAAATCTAAGATGGGGAGAGAAGGGAAACTTCCTGAATTTTGGATGAAGCCAATGAAAAGAAACCGGATAGGATTGGAGGTGAGCGTGGGAGCGTCTCGAATCGGTTGAGTCCTCGGCGACCCATCCTAATTTCTTTTGTATCCTAAGCTAAATCTAAATGGAATGAATAACAAGAAGAAAATAATAAAGAAAATAAAAGAAAGGAAATAAAAATAAAAATAAAAATGAAAATGAAAATGAAAATAAAAATAAAAATAAAAATAAAAATAGAAATAAAAGTAAATATTTAAATAGTGATACGGTCCACGCCCTTGTTCGAGTTTAATCAGTCTGTGTTTTTCGTGATTTTGAATTTTGGGAGCGTTTAGGTGTTTTACCACGGCCGTGGGTCTCGTATCACGCCCGTGTATTCTTCACACGGTCCTTTAGAACGGGCGTGTTTAACCCGTGCTCGTCAAGTCAGTAACCTCGCACGATTGTAGGGCACAGCCGTGTCTCGCCCGTGCTCAACAAGTCAGTAACCTCACACGGGAAGTCGGCACGGGCGTGGCTTTTTATCACAGCCCGTGTTGGGAAAAGAAATCATTCTTTGTCATGCACGGTTACTAGCACGTCCGTGGTTTGTCCTTCTGGCTTCCACACGGCCACGGCTACGGCCGTGTGCAAGGCCGTGTGAGCATAGAAATCTGTACTTTGGTTAGTTTATGGTTAGGTGCTAAAATGAAAAATAAAAGTAAAATAAAAAATGTAAAAATTAATAGGGTTAGTGCTCGGGTTGCCTCCCGAGAAACACTCGTTTATAGTCTTAAGCTAGACTTTACCTCTCATTCGTATTGTCAAGGTGGTTTGAGGAGGTGAAAATCCTTCCTCATGCGATCAACTTGATTTTTGATATAAAATTTAAGTCGAGTAGTGTTTACCTCAAAAGTACTGAATTTAGGATTGCTTACCTCGACTGGCCCGTATAGGAAGACATTAAGTACCTCAAAAGTTATTTCTTCGGTTGTTTTGAGGTCTGAATTGGCGATTCGAGGGTCTTCCTTATTCAACAATACATGATCCCTTATTTTGAAGTGATTTGTTGTTCCTATCAGCTCGTCTGGGGGTTCCTTCGGTTTTTCTTCGTGCGGTTTCAGCTCCTCTTTAAAGTGTGCCTTCCCCTCTTTTAGTTTGTTGATCTCAAGGCTTCATTCCTCATATGCTTCTTCTTTGTTGACACAAGGTTCCTGTTTAGGCTCAGGTTCGTAGTTCTGTGGTTGTTCCTGCGGTGAAATTTGAACAGTTGATTATCAACTGATTTTACTTTCTCACCTTCATCGATCGATGTTCGGCGAGTCAAGAGCTTGTAAACTAATTGATCCGTCACCTATACGAAGAATGAGTTATCCTGTACCAACATCAATTTTAGTCCCGCGGTTGCTAGAAAGGGTCTTCAAAATTAAACGGATCGAATTGTCCTCATCCATGTCTAAAAAACGAAAAAGTCTCATGGGAATACGAATTTATCAATTTTGATTAGAACATTTTCAATTATACCCCTAGGAATTCGATAGTTTTATCGCTTAATTGAATACTCATCCTAGTTTGTCTCGGTTTCCTAGACCTAGTTGTTTAAACATTTTATAAGGCATAACATTGATGCTTGCCCCTAAATCAGCTAAAGCATTATCAATAGATAAACTACCAATTAAACATGGAATTGTAACACTCCCTGGATCTTTTAATTTCCGTGGCAGTTTATTTTGTAGAATTGCTGAGCACATTGCGTTTAGCTCCACATGTGATTCCTCGTCTAGCTTATGTTTGTTTGTCAGCTGCTCTTTTAAAAATTTTCTATAATCGGGTATGTAATATCCCGGGTTAGGGGCTATTTTTATTATGGCATGTTTTGCATGTGTTGGCTTGCTATGTGGCTATTTTGGGGTCTTAGGGGCTTAATTGTAGACTAGGGGTATGTCTGAGTAGGTGGGAAACTTTTTGTTTTTAGGCTTAAGTAAGAGGAGTTGATGAAGCTGGGGTATATGGATATTATTTGGTGGTCTTGAGCACAAAATAAGAGCTAGTGGAGTGGCAAGGCATGCGTCACTTGGGAGCTTGGTGTGGCGTCATCTTCAGTGAGGGAGGTCTTGTGTTCAAGGCATGAGTGGCCACTTTTGGCACTCATTTTGACGGCATGGAGGAGGAGTTTGTGGCGCTTCAAACTCGCCTAAGACTAAGTCTTCCCATTTGAATGTAGGGTGGAGAGCAAAATGTGGAGGAGGACTTGGTCCACTCATTTGAAATGAGTGGTGGTGAGTGTGTTTGGGGATTTGGCCGAAATTAGGGGAGTTGGAGGGGAGTGACGGCTTAGTGTGGGGGAAAGAGTGTGCCGAAATTCAATTGGCACTTTGGGGTGTTTTTCGGTCACTTTTTGGTATCAAACAAAGTCCCCTCATTTAGTCAACAAGCCGATTTTTCTTCCATAGAAAATTCTCTCATTCTTTCCACCTCTTGAAACCAAACACCTAGTCCCTTAGTTGCCGAATTTTGTAGGTGGTTTTTCTACATCTTGTGTTGGCTAGCCGAATGCCCCTCCCCACTCTTCTTCTTTCTTTCATTTTGAGTCAAGCCAAATCATCTTACCTTGTTCATCTAATTTTCGTTTTTCCTTTTCCATACCATTTAGCCGAAATCCATCCTTCAAAACTCTCTTCTCATTTCTTCTTTTGGGAAAACCGAAACTACATTCTTCTCACACTTCTTTTCTTTCTCTTCCACTCAAGCCGAACGCTAGAGGTGATAAACACTTAAAGCCGTTTTCTTTCTTCTTTCTTTGGAAGCCTTGACCGAATCTATCCCCTCTTCTAGTGGTGTTTGCGTTGGCGATTAAGGGTTGGTGATTGAGGTAAGTGCTAGCCGAATATTTTCTTTCTTTTCTCACTCTACTCTCATCTCACATTTGTTTTCTCTCTTCTCTCATTCGAGAACCAGAACACGGGGTGTTAAACATCTAAAGACAATTCTCTTTTCTTTCTTTTAAGGTGTTGGCTTTGATCTTTTCTCCCTTCTAATAGCTCCTCTCTTGACCGAATATTAGTGAAGGGTGATCTTGTTGGTTGATCGATCTTGGGTGTTGGGTAAGTGTTTGGCCGTATAGCCATTTCTCTTCTTCTTTCTGTTTTAATTGATTCGGGTTTGATTAAGAGCCGAATATGGTAACTTTGGAAGAGTGTTAATCGTTTGTAAATCATCTCGTTATAGGATCCTTGGACTTTGGAAGCAACGAGAGAAGTCTCCTGCTTTCTGTTAGCTGATTGGTTGGCCGATTGTCTAAGGGAACCACTTTTTGGTTCGGGATTTGGTAGGAAACCAAATCGTGAAAGGTAAGGGCTTTCGACAAACCCTTTTTAGTCTAGATGTTGTTGGTCGAATGTGTAGATGCCTAATCCCTATGCTTTGGCCGATTGTAGGAGCTAGTACTCGAGGGACTTAGATCGCTTCATCGGGATTTTTAGACTCGTGATTACTGTGTGTGTAAACTAACACACTATACTTAGTAATATTGTTATTAAACCTGTTTGCCTATTAAAAACCATGACAAGATGATGGATTATTGGATACCCAAACGGGGTATGTGTGCGTATCCGGTAAGTCGATATTGTTACTAGATTACTGATGATCTATGGTATCATGACTATGTATGTATGTGATATGGGGCATGAGTCAAACATATTAGCATGATATGCATGACTGGTATGATATGCATGATTACATGAGTATGGTATGTTGATGGGTGATATGAGTGGAGGGAGCATGATATTTTGTCTTGACGAGCACCAAAGTTTTGGTAACACACCTTGTGACTTTGGGTCACCAAAGCTTTGGTAGCACATTTGTGTCTTTGGGACACCAGAGGTTGGGCACCTCATTGCGACTTGTCCCTGTGGTTAACACCACCGTGGGTTGGCCCCACTTTGAGATATGGGATCGTCTGCTAGTGATTGGGTATCACACGATGGGTTGGCCCCATCATTCGATTATTGTGACTACGGTCACCAGGTGCTTTGGTAGCACATTTGTGTCTTTGGGACACCGAGGGTTGGGCACCTCATTGCGACTTGTCCTGTGGTTAACACCACCGTGGGTTGGCCCCACATGAGATATGGGATCGTCTGCTAGTGATTGGGTATCACCACGATGGGTTGGCCCCATCATTCGATTATCGTGACTACGGTCACCACGCTGCTTTGGTAGCACATTGTGTCTTTGGGACACCAGGTGTTTTAGTAACACATTGTGACTATATGTCACGGTGGTTTTGGCACCACCAAAGGTTTTGGTACCACACGGGGTAGGAAAAAGGAGATACGGATGGTTAGGATCGGGTTGCATTAATTATGTTGCTATGTATGATGTGTGTTAGCATGTTGTTTCATCGGGAGCGGGATTTATGCATCGAGTCACTCGACTCACCCTCTCATTTGACATTTCAGTGACTCGTGAGACGCGACATGGAGCCGGGATGGACTCGGGTGCTCATGCCATGCTTAATAAAGTTTTACTCCAACTCTATCATTTGGGTACATTAGTTTAATTATCATTATTTGGTTTTGTAAAAGGCCTTTAAATTATGTTTTACGATGGGTATGTTTTAATTAGATTCTCAACTCGCTTAACAAATAATCTGGGCATGATATTTTACTAAAACTTGGAAAGACAACGTTTTCAAAATTATATCGCAATGTATTTTAAACTATACCACCGGTATCTCGCTATGTTTTGCTATACAATAAACTCAAATGATTTCCAAATCGAACCCGATTGGCTACTAAGTCTAAAATGTTTCAAAATGGCACTAGGAAACTATTGGAAGTCCTAAATGAATTAACTCGTTTTAACTATATACTTGGATAAGTTTTCAAAATCTAATCAAACAAGCCTACTCAAACTTTCCTCAAAATCACTATGTTTTCCCCACTTCTAAACGAAAAAAAAAAAAATCGATCACTCAAAGACGTTTTCCGTAACATATCGATTCGGCGTGGTGTCTTGTCCGAGTTTGGGGTGTTACAATTTTGGTATCAGAGCTAAGTTCAAAAGCTCGGCTGTGGGCCTGAGGCCCAAAATGTTTTCAAAAGATTGTTTTGCTAGTCTTTATTCTCAAAGTATGGTTTGAAAGGCATGGCACCGAGTCTCCTCACTTTGAGACGCCTGTAAGTACCCGCACTATTGCTTGTGAATTGATTGGATGTGATATGATTTGATGAATAGCAATAGTATACTACTTTAGAGATTGAAACTGATAGGATTTTGTGAACTCGCGAGAACAAATCCTCCTTAATATTCATAAGACTTGCTTTTAAACAAGTGGAATAAGTACTGATGCATAAAAAATTCTTAACCAGATACGTAGAAAGATTAGTCATGAGCGCTAGGGGTGGACGTGGTCGTGGACGAGGTCGTGGTAGGATGACGGTTTCTGAGCCCGTAGGATCCGGTCGTGGTTCGAGAAAATGAGATACCGGTTTCGCCACCACCGGAGGTGGTGAGTTCCAAGATCGATCGGGGGCGACGCAGCGATCACAGACGATGCCGCGAGTGTTGGAAAGAGTAGCTGGTGTTGGTGGTAATGCAGGAGTTAGGAAATCTGTTCCTGAGCGACTTCGGGCCAATGGGGCCGAATTCTTCCGAGGTGTTTCTGGCGTTGCTCCCAGCACTGCTGAATATTGGCTGGAGGCGACTGAGCGGATCATGGACGATCTGGACTCGACAAACAAGAGAAGTCAAGGGCATCGTGACGCTTCTCCCGGGATGAGTCATATCGCTGGTGGCTCACGATTCGAGATGTTGTGGCGCAGAGGATCCGACATGGGATTATTTCAGGTCGCATACCAAAAGAAGTACATCGGAGCTAGTTATATTGACTCACGTGGAAGGCATTTCGAGGCTTGTTCGGGAGTAAATCATTCTTTCGAGTACGAGGCCGAGTTCCTCGGCCGAGTAGGTATGCCGTGGGCATTGTGGCCACCGAGCATGAGAGGTGTGTTCGTTTCGAGGATGGTCTGCGAGATGACTTGAGGTCGCTGATTGCTCCTCGCCAGGAGCGCGAGTTTGCTTGTCTTAGTTGAGAAGGCTAAGGTAGCCGAGGTGTTAAGGAGTCGCGAGACAAGGCATGGACGTAAATAGACATAAAAGGAGCTTTGGGTCTTCGGATCGCCGTAATCCGCGAAGAGAGCTAGACCGAGTGGGCCAACCAGACCTGCTAGGTTTATTCTTTGCTAGGCGTGGACCGCCGATGTGATCGGTGTGGGAAATCTCATTGGGGTGGCTCTTTGGGAGGGAGGAAGGTTGCTTCGAGTGTGGTTCTCTGAGCACCGTGTGAGGGACCGTCCGCGTGGGATGGCTAGGATTCATCGAGAGTCGTACGTGTCGCCTGTAGTAGTGGACCGCCACCGCAGAGGGGCCGTGGTAATGGCGAGGTGGTAATGGTTCTGGTCGGGCCGTGGAGCACCGGGCGAGAGGTGCGAGTAGCTCGATGCTAGCAGTAGGGACTAGTGTATCTTTGCGAGGCAGAGAGAGAGGCGGCGACGCCGGACGTCATAACCGTGCGTTTTTGATTTTTGGTTCTCCTTATAACGCTTTGATTGATGTGGGTTCAACGCACTCTTATGTTGCCGTAGTATAGTAGAGACCATGGATTTAGACTCGAGATATCTTCTAGGCGGATGACCGTGATTAGCCCTCTAGGTCACTCAGTAGTAGTAGATAAACTGCTTTTAGAGGTACCCTTAGAACTCCAAGGGTAGTGTTTGTTTCTTGATCCGATGGAACTGCCGTTTGGGGAGTTCGATCGATTCTTGGGATGGATTGGTTGGTCAAGTACCAGCGAGGTTGGATTGCGCGCCAAGCGCATGGTTCTTAGGGCGGTCGAGGGTGAAGAGGTGGCTATGATAGGTAATAGGAGAGATTACTTATCAAATGTGGTATCCGCTTTGGCGAGAGAAGATGGTCGAGAAAGGCCGTGAGGCGTGTGTAGTTCATGTGTATGCCTTGGAGGCTAAGGAGTCCGTGTGGAGAAGGTTTGTACCAGTTAAGGAGTTTACTCGATGTTTTTCCCGAGGAGCTTCCAGGGTTTGCCGCCAGATCGCGAGGTGGAGTTCGTGATTGATCTGTTGCCTTAATCGCGCCAAATGTCTATTGCTCCGTATAGGATGGCGCCAAAGGAGTTGGTGGAGCTTAAGGCTCGAGATCCGAGAGTTATTGGATCGAGGTTTTATTAGGCCAAGTGTTTCGCCGTGGGTGCGCCGTACTCTTTGTCAAGAAGAAAGATGGCACGATGCGGATGTGTATAGACTACCGCTAGTTGAACAAGTGACGATTAAAAACAAGTATCCGCTGCCACGGATAGATGATTTGTTTGATCACCAAGGGTGCTGCCGGTATTCTCGAAGATCGACTTGAGGTCCAGGTATCACCGATTAAAGGTTAAGGAGGCGGATATCCATAAAACAAATGTTTCGGACTCGGTATGGGCACTACGAATTTACGTAATGCCGTTCGGGTTGACTAACGCACCGCAGCCGCGTTTATGGACATGATGAATAGGGTGTTTCAAAGATGATCTGGATCGGTTCGTCGTGGTTTTCATAGACGACATCTTGGTGTACTCAAGGGCGAGAGGAAGAGCATGATAAGCATTTGCGAGTGGTGTTGCGATTTTGAGGAAAAGCGACTCTATGCTAAGTTCGGTAAGTGTGAGTTCGGCTTAGAGAGTGACTTTCTTGGGTCATGTAGTGTCGGCTAAGGGGATTCGAGTAGATCCTCGTAAGATTGAGGCGATTTTGGATTGGAAGCCGCCTAGGTCGATGGTCGAGATTCGGAGTTTTCTGGGTTTGGCGGATACTCACCGAAGGTTTGTTGAGGTTTCTCGTTGATAGCAAATACCGATGACCAAGTTGCCGAGGAAAGAAGTTTCGTTTGTATGGACCGAGAAGCGGCAGAAAGCTTCGACAAGTTAAAGAAGATTTTGACCGAGGCTCCAGTTCTAATTCAACTTTGAGGTTGGTAAGGAATTACGATCTATTGCGACGCGTCACATACGGGCTTGGGTTGTGTCTTGATGCAAGAAGGTAAGGTTGTGGCTTACGCTTCTCGACACCGAGGCCACATGAGGTTAACTATCCGACGCATGACTTGGAGCTAGCGGTGTGGTCTTCGCTTTAAAGATTTGGAGGCACTACTTATACGGAGAGAGATCGATAGTCTACACGCATCACAAGAGTCCGAAGTATCTACCGACTCAAAAGGATTTGAATTTGAGGCGCAGATGGGTCGAAAGTTCTTTGAAAGATTACGACTCGTTCGATTGAGTATCACCCGGCAAGGCTAACGTGGTGGCGCACGCGCTGAGTCGTAAGGTTGTTTCGGACTTAAGAGCATTGTTTGCCCACTTGAGCTTGTATGACGATGGGAGTATTCTCGCGGAGTTGCGGTGTTAAGCCTACTTGGGTTGGCGGTCGAGAGAAACAGATTATTGGATGAGGTTACGAGCGCGCGAAGGTTACAAGTCTTGAGAATGGTGGTTTGGAGGGTTACACTGCCTAGTGGCGAGGTTACGTGTTTTTCGAGGTAAGGCTTGTATGCCTAAGGATGTTGGTGAGGCGTGAAGATTCTTCGGACGCATTATAGCGATCCTCATGCTATGCATCCCGGAGGTAGCAAGATGTATAGGGATCTTAGAGAGCGCTTTTGGTGGCACGGCTTGAAGAATGAGGTGACAGAGTTTGTTGGGAAGTGTCGACTTGTCGCCAGTCAAGGCCGAACATCGCTTGCCGTCGGGTTTGCTTCACTGTGAAGATTCCTCGATGGAAGTGGGAAAGGATAACCATGGATTTCGTCGGTGGGTTACCGCTACGCCTAGCAAGAAAGATTTCGTTTGGGTAGTGGTGGATCGATCGACTAAATCACTCACTTTATTCCGGTGAGGGTTGACTACTCACTCGTGCTAAGCTAGCGGTCAGTATGTGTCGAGAGATAGTGAGGTTGCACGACGTGCGGATTCGATAATCTCGGATAGGGATCCCGATTCACGTCAAGGTTCCGAAAGCACCGCATCGGAGCTCTGGTACTCGTTTGGATTTTAGCACGGCTTTTCACCGCATCGGACGGTCAATCGAAAAGGGTCATTCGGATCTTAGAGGATATCTTTGAGAGGTTGTATCCTGGATTTCGTGAGGTAGTTGGGAGGAGTTTCTACCATTAGTGAGTTTGCCTACAACAACGCTTACCAAGCGAGCATCAAGATGGCACCGTATGAGGCGTTGTATGGTAGGAAGTGTCGCTCACCTACGTGTTGGACGGAGTTAGGTGAACGCCGCTTGTTGGGACCCGAGTTGGTTCTTGAGACCAAGACAAGGTTAAGTCGATTCAATCTAGATCAGAAGGAAGCTTGACCGGCGAGAGAAGTCTTATGCCGATCTTAGGCGAAGAGATATAGAGTTCGCTGTGGGGATCGAGTTTTCTGAAGGTCTCGCCTTGGAGGAAGGTGTTGAGGTTCGGGAAGAAAGGCAAGCTAAGTCCGAGGTTTATTGGGCCGTATAAAGTTTTGAGGCGAGTTGGACCATGGCGTATCGACTTGAGTTGCCGTGAGAGCTTAGTCGATTCACAATGTTTTCCATGTTTCGATGCTTGAGAGTATCGTTCGCATCCGTCGCATGTGGTAGCAATGGAAGAGATCGAGGTAAATCCAGATTTGACTATGGAAGAAGAACTCGTGCGATTCTAGATCGGGATGTGAAAGTTCTCACTGCGTAAGAAGTCCGTGCCTTTGGTTAAGGTTTTTGGCGGAATCATGGCGTGGAAGAAGCGACGTGGGAACCCGAGGATATGATGAGACAAAGAATACCCGCAACTCTTTTGATCGGTAATTTCGAGGTCGAAATTATTTTAAGAGGTAGAAGCTGAATATCCCGGTTAGGGCTATTTTTATTATGGCATGTTTTGCATGTGTTGGCTTGCTATGTGGCTATTTTGGGGTCTTAGGGGCTTAATTGTAGACTAGGGGTATGTCCGAGTAGGTGGGAAACTTTTTGTTTTTAGGCTTAAGTAAGAGGAGTTGATGAAGCTGGGGTATATGGATATTATTTGGTGGTCTTGAGCACAAAAGAAGAGCTAGTGGAGTGGCAAGGCATGCGTCACTTGGGAGCTTGGTGTGGCGTCATCTTCAGTGAGGGAGGTCTTGTGTTCAAGCTGCATGGAGTGGCCACTTTTGGCACTCATTTTGACGGCATGGAGGGAGGAGTTTGTGGCAGTTCAAACTCTGCCTAAGACTAAGTCTTCCCATTTGAATGTAGGGTGGAGAGCAAAATGTGGAGGAGGACTTGGTCCACTCATTTGAAATGAGTGGTGGTGAGTGTGTTTGGGGATTTGGCCGAAATTAGGGGGGAGTTGGAGGGGAGTGACGGCTTAGTGTGGGGAAAGAGTGTGCCAAAATTCAATTGGCACTTTGGGGTGTTTTTCGGTCACTTTTGGTATCAAACAAAGTCCCCTCATTTCGTCAACAAGCCGATTTTTCTTCCATAGAAAATTCTCTCATTCTTTCCACCTCTTGAAACCAAAACACCTAGTCCCTTAGTTGCCGAATTTTGTAGGTGGTTTTTCTACATCTTGTGTTGGCTAGCCGAATGCCCTCCCCACTCTTCTTCTTTCTTTCATTTTGAGTCAAGCCGAAATCATCTTACCTTGTTCATCTAATTTTCGTTTTTCCTTTTCCATACCATTTAGCCGAAATCCATCCTTCAAAACTCTCTTCTCATTTCTTCTTTTGGGAAAACCGAAACTACATTCTTCTCACACTTCTTTTCTTTCTCTTCCACTCAAGCCTAACGCTAGAGGTGATAAACACTTAAAGCCGTTTTCTTTCTTCTTTCTTTGGAAGCCTTGACCGAATCTATCCCCTCTTCTAGTGGTGTTTATGTTGGTCGATTAAGGGTTGGTGATTGAGGTAAGTGCTAGCCGAATATTTTCTTTCTTTTCTCACTCTACTCTCATCTCACATTTGTTTTCTCTCTTCTCTCATTCAGAACCAGAACACGGGGTGTTAAACATCTAAAGACAATTCTCTTTTCTTTCTTTTAAGGTGTTGGCGGATCTTTTCTCCCTTCTAATAGCTCCTCTCTTGACCGAATATTAGTGAAGGGTGATCTTGTTGGTTGATCGATCTTGGGTGTTGGGTAAGTGTTTGGCCGTATAGCCATTTCTCTTCTCTTTACATTCTTAATTGATTCGGGTTTGATTAAGAGCCGAATATGGTAACTTTGGAAGAGTGTTAATCGTTTGTGAATCATCTCGTTATAGGATCCTTGGACTTTGGAAGCAACGAGAGAAGTCTCCTGCTTCTGTTAGGTGATTGGTTGGCCGATTGTCTAAGGGAACCACTTTTTGGTTCGGGATTTGGTAGGAAACCAAATCAGGTGAAAGGTAAGGGCTTTCGACAAACCCTTTTGGTCTAGATGTTGTTGGTCGAATGTGTAGATGCCTAATCCCTATGCTTTGGCCGATTGTAGGAGCTAGTACTCGAGGGACTTAGATCGCTTGTGATTTTTTAGACTCGTGATTACTGTGTGTAAACTAACACACTATACTTAGTAATATTGTTATTAAACCTGTTTGCCTATTAAAAACCATGACAAGATGATGGATTATTGGATACCCAAACGGGGTATGTGTACGTATCCGGTAAGTCGATTA
The DNA here is from genome assembly GCA_025698515.1 of Gossypium sturtianum. NCBI lineage: Eukaryota > Viridiplantae > Streptophyta > Magnoliopsida > Malvales > Malvaceae > Gossypium > Gossypium sturtianum. The sequence continues at coordinate 134,936,708 of CM046943.1, read as the reverse complement.
TTGTTACTAGATTCTTGATGATCTATGGTATCATGACTATGTATGTATGTGATATGGGGCATGAGTCAAACATATTAGCATGATATGCATGGTCGTATGATATGCATGATTACATGAGTATGGTATGTTGATGGGTGATATGAGTGGAGGGAGCATGATATTTTGTCTTGACGAGCACCAGTTGTTTTGGTAACACACCTTGTGACTTTGGGTCACCAGGTGCTTTGGTAGCACATTTGTGTCTTTGGGACACCGGAGGTTGGGCACCTCATTGCGACTTGTCCCCGTGGTTAACACCACCGTGGGTTGGCCCCACTTTGAGATATGGGATCGTCGCTAGTGATTGGGTATCACACGATGGGTTGGCCCCATCATTCGATTATTGTGACTACGGTCACCAAATGCTTTGGTAGCACATTTGTGTCTTTGGGACACCGAGGGTTGGGCACCTCATTGCGACTTGTCCCCGTGGTTAACACCACCGCGTAGGTTGGCCCCACATGAGATATGGGATCGTCTGCTAGTGATTGGGTATCACACGATGGGTTGGCCCCATCATTCGATTATCGTGACTACGGTCACCAGTGCTTTGGTAGCACATTGTGTCTTTGGGACACCAGTGTTTTGGTAACACATTGTGACTATATGTCACCAGTGGTTTGGCACCACCAGTGGTTTGGTACCACACGGGGTAGGAAAAAAGGAGATACGGATGGTTAGGATCGGGTTGCATTAATTATGTTGCTATGTATGATGTGTGTTAGCATGTTGTTTCATCGGGAGCGGGATTTATGCACTGAGTCACTCGACTCACCCTCTCCTTTGACATTTCAGGTGACTCGTAGACGCGGACATGGAGCCGGGATGGACTCGGGGTGCTCATGCCATGCTTAATAAAGTTTTACTCCAACTCTATCATTTGGGTACATTAGTTTAATTACTGTTATTTGGTTTTGTAAAAGGCCTTTAAATTATGTTTTACGATGGGTATGTTTTAATTAGATTCTCAACCTGCTTAACAAATAACTGGGCATGATATTTTACTAAAACTTGGAAAGACAACGTTTTCAAAATTATATCGCAATGTATTTTAAACTATACCACCGGGTATCTCGCTATGTTTTGCTATACAATAAACTCAAATGATTTCCAAATCGAACCCGATTGGCTACTAAGTCTAAAATGTTTCAAAATGGCACTAGGAAACTATTGGAAGTCCTAAATGAATTAACTCGTTTTAACTATATACTTGGATAAGTTTTCAAAATCTAATCAAACAAGCCTACTCAAACTTTCCTCAAAATCACTATGTTTTCCCCCCACTTCTAAACGAAAAAAAAAAATCTGATCACTCAAAGACGTTTTTCCCCGTAACATATCAGATTCGGGCGTGGTGTCTTGTCCGAGTTTGGGGTGTTACAGGGTATCTATGAAAGAGCTTCGAGAAACGGTAAGTTAATATGTAATTTCTTTAAAAGTTTAAGAAACTTACCAAACTGTTCCCCTGTGTTGTCCTTCTTCATTGCTTCGGGATATGGTACACGAGGATGGTACTCTGTAATTGCCGATTTTGGTATTTCATGGCTCAACTCAACCTTACCTTCACTTACCACAAGATCTTGCCTTGGGTCAGATTCCACTAATCTTTCACTGTCATGAGTTGTTACAACTTGAATTTGCTCTTTTGGGTTAGTTTCAGTGTTGCTTGGCAAGCTTTCTTGTGGTTGTTCTAAGATCAGCTTAACAGGCTGACCTAAATGATCCTCGATCCCTTGAATCGATGTTTCTTGTTTCACTTCTATATTTTGGAGACGTGCTTCTGTGTTTGCTATAAATTTTGCCAGTGTCTCTTCAAGGTTCGACTCATCTTCCTGTTGGTGAGGTGGTTGTTGAAAATTTGGAGGAAGTTCCTCTCTTTGGCTGCCTTGATCGTCCCACGAGAAATTGGGATGGTACCTCCAATCTGTATTGTAAGTGTCATTATAAAAATTATTTTGAGGTCTAGAATAGTTACCCATATAGTGGACTTGATCGTTCTGCATGCCATATTTGTAGGGTGGGTACTCAGGATTCGCCACGCCTCCTAGATTCGAGTCATATTGCATAACTGGATGTACCTACGAGAGACTACACAAACCATCAATCTTTTTATTCATCATCTCTAACTGGTTTGATAGCCTGGTTATTGCGTCGAGGTTGAAGACACTGGCGGCTTCTGTTGGTGTTGTCCTCATAACTCGCCACTGATAGTTATTTAGTGCCATCTTCTCTATAAACTAAAATTATCGGACAAAAACAAATAAAAGAAAAATTAGCAAAGTAAAAATTTTAAACTAAAAATAAAAGTAAATTGCGAAAAATAAAAAGAATGGCTAAAGTAATAAAAATAGAGCTTTCTTAATATTTTAGTTCCCGGCAACGGTGCCAAAAACTTGATCGCTGTAAATCAGAGTTTTAAAATTTATAAAAGAATGATCGAACCTGGAAACTAACTCTGACAATGATTAAAGGCAAGTGCACCTATCGAACAGTAGTATAGTTTAGGCAAGACCGGATTGTCGAACCCAAAGGAACTAAAAGTACTAATACTAACTTTCTTTTTATTATTTAGCCTAAAATAAGTGAAGTTTGTTTATTAATCTAAATTAATTAACTACTAAACTAAAGACTCTAAGACAAAGAAGAATGAATTTGGAAAATAGCTTTGGAAAAACTTAGTTGATTTCGACGATACCCTAGGAAGAATCCACCTAGACTTCACTTGTTATCTAACCTTGAACCATATGATTTATTTACTTAGTTTTATCCGTAAGACTCCCTAACCTATATTAAACCCTCTCTCGAGGCGAATAACGTCTAACCCTAGGTTAATTAGTGGAACTCTCGTTCTCTTATAATAACCCCTAGAATAGCAATGAAATCGATCCAGTGGATTCCCATGTTAGGTTTCACCCTAATCCGGCAAAATCTCGCCACCTTATCTCTAGGCGTGCGATCAACTCCGCTTAATTATGTTGGATCTACTCTTAGGCAGGGTCTATTCCTCCTCCACCTAAGCACATTAAATTTGGATTAAGCTCACACAATTAAGAACAAACTAAGTATTTATCATATAATTCAAATAATCAAATAACAAGATTCATCATAGGTTTCATCCCCTTCGAGTATCCGAAGGGTTTAGTTCATAACAATAAAGGAAAACATCTCAAGAGAAAAGATGAAACAAAACATAAGAAATCCCTAAAACCCCCTGAAGGAATTGAAGAGGAGATCCTCCATCTTGAGTATAACTCGCTTCTTGAGATGGATCAACTGGCTATCCCCGAGTGAATCCCCACAAATCGCTTTCTTTGGCTTAGCACGACGCCCTAGAGACGATAGCTTTGGGCTCCCTCTTGTTGAGAGGGTTTCACAAACTCCCTGATTAAGTTGCCCCTAGGGTCTTTATATAGGCTTTGAGATGTGTTACTTGGCCTCCAAGTATCCTAATTTGAGTGCAATTTCTAATTGGGAGTTTAATTAGACTTTGGAGTGTGTTTCTTTGCCTCCAAGCATCCAAATCCGAGTAAAATTCCTCTTTCCCGCGGTAGGGACATCGCCATGGCACACGCACAGTGTGAATCGCCTTCAGGTGTGTTCGACATCTTTGAATGAGGCACGGCAGTGTAAGTCGTGGTAAGGCCGTGTTCTAGTAGGAATGGTGGCACGGCCGTGTGGCTTGAAGTCCAGGCCGTGCTAATTTCGTGGCTTGGCCCAATTTGGTCCATTTTAAGCCCGTTTCTCATTCTTTTCGTCATCGGGTGCTTTCCTGAGTATAAGACATGAAAAGAAAGGATTAAGAGCACCTTTTTACACAAATTGGGGCTTAAATCATCCAAAAGCATATTAAATTGGGGCTTAAAATATGTTACTTTTACGGTTTATCAGTAGTAAATAAAATATTTTAAATATTTTAATATAATTTAATATAAAAATAATTTTATTAAGAATTTTATTAAATTTTTTAATAATAATTATACTAAAATATGATTAAATTATTTATTATTTTTTATTAAATTATATTTAATCATATTAAAATTTAATAACAATAATAATCATCTACCTAAAAAAAATCTACTAAGGATATTCTGGTCATTTCAACTTTTTTCTTTATGCCATTACAAATCTATACCATTCAACCAAACACAAGAATATTGTTATAGTTCTATTCCATTCCATTCAACCAAACAAATGAATTACTGGTTACGGCTCTATTCCATTACAACTCTATTCAATTACAACCTTATTCAATTCCAGTGAATCAAACGTGCCCTGATAGTCAAAACAACCTATAGAGCACCGAAACATACTTTGAAAAAGAAGAGTTTTAGTGGGTTTTTTTATTATCAATCTCTCGAACATACTAAGACAACACTTAATGTAACAGTCTGAATTATACCCTAGCCGGAATAGTGGTTTTGGGACCACAAATCTGAGTCTGAATAATATTTTTTATATTATTTTCTGTGTCGTTGATGCGTGATTGAGCATGTGGTAAATTTCCGTAAGTTAATTTGTCTGTCTGTGTGATTAATTTGACAAAAAGGATTAAAATGTATTAAACGTGAGAGTTGCTTGCTATTTGTTAAAGTGCTTAAGTGATGTGGCTTTTAAGTGTTAAGGACTTATGTGGTAATTTAGCCACTATCATGGTTAGTGGACGGCAAACCATTAAATGCATGAGTTTTATATGTTATAATAATGGTTATTATTTTTATGTTAATATATATGATATTTTATATTATATGTATTTTATAAGTTATTAGTTAATAAAAGAAAACAAAAAGAAAGTGGCCTTGTTTTTATCATCATTTCACTAATGTTCTAAAGAAAAGAAAGAACAAAAGCTTTAAAGTTTCGGCACTTACAAGCTTGAATTAAAGGTTAGTTTTTGATCCGTTTTCGATAATTTCTACGTTTTTGTAATCGTTGCTTCGAGAGCTTTAAAACCCATGTCTAAATTTGATGAATTGATAATGTTTGTGAGAGATGCCATTGTTGATATGTTGAGTTTTGTGATGTTTTATGTTGTTAAATGAAAGGTTTAAGCTTGATGAACATGTTTTGTTCTTGAAGTTTTGTTAAATTTAGCTAAAATGGACTAAATTGATAAAATGTGCAAATGTGAGGGCTAAATTACAAATAGCCCTAAATGTGTGTCTTTGGATTGAATTGAAAGAACTAGTGAATAAAAGGGTTAATTCTGAATATGTTTAGATCAAGAACCGAGGAAGACGGATTTAGATCGCGGGAAAGTGAAAGTAAATGAGTAGCCGTTTTCATTTCTGATAAACCGAATCCGAGGTAAGTCAATATGCAAATAAACGTGCTTATGCGAATTTATACTTGTTTATATGATTAATGTTGATGATAGATGCTTACGAGGGTTTATGGATATGAATTCCAAGATAAGTTTGATATAGTAATTAAGTCCGAGAAGTCTCGTATGAACCTAGGAATAGGTATCTGTTCTGCTTTATCATGTAAGACCACGTGCGGGACGTTGGCATCATTATTAGATTTCGTGTAAGACCACATGCGACGATGGCATCGATATCCGACATGCGTAAGACCTGTGCGGGACGAAGGCATCGATATCCGATTACGTAAGACCCTATCTCGGGACGAAGTGGCGCCGATATCCGACATGCGTGTGAGACCGCATGCGGGACGATGGCATCGATATCTGATTTCATGTAAGACCTCGTCTGGGACGTTGGCATTGTATGATTATTCTGAGTTTCTGAGTATCCTATTAGTTTCCGAACGGTTCAATGAGCAAACCTGAGCTATGAACAATTATGTGAATGTATATTTGTTTCAGGTACGTTTGGTATGTACACTAGTGTGTATAAAAAGGTAAGTATTCATATGACTTTGATAGGAAGAGAAGTATGATTGAATATAAGAACGAGAATGAGATGCAAGAATGATTATGAAAGAGTTATGTATATATAATTGATTTTTGAATGGATGAATGTGGCAATTGTGGCTAAGTATATGAATCGAAGCAATTATGTGATTGTTTGTTAAGTAAATGTTATGTGCCAATGTACCTTATGCATATGTGCCTTTTTATGCTAAGTTTGTTTGTATTATGACTTACTAAGCTTTGGAAAGCTTACTCTGTGTGTGTGTTTTCTCTGTTTTATAGGTCGTCAAAGCTACTAAGGCTCGGGACCGTTAAGGATCATCATCACACTACTAAACTTATTTTGGTACCTTTTTGAGAATGAATATAGCTAAATATGGCATGTATAGGCTAGATATGTGTAAATGTTTATGAAGTGAACTTAGCCATGTGTTTTGGCAAGAATTGAGTTGGTAATATGCTTGAATGTATGAGTTATATGATGCAAATTTTGATATGTTTTGATGCTTATGAAATGGTTAATTTTGGATAAGCAAATGGATGATATATGCTTGAGATGATGTGGGTTTTAGTTTGTAATTTGGTAAGAAGGGAATTAGTATTGAATGTGTTGATGGAATGTTCATTTTGGTATGTTTTTGGTTGCCATATATGCATGAAATGAGATGAATAATGATGCTTGTAAGCATGAACCTTTTTGGGTGGCATTTTGGCCTTGTCAATGGCCTATAATGTCACATGGTTGTGGCACACGGGCGTGCCTAAGACCGTGGTTGTATTGGCAGAATGTAGCTTAAATAGCACACGGCCTCGACATGGGCGTGTCATCTGGCCGTGGTGTACAAGTCAGTAGCTAGCTAAGAGCACACGGCCATGGCACACGGGCGTGCTTGGTGGCCGTGTTGGGAAAGTCAGTATATGGCCTAGTAGCACACGGTCATGGCACACGGGTGTGCCTAGTGACCGTGTTGATATAGTTAGTATATGGACACGGGTGGACACACGGGGGTGTCTAGAAGCCGTGAAGGGCACACGGTCTCCTCCCACGGGCGTGTCTCTCCTGTATTTTGGAAAAGTTTTTAAATTTTCATGAAATATTATTATATGTGTTTCAATTTAGTCCCAACTCGGTTTATATGCATGCTTTGGGTCTTGATGACTCATCTAAGGAACACTATGTTTGTTAATGATGAATGTAATGTATGAAATGTTATGTAAGTTTCCGATCTGTCTGGTAATGCTCCTAACCCTAGTCCAGCATCGGTTACGGGTTAGGGGTGTTACATTTGATTGGTATCAGAGCTACGGTTTAGTCGATTCTCAGACTAACGTAGTGTGTCAGAGTCTAGCTATACATGCCATATTTCTGAATTGTGATAGTGTGATGAATCCTGACGTATAAAATGTGATTTTCGTATAGTAATGGATCCCGAAAGAGCCGTGGCTGACGACGTAGAAAGTAATGCGCCTGCTCCCGCGCAAGGGACAGCGCCTTCTGAATCAAGACCGGCTACGAGCGGTCAAGAGGGAGAAGCTAAACAAGCTTTCTTCCAGATGATGAGTGAGTGGTTCACTCAATTCGTAAGAAATAACCCGATCAAGCTTTTATACCTCCGCCCCCGGTTAATCTCCCTCAGACTACAGTTGTGCCACCAGTTATGCATCCGAATCTGTTGAATAAGCCTCCTGTTGACAAAATCTGTAAATATGGGGTTGAAGAGTTTCGGGCTACTAATGATGATGATGCTTAGAAAGCCGAGTTTTGGTTAGAAAACACTATCCGAGTATTTGATGAGATGTCATTGACTCTAGAAGAATGTATAAAGTGTGTTGTTTCTTTGTTACGAGATGCAGCCTATCGGTGGTGGAAAACTTTGATTTCGGTTGTTCCTAAAGAACGGATCACATGAGATTTCTTTCAGTCTGAGTTCAGAAAGAAATACATTATTCAGAGATTCATTGATCAGAAACGAAAAGAATTTTTGGAATTGAAATAAGGTCACATGTCTGTCATTGAATACAAACAAGAATTTGTAAGATTAAGTCAGTATACTCGGGAATACGTATCGACTGAAGCGATAATGTGTAAAAGATTCGAAGATGGCCTAAATGAAGATATCCAATTGCTAGTTGGTACTCTGGAGATACAAGAGTTCGTAGTGCTAGTTGACCGAGCATGCAAAGCTGAGTCTGAAGCCAGAGATATGAAAAAGAGATTTATGAGCAAATCATTTCAGTTTGCCTCGAAGAAATTCCGAGAAGAACATAACTGTTCAAAGGTTAATGTGAAGCATTCGAGTAGAGATCGAGCTAGGTCACAGTTAAGCTCTAAAGTTCCAGCAACTTCAATGACTAGTATTGGAAATGTCAGATTCAAGTGACATGAATGTAAACATTGTGGAAAAAGGCATCCGGGAATTCGCAGATTAAATGACCAAGCTTGTTTCAAATGTGGATCATTAGACCATTTCATCCGAGACTGCCCAGAGTCTGTTGAACAAGAGATTATTCAGAACCCGAGATATGAGAATATTTCAGCGAGAGGTAGATTTCCTCAAAATGCAAGAAACGTCAGTGGTAGTCAGAGAACTACTAGAGATACTGTTGTAAGATCCGAAGCTAGAGCGCCTGCCAAAGCGTATGCTATCCGAGCTCGGGAGGAAGCTTTATCTCTAGATGTTATAACGGGTACTTTTACACTTTATGATACTTCTGTGATTACTTTGATAGACCCTAGTTCTACTCATTGCTATATATGCATAAATTTAGTGTTCAGCAAGACTTTGCCTGTAGAGTCTACTGAGTTTACTATAAAAGTATCGAACCCCTTAGGTAAAAGTGTCCTGGTTGACAAAGTATGCAAGAATTGTCCGTTAATGTTTCGAGATATCTGTTTTCCTACTGATCTGATGCTTCTGCCATTCGATGAATTCGATATTAATTTGGGTATGGATTGGCTATTTATGCATGATGCTGTTGTGAACTGTAAAAAAAAGACTATAGATTTGAGATGTTCGAATGATGAGATTGTACGAGTGGAGTCTAATGATTTGAATGGATTGCCTGCTATAATATCTATTTTGAAAGCTCAGAGATATGTGAAAAAGAGTTATGAGGCATACTCTGCTTATGTGATTGATTCGAAAGTGTCTGAGAAGAAAATTGAGTCGGTGCCTGTTGTCTGTGAGTTCTCTGATGATTGCTCTGAAGAATTACCAGGATTGCCTCCGATTTGCGAAGTTGAATTTGGTATAGATCTGCTTTTCGGATACGACCCTATTTTCGATAGCTCCGTATATAATGACACCAATGGAATTGAAAGAGTTAAAGTCACAGTTGCAAGAATTAACCGACAAAGGGTTTGCAAGACTGAGTTTTTCACCTTGGGGTGCTCCTGTTCTATTTGTGAAAAAGAAAGATTTGAATCTGCGACAGAGAAGATTGTTAGAGTTATTGAAAGACTACGAGCTAGTAATAGATTATCACCCGGGTAAAGCTAATGTAGTTGCCGATGCGTTGAGTTGAAAGTCACTGTGTGCATTACGTGCTATGAATGCTCAATTAGATTTGTCTGATGATAGTTCAGTGTTAGCTGAATTGTTAGCGAAACGAGCCCAGTGTGGTTCGAATTTTGAATCTGAATTTCGAGTTATTGGTGATTGTTTGAGATTTCGAGATCGTATCTGTGTTCCAAGAAATCTGGAAATGATTCAGTTGATTTTGAGTGAAGCACATAACAGTTGTCTATCTGTTCATCTGGGAAGTACTAAGATGTATCATGATCTGAAGCAACAATACTGGTGGTCAGGTATGAAATGTGATATTTCTGACTTTGTTTCGAAATGTTTAACTGGCCGCCAAGTGAAAGCTGAACATCAAGTTCCGTCTGGGTTGCTACAACCGATTTTGATTCCTGATTGGAAATGGGATAGAGTAACGATGGACTTTGTTTCTGGACTGCCTCAGACTCCGAGAAAGAAAGATGTGATTCAGGTCGTAGTTGATCGATTGACGAAAACTGCCCATTTTATTCCGGTAAAATCTGATTACTCACTTGATAGATTAGTCAAACTTTATATTTCTGAGATTGTAAGATTGCACGGAGTGCCACTATCCGTTGTATCAAATAGAGAACTGGATTTTACATCGAGGTTCTGGAAGAAAATGCAAGAAGCTTTAGGCACGAAACTGCGTTTCAGTACAGCTTTTCATCCGCAAACAGATGGTCAATCTGAGCGGATTATTCAGATTCTCGAAGATATGTTAAGGTGCTGTATATTTGAGTTTAATGGATCGTGGAAACATTATCTGCCTTTGATTGAGTTTGCATACAATAACAGTTCTCAGTCGAGCATCAGAATGGCATCATATGAAGCTCTGTATGGACGTAAATGTCGTACACCCCTGTATTGGACTGAGCTCAGTGAAAAGAAGTTACTTGGAGTCAATTTGATAAAAGACTCAGAACAGAAAGTAAAACTGATCCAAGATTGTTTAAAAACAGCATCTGATCGTCAGAAGTCGTATGCGGACTTGAAACGAAAAGATATAGAAATTTGAGATCGGCGACAAAGTATTTCTGAAAGTGTCACCGTGGAAGAAAGTGCTCCGTTTTGGACGTAAAGGCAAGTTGAGTCCGAGGTTCATCGAACCGTATGAGATCATTGAACGAGTTGGACCTATCGCATATCGATTGTTGTTGCCTCCTCAGCTAGAAAAGATTCATAATGTATTTCATGTCTCGATGTTCCGTAGATATCGATCCGATCCGTCACATGTGATTGTCCCATCTGAAATTGAAATCCGATCTGATATGTCATATGAAGAGGAACTGATCCGTATATTAGCTCGTGAAGTGAAAGAGCTGAGAAATAAATAAAAAAATTCCGTTAGTGAAAGTACTGTAGAATCGACACGGAATAGAAGAGGCAACATGGGAGCCTGTAGTTTCAATACGACAATAATATCCGAATCTGTTTAACGGTAAGATTTTCGGGGACGAAAATCCCTAAGGGGGGAGAATTGTAACAGTCCGAATTATACCCTAGCCGGAATAGTGGTTTCGGGACCACAAATTCGAGTCTGAATAATATTTTTATATTATTTTCTGTGTCGTTGATGCGTTATTGAGCATGTGGTAAATTTTCGTAAGCTAATTTGTCTGTCTGTGTGATTAATTTGACAAAAAGGATTAAAATGTATTAAACGTGAGAGTTGCTTGCTATTTGTTAAAGTGCTTAAGTGATGTGGCTTTTAAGTGTTAAGGACTTATGTGGCAATTTAGCCACTATCATGGTTAGTGGACGGCAAACCATTAAATGCATGAGTTTTATATGTTATAATAATGGTTATTATTTTTATGTTAATATATATGATATTTTATATTATATGTATTTTATAAGTTATTAGTTAATAAAAGAAAACAAAAAGAAAGTGGCCTTGTTTTTATCATCCTTTGGCTGAATGTTCTAAAGAAAAAGAAAGAACAAAAACTTTAAAGTTTCGGCACTTACAAGCTTGAATTAAAGGTTAGTTTTTGATCCGTTTTCGATAATTTCTACGTTTTTTGTAATCGTTGCTTCGAGAGCTTTAAAACCCATGTCTAAATTTGATGAATTGATAATGTTTGTGTGAGATGCCATTGTTGATATGTTGAGTTTTGTGATGTTTTATGTTGTTAAATGAAAGGTTTAAGCTTGATGAACATGTTTTGTTCTTGAAGTTTTGTTAAATTTAGCTAAAATGGACTAAATTGATAAAATGTGCAAATGTGAGGGCTAAATTGAAAATAGCCCTAAATGTGTGTCTTTGGATTGAATTGAAAGAACTAGTGAATAAAAGGGTTAATTCTGAATATGTTTAGATCAAGAACCGAGGAAGACGGATTTAGATCGCGGGAAAGTGAAAGTAAACGAGTAGCCATTTTCATTTCCGATAAACCGAATCCGAGGTAAGTCAATATGCAAATAAACGTACTTGTCTGAATTTATACTTGTTTATATGATTAATGTTGATGATAGATGCTTACGAGGGTTTATGGATATGAATTCCAAGATAAGTTTGATATAGTAATTAAGTCCGAGAAGTCTCGTATGAACCTAGGAATAGGTATCTGTTCTGCTTTATTATGTAAGACCACGTCTGGGACGTTGGCATCATTATTAGATTTCATGTAAGACCCTGTCTGGGACAGTGGCATCGATATCCGACATGCGTGTGAGACCGCATGCGGGACGAAGGGCATCGATATCCGATTTCATGTAAGACCTCGCCCGGGGCGTTGGCATTGTATGATTATTCGAGTTTTCGAGTATCCTATTAGTTTCCGAACGGTTCAATGAGCAAACTCGAGCTATGAACAATTATGTGAATGTATATTTGTTTCGAATACGTTTGGTATGTACACTAGTGTGTATAAAAGGTAAGTATTCATATGACTTTGATAGGAAGAGAAGTATGATTGAATATAAGAACGAGAATGAGATGCAAGAATGATTATGAAAGATTTATGTATATATAATTGATTTTTGAATGGATGAATGTGGCAATTGTGGCTAAGTATATGAATCGAAGCAATTATGTGATTGTTTGTTAAGTAAATGTTATGTGCCAATGTACCTTATGCATATGTGCCTTTTTATGCTAAGTTTGTTTGTATTATGACTTACTAAGCTTTGGAAAGCTTACTCTGTGTGTGTTTTCTCTGCTTTATAGGTCGTCAAGCTCACCAAGGCTCGGGACCGTTAAGGATCATCATCACACTACTAAACTTATTTTGGTACCTTTTTAGAATGAATATAGCTAAATATGGCATGTATAGGCTAGATATGTGTAAATGTTTATGAAGTGAACTTAGCCATGTGTTTTGGCAAGAATTGAGTTGGTAATATGCTTGAATGTATGAGTTATATGATGCAAATTTTGATATGTTTTGATGCTTATGAAATGGTTAATTTTGGATAAGCAAATGGATGATATATGCTTGAGATGATGTGGGTTTTAGTTTGTAATTTGGTAAGAAGGGAATTAGTATTGAATGTGTTGATGGAATGTTCATTTTGGTATGTTTTTGGTTGCCATATATGCATGAAATGAGATGAATAATGATGCTTGTAGGCATGACCCTTTTGGGTGGCATTTTGGCCTTGTCAATGGCCTATAATGTCACACGGTTGTGCACACACGGCGTGCCTAAGACCGTGGTTGTATTGGCGAAATGTAGCTTAAATAGCACACGGCCTCGACATGGGCGTGTCATCCGCCGTGGTGTACAAGTCGAGAGCTAGCTAAGAGCACACGGCCATGGCACACGCGTGCTTGGTGGCCGTGTTGGGAAAGTCGATTATATGGCCTAGTAGCACACGGTCATGGCACACGGGCGTGGCTAGTGACCGTGTTGATATAGTCAGTATATGGACACGGGTGGACACACGGGGGTGTCTAGAAGCCGTGAAGGGCACACGGTCTCCTCCCACGGGCGTGTCTCTCCTGTATTTTGGAAAAGTTTTTAATTTTCATGAAATATTATTATATGTGTTTCAATTTAGTCCCAACTCGGTTTATATGCATGCTTTGGGTCTTGATGACTCATCTAAGGAACACTATGTTTGTTAATGATGAATGTAATGTATGAAATGTTATGTAAGTTTCCGATCTGTCTGGTAATGCTCCTAACACTAGTCCGGCGTCGGTTACGGGTTAGGGGTGTTACACTTAACCTTTGTTAGATAAGCCCAAATTTAAATCAAAATTAATCATACTTGTAGAAGCCCATTTGTGCCCGGGCCCATTTCATTCAGAAAAAACCAAAAATAAAATAATAAAACTGAATAAACAGTTTTTTTCTTCTTTACAGTCCATTTACAATTAAACCCAAAGCCCAATTACACCCTTGACCCAAAAACTAAACCCACTAACAGACCTAAACTAACCCAACAGAGACCTAAACCCGATTAGCCCAAGAAAACATACCCAGACCCAAAATTTACATGGCCCATAGGGGCCCAAAAACTTAAACAAGTTTCAGACCTAGGGTTCTCCAAAAACCCTAGGCGCCGCAATGACAGCATCCTAACCGTCGCGCCGCAAGCCTCGCGCACACCTTCAGTCGCACCGCAATCAGCGCACGAACCCCCATCGCCGCCGCGTTCTCGTCGATCACCTGCCTAAAGAAGGAAAGACAGCAGCAAAACGAAGCAAACATGGCAACAAGTTTTTTATTTCCTTTTTTACTTTTAAGGATATAAAAGCCTTGCATAAACCTGTAAACAGGGGGATACACGAATATTCAAACACAGACAGAAAAGATTCATAAAAAAAAAGAAATACAACAAGCAGCTTCTTTCTACAGAGGTGATTTACGTTTTATTATGTTCGTTTTTTTTATTATTTTCTCTTCGATTCAAGCATTTTATTTTTAAAATAATACCAAAATAAAAAAAAAGGCGAGAAAAATTACCTTTGAGACGGAGGTTTTAGGCCTCCGGCCACCGGCCACGGAGGCGCGTGTGGCGCGTGCGGCGAGAGGTTCACGAATCCGATCGACGAGTTCTGGACAAAGGAGATGGAGGGAGTTCGTAGAAATTTTTGAAGTTTTTTTAAAAGCAGATCGTAAATGTTTTTTTTTCTTTCTAAAACTAACTTATATAGCAATGGTAAAAACGGCGCGCGTTTATGCTTAAGCCAATAAGCATTAAAACGACGCCGTATAAAGCCTCTCGACCAACCCGACCGATAGACTAGAAGATCCGCGTGTTTTTTGGTAAATGGTTTATTTATAGAACAGGTCCTTCCGCATTTTTTTTAATTCACAATTATGTCCAATAGCACTTTTTCGAATTTGATTTAGCCTCAAAACTTATATTTTATTTCAATTTGATCCTTGGGCTTTTTATTTTATTTTTTAAGATTAATTTAACATTATATTGAATTATTTTAATCATATTATTTTTATTATCTATATATTAATTTGTTTATAGTATAAAATTTATATATATTTTATATGTATTAACCTTATATATATATTTAATTATTACTACTTATTTTATATGGTTTAATATTATTTATATGATATATATTATTTTATAATTAGTATATTATTTATTACATTATTTTTAAATTTTTTATATTATATAGTATTATATGTTACTTCTAATTTTTTTGAAATTTATTTATATTATTTAAATATATTTTATTTATATTATTTATCTTATGTATCTAATTTTATGATTAATATATTATGTATATCTTCTTATATAAAAATATTTTATACAATTTACTAATTATTTTATATATATATATTAAATTATTAAATTTTATATTATAAGTATTTTTTTTATTTTTGATATTATATATATATTAAATCATTTTAAAAAATCATTTTTTTTATTAAATGTTTAAATATATCATTCACTTTTGTTTAAATGTGAAAGACTTATTAATTGATATTCATTTTGCATCGCAGGTTTATTTTTGTTATCTTAATTGTTTATTATTGCTTAATATACTGCTATATTTATTCATGTTATCATTCTTTTATTATTTATGGTTAAATTTGTAGAATTGCAATTGATACATATATGTTACAATGTCTTACTTATACCATTTTTTAATAAAAATACCTTTTTTAAATTAAAGATTGTTTGTAAAATATTTTTAACGGTGATATCTGATATTTGGAGTCTTCGAGAAGAATCGTGCCCTAACTTACTGGGTTGTGATTTTTCTCGTAAAATTCAAAGTATTAGATATCTCTCCATTTTCAAATTTCAAGGTTACCAATTTCAAATAAAAAACTTATTCTTGAGAATTTAAAATGTTGTATCCTAACTTACTGGGTATGATGTTTTGTGTCTTGAGGTAAGAATTTTCTAAAATAAAGATGCACCTAGCTTCGAAGTTATAAGATGCTGTATCCTAACTTATTGGGTGTGGTATTTTTATTTCTTTGAAATAGGTAAGTCTTAGTTATCCTTCTAATAAGGGATCTTATTTTAAACTTTTTAAATTTCAAACATTTGGACATGATTCTATCAATTAGGTACCAATTTTTGGGCGTTATGAGGGTGCTAACCCTTCCTCATACGTAACCGACTCCCGAATCCGTTTTCTCGTTTTTCGTAAACCAAAATCAAATGTTTTAAAACGAAACGCTTTACAAGGTGATCCAATCACACCTAAATAAAAAGGGGTTGGTGGCGACTCCCATTTTCGTTTTTAAAAGTCGATTCCCATCATTTTTTAAAACCGATTTTAAAATAGTTTCATAATAATATCGATAATATATAAATATATATATATATATATATATATATTTCAAAAGCAAAGATCTTTTTAAATAGTAAAAGATGGGAAGGTAGGATTGTTAGAACTTTAATTAGAATTTCAATCATATTAAAAAAATGTGAATCAATTGGGCTAACGTTGTAGTCTGCAACAAAAAAGTTATTCCAATCAATAATTGCAGTTTGTTGATATTACTGTTATAGTCAATGAAAATACTACTGGGGTTAACTCAATATGATTCTAAAAGAAAGTTTCATTCCTTTGGTTTGGTAAATAATGTTGGTGACTCTACTAGAAACTTTTATGCAACTTTATTACACTCGTGATACGAAAATAATTACCCAAAATGTGTTCAATTTGGGGATAAATTAATCTCCATTCAAGATTTATATCTTTAAACATCACAGGAAATTTTCCCATTGAAACTAATCGCGTTTGCCAGTTTTAATTTTGCTTTTTCTTTCTCTCATTACCAAAGCAAAGGAAGTTACAACGTCATCTCGTCTATGTCTGTGGCTTTGTCTGAAATCTGAATACTTTTTCAAACCCTAGTTTCACTGGTTAACACCTTACGCGATTTCCAGAAACAGGAAACAATTTTTTTTATTTTTTTGTAAAAGACAAAAGGTTTGGAGTTCCGTCATCAATGGGAGCCCCAGTTTGAGTTTGCAGCTCCAAACAAAAATAACATAAAATCGCTCTCATACGAGTACAATGATCCGAGCTTTAATATATATTGAACATATCCTTCTAGCCGACGGCTACTTCATTTTGAAAGCTTACATTTGCAGAAATATATAATCCAACACTTAAAATTCCATGAACAAAGCACAGTATCCCTCCAACAAATAGAAAATGGTGATGCAAAACCAGGCATGACCCTTTTAATTTGGCATTCTCCATCATTCCTACTACCAGTGATGGAAATCCGACCGCTACTACAATCCTGATAAATCACCACCATAACCCACATTTAATAATGGGATACTCTAAATAGACACGAGAATACCAAGCAAGCATTTTAATGGCAGTCCAGAAGCTTAAACAAAAAAGAAAGAAGAAAAACACATACCAGGAAAGAACGAGACAGCCGAACCAGAATTTCCTGTTAGCAGATGACTTTTCAAGCTTTTCAGTGCAGCACATACACATACAGCCACCAAGCAATTTTGTGAAGATATGGGATGAAGCTAGTAGAACAACTGCTATCAACCCAAGCTTGAAGGCTTTATTATTTTGCTGTTCACACTCGAATCTCATCTGTTTAAACATTTAGTAAATTGTGATGAAATCAAATATCAAAGTATGTACCTTGTCTTTGGTAATGTGTGCTTGGATGCTGAGAAAACCAGCAGCAAAATCTAGAGTAACAATCAGCAGACAAACAAAAGCACCAGCTTTTGCCATTTTCCCACCTCTAATTAACCAAAGAGCAATGAGGATACCAGAAGGCCTTTGTAAAAAGGGGAGCTTAGAAGGGTAAAGTACTTAATTTCCCCTTCTCTGCATGAAAATAGACTTAAGAGACAACAAAAAAAAAATACCAACTTACTTTCCAACATTATAGTATATATTCTCTTCTTTGAACTATTGAATTTATGACCTTGCACTTGTTCATTGTTTGGTCGTTATAATTTTTGGAAGCTGAGAAAATTTCTGTCACTGATTGTCCGAATTTGTTTGGACTTTAAGACTCTTCTGCACATGTAAATTTGGACCTTGATATATATCAACTCTCCCGAAACAGTCGTCTCACACATGTGACATCAATCATCACATCCTATTTTTCTTGGTAATGTAATGAGTGTTTATTTAGTAGATCACTACTAAATTAGTTGTAACAAGGCTAAATATGTTATTAGCCCCTATACTTGTATAGAATTTTGAGATTTGGTCTCCCTACTTTAAAAGATAAAAATTTAATTATCCTGTTCTTTTAATTTAAAAATCTTAATCTATTCATTCTTGTCATTAGTAGTTTCTATTAAAACTATCAATTTTACATGTTTATTTTTTGTCAATCATATGCTATGTCCTATATTATGAGAATAGTCTAATCAAAATTCCAAATTTGACAAATTTTAACAAAAAATATTATTACTATTTTAATGCCTGGACTGATACTTTTAAATAAAAAGGTAGGATTTATTTTTTTAACTTTTTAAGTATAGAGATTAAATCTCAAATTTCATCTAAGTACATGGATTAATAACTTATTTTAACATAATTAAAAAAAATTTAAACAGATTTGATAGCAATCATAACTCATGAGTGAACCTGTAAACTAACTCTTCAAAAAAAAAAAAAGATTTTAATACAAAAGTCAAATGGATTAAATATAGATTTGCAAATAAAATTAAAGTAAAAGTCATTAATTAATATAATATATTTTTTGTTCGAAATTTATCATTTATAAATGATATAATGATTTATTTGACCTTTTGATTTTATAAAACAAAAGTTATTTTAGCCATTCATTTAATTTTTCATTTTTTGAGCCCTTAAATTTGTAGTATTTGTCAAATTACTCCAAAATGAAAGAAAAAGTTAATGTCTGTTAACTTTGCTGATGTAACATCTACATGGTAATCCACGTGTATGCCCGTTAGCAATTAATTAATTTTTTAAAATTAAAAATATTCTTTATAATTCTTATAATTTTTTTAATAATTTTAATTTTTTTAAAAATATAATTTTTTTTTAAAATTAGCCAATTGATGATGTGACATCCACGTGGCAATCCATGTGTATGCCACATTAGCAAAGTTAATAGATGTTAACTTTTCCATCCATTTGGGGATGATTTGATTAATACCACAAGTTTAAGAGTAAAAGATATATTTACCAAATACATCATCTTTTTATATTCTTGTGAATAATTTTAATTCAAAAATATTTTTTAAATGATAATATTTCATAAAATAAAAATTGGTATGTAATTTTATAAGAATAAAAAAAAGTTTAAAAAGAAATTGAAAATTGGAAGTGTTTTAAATAAACATTTTATAAATCTTTTCAAATTATAAAATTAAAAAATTAAAGAAGAAATAAAACTTTTTTTTATTTATCAAAAACACTTATGGAAATATAAAAATGAACATCTAATTTCTTTTTTTTTTCATGCTCATTAGTTAACTTATTTTAATATATTATTATTTACACAAACTAAAATACTTTTTTTTTTCTCTAAAATGTTGGGCCTGAATTCAAACAGGATAGAACCCAAATTTGAAGAATGAAATTGGGTTTAAGTCTTGAATTATGGGCCTTTTTGGTTGAATCCTTTACATATTGGCAGTGAATGAATTTATTATGATTATTTAATTAACTCAATGGAATTAAAACAGAATAATGGACAGTCCCTGACAATAATAAATCTGATTTGTATTTGGGGCTGCTGCCTTTAACTTTTCATTTCAGTTTTATTCTAATATATTTTTTAATAATTTGAATTTGATTCTAACTATTATATTTTTTATGGTTACTGACTGCTGTCTTTTTTCTTTTTTTCTTTTTTTAATTCAGCCCTTAAATACTTATATTTGAATTTGCAATTTATGGTGAGTCAATGTTGTAATTAAAAAAGGTATAATAATTTATTTGGCCCTTCAACTTATAGAAAAAGTATTTTAGTCTTTTATTTAATTTTTTATCTTTTTTAATTTTTAAACTTACAATTTTTTGTCAAATCACCCCAAACCTGATGGACAAATTAATAATTGTTAACTTTATTGATATGGCATGATGTGGATGATATATTAATATTTAATTAAATTTTTAATAATTTTAATGACTTTAATCTTTCAAATATTTTTTAAAATTTTTAAAATTTAAAAATTAAATAAATATTGATATGACATGTCATTCACGTAATAATTCACAAATAATTTAAAAAATTAAGAAATTTTATCCATTTTAAAATAATTTAACAAAAAAGAACACGAATTTAACATAAAACTAAAATAATGTTTTATAAAAATGGAAGATGAAATAAATAATATAAAATTGGTATGTTTATAATGGTAGGGCAAAATTGAAGCATGGTAATGGCATGTGCCGGCATTAAATTGGGTTTCATAAACACAGACCGACACCTTAACCATTGACTTCCCTTTGAACGCCCATGGCATTTCCGTGGACTTATTTATTTATTGTATTCCCAATTGCCTCACACATTATTTATTTATTGATTTTGTAATATTTTTAAAAATAATAATAATAACAAAAGAAACTCATTTAAAAAGAAAAAAGAAGAAAGGGAACTCGTGTTTAGTGCCTCGAAAAGTTGCATAGAGATTAGTGTCCAAAGGTAATTATGAGTTACTCTCTTTTCTAAACACTGCATTTTCTTTTGCTCCCTCCATTTCATTCATCAACTTAGTTACCTTTCTTTTATGAATATTATTACAGTTGTTAATTCTAATGGAATCTTTATAAAATTATCAAAAATAATGTTATTACCAATACCAAACCATTGTATTTACATTAGTTAAAGTGTTCCATGTTTTTTTTTTATGATAAAACCGTATTTTTTTATATGTAAATAATAATTATCATAAAAAAGTTTCTAGATTTCAGTAAAAAAAAGTGTAAATTAACAAAAAGTAAAAATGGGTCAACATTTAATATAGCTAAATTTATTTATTCAATAAAAAGCTAACTTAAACGAAACTATACATTTATAGATAAAAATAAATCAAATCCCTTTAAAATAAAATTAATATTGCACCAGAATTCATCTAACATTCATCTTCTTATGGTTCTAAAGCCCAATTACCTATTTATAATAGTTTTGATCATCATAACATTAATTACCAATCACCATAAAATCATTCAATCAATAGGAGTCAGAATTCTCACTTCCAGCTCCAAAGTTTTTTTTTTTTTTTTACAAGTAAGTCCATCGTTTAGAATTCATAATTACCAGAATTATATAATTACATCTTGATTTAGTAATATAGTGTGACTATAGAATACGTATAAAATTTTGTATGTATGTATCATAAATGTTTTAAGTTTTTATTTGATTATAAATATCATTTGCTAAAATGGAGCAATAAAATGTTTCCATACGCTATTCATTAATTAATATTCTTTTATGATTATGCTGCTTAATTAAAAAGATATTTTTTAAAACAAAATTCTGAAATAAAAAAAAAATGATAATCACAATCACAATCACATTTAATATACCCTATAATTATTATTAAAATGGATAAATAAATAAATTAACAATGAAAACAAATCCCAACTTGAAATAGAAAAAATCATATATAATTGGGGTCACCTGTCATTCTCTCTAATTATGTTAAATTATATTCCAAGTTTCCAACTATACTGCTTATCAACTTATAATGCAAAAGTAATAATTACTATAAAAAATAATTGCTTTCCTAATAAGATAAATTGGATAAGACTTACTTCTCATGTACCCAAATAATTCTAAATATTATTACTGAATCCATAACAAAACTTAATTGATTATATTCCGTCAAATATATCATTATATTATATACTCATTCCTAAGCATGCCCATTATTATTATTATTATTATTATTATTATTATTCATGTTTGATTTACAATTTATGTTCAAAGTTCGTGATTGTCCCCCAATAACGTTATCTCTAAAGTTTAAATCTTATTTCTCCCTTCGATAATGCAATTGCGCTTAACTACTTATTATGTTAAAATTTTAATTTTTGTTTATTCAACTTTCGACAATTTTAAAAATAAAAAGATATATATAATTTTTTTGTCATTTTAGTATATCAGTATCATTTTGTTATTAAGAATTATAGAGTTTGTTAATATTCTTCATAATGTTAATAATTTAATATTTTACAGTATCGTTTGATAATATAACCATTTAATTTATCAACTTAATTCATTTCGATGGATAGATTATTTTAACATGATGTTTGGGAATGATGTCACATTAGTGGACATATAAAGGAGGTTTCTTAGGAAAATCCAAAATGAAACAAGTATAAATTGTGAGGTTGAGTAGAAAAGGTGTTTAGTATTTGCAGTGGCTCCTAATAATGATGATGTCGTAACAATGGTATTTGAACGCTGGCAAAATGGTGATCTTGCAGTTGAACTATTAGTGGAGTTTGAAGATGTATGATGGATATGGATTTTCTTTATTATTATTCAAGCGATCAATAATCCTGATGATACAATATTAGATACAGATTCCCTCAATTTTTTCTGAGGTTAATATTTAAGAATAGATGATGCTTGTATTACAGTAGTTGTGATGATGATGAATTCATCACTATTGAGCAAATTTTAATTGGTTGTAGCGTATCTTCAAATATGCCTATAACTTCTGGTAAGAGATAATCTTCCATAAAGTTAAGTCCAAAATAAAATCGAGTCGACTACTTCAGGTAAGATGTACTCCCCATTTGATTCATTCTGTGAAATATCATGATGATGAAGATGAAGAAATAAAAGATTTCACTACATTACCTAAAGTCGAAGCCGATGTTGAAGCTAAGTTAAAGATGACATTGATTTTGAGGGGAAGGACATTCCACCAGTTGTCCCATTAAAGCACTATCTTCTTATATAGCAACCGTCAATATGTTACCAAATCATCGATATTAATATGACTCAAGGGCATGAATTTCTCGAATATGCCCATCAAATGTTGGATTTGAATTTCCTTCCAGTTGAATACATAGGTGAGCTCTTGGTTAGTTAATAATTTTCATCAAACAAGGTTATAGCTAGAAAAATCAAGGATTGAAATATTTGTGAGTCAGTAGATTACAAAGCTATTGAATCTACATCGATTATCTGTGGGGAAATGTATAAAATTTTGTGACAACTTCGAACATCATATTTAAAGAAGAAAAATATTTAAGAAATTTGTAAATATAATGGTTTGCATACATGCACCATTACAAATATATCGTAGAAGTGTTCTAATTTGGGCTGCAACTTAATCTACAACTGTATCATTAGATTGGTAGAAGCAAATCTGGCGATATTCGATTCAAGTTTTGATGATCGAAAATCGTTCTAATTATCAATTTTTTTGTCTCATCCAATAAAGCATTGAAGGTGAAGCAAAAGGTAGTTGTACTACTCTTTGAAGATTGGGATAGATTATAAAACGATCAGCTTAGAGGAAACACAGGCGAATTTAGGGGCTAACAGGGCTTTGGCCCCCCTAAAATAAAAATTTACCATTTAGGCCCTTTAAAATTTTTTAAAATTTAAATTTGTAAAAGTAAAATTACACTTTGGTCCCCTTAAAATTATAAAAATTTGATTTAATTCTTTAAAAATTATAAAAAATATAGACTATAAAAAATTAAAATTTCATTCGACCCTAAACAATTGTTCTAGCTTCGCACTGGTAAACACATACTCTCTTGGCTATTATAAACGAAGTCGAAGGGTTTTCATATTACAATCTAATTGTTTAAGAAAATGTAATTTTTCTCCCACCTTTTGTTCTATTATTTCCAGCTTTCAGTGAGTAGACAAAAGCTTGAACCTCATGCTTTCTCTCCAATCAAATCATTGGGAAAACTTTGTGGAGCCAAAGGTTTGACAAGATTAAACATTGTTGAAGTCGATACTTGAGATGTAGAAGGTGCAAACTTTTGAAAGCTTGAGATGTATCCAATTCATCGCATTTGGGTTTAGTAGCAGGGGCATGAAAATGACAATAGGTTGGGCTAACTGGTGCAAATACAACATAAAAAGGGTAGTTAAAAAAGGCTATAAACTCTTTGGCAATAGTCTCCCAGTTAAGAATTGGGTTAGGGTTTCTGAAGGTTGGAGGTGAAAGTGGTTTAGTCACAAGGGCACTATTTGAGATTTTGAAAGGAGGCAGTGTGGAAGCAATGTTACTTTGAAGGAATGAAAGGAGACTAGACAGATTCTGGAGGTGAAATTGATGGCGTTTCCATTGAGTGATGGAAAGTGGAATGTGCGTCGACCATACCTTGGACATTTTCCAACTGCCACACCCGACTCGACACTTCTGCTTCTACCGTCAACAAGCTCATCTTTTCCGCAAACTCTTTATTTTTTCCTTTCTTGTCGACTCTCTAAAACTTTTGTTTAATTCTTGGTTTTTTATATATATATTTTTGGGTTGAAATTTTTGTGGGTATTGTTGAATTTCTAAGTTGAACAATTTGTAGGTTTAATTCTGTTACTGTCACTAGTTCTGACCATTAAAATGGGTTCTTTATTTACTGGGGATTATTGTGGAGTAAATGTAGCAATGAAGATGAGATAATGATGAAATTTTATTTGTTTAATGAAAAAATTTGGGATAGTTGATGAGAAAAAGAAAAAAAAATAGTTGAAAATTTTAATTTTAATTATATTTTATTTTCATAATTTTTGAATTTTTAATGTATATTTTTATTTATTGAAATATTTGTTTTATATTTTATAAATTGTTTACAATTTTTTTATAAATTTATTTAAATTTTTTGATGATGATGTCATTATGATTATGTGTTACAATCTTATATGGGATTCCAAATCATAAGCTTATCCTAAACTCCCTTTTGATGTTGTGGATGATTGCCCTCTTTCTTAGAATCCACAAAGATTCAAATTTATAAAAAAAAATTTAAAAGATTTATCAAAATAGTTAATTTTTGGATAAAATTTCCATTTTCATTTCCATCTCCATTTTCATTTCCATTTTCATTCATTTCTAGGTTTCCAAAAGGTTCAAGTACCAATCTAAAAAAAAAAAAAAATTAAAGGTCTATTTAGTTCGATGAATCTTGGATTATGTTCCGTAATAGGATTATGGGAATATAAGATTATAAGTGGAATGTGAGATTATATTGTTTAGTTCATTTGACTGGAATTTAAGATTTATGTGTTTGGTTGACGAATTGTAAGATTACTTAGAAGTACATTTTACTCAATTGTTCTTATTATAGAATTTATTTTTTAACAAGCTTAAATTATAATTATAATCATAATTAATATATTAATAAATAAATTATTAAATAAAATATAGTAATTGTAATGTATGACATTTACTAGTTCACTATTTAATAATATATATATATATATATTTGTTTTTAAGTAGTCTTAAATTTTATTTAAGAAAAAAAAACTTAAATTGATTAAAATAATAAAAACAAAGGAAAAATTGGTCTATAATTTAAGATTACATCTCTAATCTAATATAACCTAAAAAATGGGTCATAATGTGATCACACCTTATATTACAATATTTTGACACTCTCGTGTAATGTGAGATTAAAGGATGACTGGAATGATGGCAATCCAAACACCGTAATCTCATTTCGGAAAATGTTACATTCGACGAACCAAATGCCCCCTAAGTATCATCTAGGAGGAAGTGCCAAGTTCATATGCCAAAAATGAATTTAAGCTTAAAATAAGTTATGATTAGTTTTTTTTTTTTTTAAATAGACCTCGATGTTCATGAGATTAAAATATAGTTGAAATTTTTTAAAAAATATCTTTAACCTAGGAAAATTGAGTATTTAAAATTGAGATAGATTTGAATAACTTTTTTTTACAAAAATGCATATTTTTAAGAAATAATCTCAAAACTACTTTAAATTTTTTTAAAAAAGTTATTAAAAATATAGTATTGCAATAATTCCCTAAATTTTATCTTATTTATAGTGTGGAATATTTGGATTAGTTAAAAAGAAGTATATGCTGATTTTATTAAAAAATGGATTAATAAATTAAATTGAAATGAGTCACGAGATGTATAGTAGAAGTGAATACCCAATGCCAATGGTGTTACAATTAAATTAGGGGCCACTGACTTGGATTGGAAACCTTGAAATTTTCAAATTGGCCGCTTCCATTGAAATTATACTACTCTATATATGCACTGTTAGAGACCTTGTTTTAGTTTTCTTAATTTATAAATATATGATAATTATAATATATTAAGAAATAATGTCAACTCTAGGCAAACAATGTGAACATAATAGGTCTACATATTTTAGATTGTTAGTTGTAAGCGTAAGAAGAACTACAATTTGATTGAAAACCATTTCCTAACCACTTTTATTTTAATTTAACATATCCATGTGTATTTGGACCAAATATAATTGTATTTTTTTTTCATTTTAATAATTTATTTTAATTACATTTATAATTGTAATTATATATAAAAAAAATTACAACTTGGAAATTTCAACATTAAAAGATAGAATTTGTTTAATTTTTCTTTTTAGTGTGTGATTAATTATATATATATATATATATATATATAAATATATTATTAATCCTTGGCCTAGTGCACATTGGTTTTTTTTTTTTTTTTTGTCTTGTTTTCCGCTTCTTACATGGACAACCAATTAATCAGAAAAAGCTGAAAAACATATTTCATGGAATGATGGTTAGTGATGAGCTGAGCTTTCATGTAAGAACTACCATACAACAGCATGGTACATTAAGTGTTGGATTTGTTTATTTATTCTTGTTTTTATTATTTAATCTGGGTATTGTTTTGCAGTTCTATTTTTGATGATGCTTTTCTTCCACAGGACATTTTTCAGCTGTTGAGTTTATTTGGTTCCAAATATGGTAATGAAATTGCTGTCAATGCGAGTAAAAATACAAAGCTAGAAGAAACCCAAGTTTTCATGGCCAAAAGTAAAGGTGGATTGCTAAAGAAGAAAGGTTGATTTTTTTTTTTTTGAAGAAGAAGAAGAAGAAAGAAGAGGAAACAAAAAAAAATGCCAACAGTTTGGTTTTCATTGAAGAGATCTTTACACTGCAAATCAGAGCCATCAGATGTTCATGACCCAAAAACCAGGAAGCAATTGAGTACAATATTGACAAGGAAAGCAGGGAGGTCTGGTTGTTCAAGGTCTATAGCAAACCTCAAGGATGTCATTCATGGAAGCAAGAGACATTTAGAGAAGCCACCCAGTTGTAGTCCTAGATCCATTGGGAGCAGTGAGTTCCTTAACCCTATTACCCATGAAGTTATTCTTAGCAACTCTAGGTGTGAGCTCAAAATCACTGGTTTTGGAGGCTTCCAAGATAGTCTCACTAATGGAGGTAACATGGATGCTAATGGCGGCGGCGGTGGTGGTGGGAGCGGTGGTGGCTCAACTTTTGTTGGTACTTTAAGGCCTGGAACACCAGGGCCTGGAGGTCACCCAACAATGCATTATTTTAACCCTTCTTTTAGGAATTCTTCCACTACTACTCCTCCAAGGAAATCACCTTTCCTTGTATCAGAAAGGAAAGGTAGTGGTGGGAATGGGCATTCAAGCAACAGAGTTCCACTTGACGCAGACTCTAATGGAAGTTCTACAGTCACTTGTCACAAATGTGGAGAACAATTCAACAAATGGGAAGCTGCTGAAACTCACCATCTATCTAAGCATGCTGGTAATTTCTTTTTTGGATTCCATTTTTGTTTTTCTCTCAATTTCTTCAAAGATGCAACCTTTCCATTTATCGTAAAATCTCTTCTTTGCTTTTCCTCCATTGTTTTCTTATCTTCTTGGTACTTTTTATCATCCACTTTCCTCTGACCACACATCCTAGCTTTATTTTTCTAGTCATGTTTGTAGACTTATCCAAACCTGGAGAAAAATCCAGATATAGTTTAAATTTTCCGCACATATTTTGGTTACAAGATCCAAGTTTAAGTGCCCTTTTTTTGTTGTTGGTAGTTTGATTGGATATGGCCATACTTTCTTCAATAAAATAATTCAAGCAGATACGATCCAGTGTGGGGTTTTGTTTTCACAATTAACTTTTCATTATCAGTTGTTAAACATTCTCCATCTTTGGCAGTTACTGAACTTGTGGAAGGCGACTCATCTAGGAAGATTGTTGAAATCATATGCCGAACAAGTTGGTTAAAGTCTGAGAACCATTGTGGCCGGATTGAAAGGGTTTTGAAGGTCCACAACATGCAAAAGACTCTGGCTCGATTCGAAGATTATAGAGAATTGGTGAAGATTAAAGCAAACAAACTTCCCAAGAAACATCCTCGGTGCATTGCTGATGGAAATGAGCTGTTGAGGTTCTATGGCACAACCGTGGCATGTTCTCTTGGTCTAAATGGCTCCTCAAGTCTTTGTATATCCGAAAAATGTTGTGTATGTCGGATTATTAGGAATGGATTCTCTGCCAAGAAAGAGCTCAAGGAAGGACTTGGTGTTTTTACAACTTCCACAAGTGGACGAGCTTTCGAGTCCATTCAAATTCTCGAAGACGATCCATCTATAAGGAAAGCTTTAATAGTTTGCAGAGTAATAGCTGGACGAGTTCATAGACCTTTGGAGAATATACAAGAAATGGCAGGCCAAACCGGGTTTGATTCGTTGGCCGGGAAAGTCGGTCTATATTCGAACATCGAAGAACTTTATCTGCTCAATCCTAGAGCTCTACTTCCTTGTTTTGTGGTAATCTGCAAACCTTAGAAGACACAAGTTGTGACTTCATGAAAGTTATGTGAATCCCTTTTTCCTTGGTAGAGTTTTTCTTTTTTGGAAAGAATTCTCATTCTTCTTGCAATATTCTTGTTAATTGCTGATATGTTCTGGTTTTTCATGCAATTGTATTGCTTCTTTTGTGTTTAGGAACTGTATTGTAGATGAAAAATGTGTGGAAAAATTTATATTTCATCAACCATGATTGAATATTTCAAGCTTCATTACAGTTTTTTCAAATATATGCACTTAATGATACCTTTGTCAGCCTTTTGGATAAGAGATCCAGATATTGACATATATAGAGACAAATCCAGGATTTGAAAGATAGATATAATTCTGTAATCAATGGAATCTTTTTGTTTTCCCTCTCTTTTGAAAAAGGTTCAATAATTTGATTATTGATTAAGCATTCCAACCAGTTACATGATTGCTTACATATGTCTGTGTGTGTATATCATAGGGGTTAGAGAACAAGTTAAATTGTTGTCTTGTTGATTTCATTTTATAAAGTTGTAAATCCACTCAAGAAACATGTAAGGGACAAGTGTATTAATTAATGAAGCATGGACCATGTTTAGATTCAAACTCAATGGAAATTAGTGATTTAAGAACATGGGACTCTTCTAAGCATGTTTTAGTGTTTTCTGGTATGGCTCTCTTAGGAAAAACAATGAACAAAAAATAATAATGAATGTTAATGTCCACTAGCTACTATCAAAACATGAATAGACATGTGGTCCTGGCTGGACAAGGTAAGGCTCAAATAATTTTTTAATCCATTCCAACAGGACAAATACCTTGAAAAGACTGCATCTTAGACATGGTCTTGGTTTTAAGATTTGAATGTCACTGTCTGTAAAAAAATAAACACCCTTCTTTGTTTCCCTCTCTTGAATTTGAAACTATAAATTTTACTGGTTACTTGGAAGCATTTTTTTACTGCTTCTATATGAGTATGGATTTTAATTATGTCATCTTCTTACTGCAACATCAGTACAGCTTTTAAAAGCTCTCTGGCACATGCATCTCATAAATGAATGCAAACCCTCATTTCTCTTCTCTGAAAAAATGAAAAGAAAAGAAAAACATAAATTCTAGACATCGAATTCCATTAAATAATGTCTTAAATATTGGATTGGGGGTAGTTTGGAAGCAGATGAAAACAAATGGAAGATATTTATTTCCTCCATTTTAAAATTGAACTCCAATTCCAGAACTGATTTAGACTCTTCATCATCATGTGGGCTGTCACCTTCCTGAGCTATTCGCAGTTGAAGTCAATATTTTTGATAGGTTAAACTAAAATTTATTATTCATTCAGATTTTGTACTGTCAATATTTTCTGTTTCAGGAGTAATTATTTGAAAAAATACTTTGAAATCATCAGTCAAGAAAAATCCAAATAGCCCTACTAGAATCAAGTTTAGTCTATGAACATTTAAACTTAGAATAAGTTATGCTATGTATTTGCAGGATCATTGGAAGATTATATCCTTGTATACACATCCGAATATTATGAGTATCGATAAAGAGTCGAAGCTACATAGGTTTAATTACTACTCCCTTAGCTTCTGCTTCCAGGAATCAACTAACCATGTTAAAAGGTGGCTGTTCTTTTGTTTGACTGCAATGGCATGGCTAGTTATTGGCTCAACAGGATTAAAAAGATGCACAACTTTAGAGTTCATTTTATGGCAAGCTGGGTGTTTTGAGTTCATAATACCATTTGGATACCAATGTGATCCCTTGAAGCTACTTTTGTCATTGGTAAGAAAATTGAAGTTAGCC
Source organism: Gossypium sturtianum (assembly GCA_025698515.1). Classification (NCBI taxonomy): domain Eukaryota; kingdom Viridiplantae; phylum Streptophyta; class Magnoliopsida; order Malvales; family Malvaceae; genus Gossypium; species Gossypium sturtianum. Next base: position 134,906,287 of record CM046943.1, on the reverse strand, counting down.
TAGAAATGGTCCCAAATCAAGCAAAGTGGGATAGAATAATCTTATAACCAACCCTGGACCATTAATGGAAAGAAGTTGGTTGAGTTAGTTGAAGAATTAGCTTTTGCATTAAATATATAGATTATATATACATTCTGCAACAATTTCCAATCCAATGGAAAGTTGAATGGTACCGAGAAGCAAATACATCTGTCTTTATATTTATTTTTTGGGGCCCAAGTCTCAAGTTCCCTCAGTAAGTTGTGTTTTAGACTACTTAGCCTTCATCAGTCCATATGTATATGATTTCTTAGCATCTCAATTAATTGCCATTTTGACAATAAGTTAGACTAAATCTGGTATAAGAATACAGGGCAAGTTTGGTGCCGCAATGGACGCCGTTTGATCTGTTTAATGCCGCATGACACGGTCATGTTTCAGTAAACTAGGTCCACATTGTCACTTTCATTAATAAATGCTATGAACTTTGATTAATAGGATGCTAGGAAAGTAGGAACAAAACATATGCCTCTAGATCTTCAGAAACCCATAATCTACACATGCGGTGATTGTTTGATGAATTATATCTTCTATTCCATGCTTGTAAGTGAAGCCTAAATCTTTTAACTTCCTTGAAGAAATCTCTGGAAGTTTTGTACTTTTTTCCCCAGCCTCCAACCTGGGAACATAGAAAAACCAAAGGGGAAACCAATCAGATTACCGAATTTCAGAACAACCGAATATACCTTCATGTAAAACCTTACCTCTGAATATCTAAGCTCGGATTCTCTTGAGCAAGGTGATTAATCAGTTCATACATGGGAGAGCTGCAGGCACAGCATATGTATTTACCTTCTGCTCTGTCATGCTCCATTAGAAAAATGTGGGCACTGCATATATCTTCAATGTGAACTAAAGCAATCGACCCCATTCTTGCGTTTACAGCTGACACTATTGACAAGTACTTGGGATCACCTATATGAAAACAAACATTTAGCTAATAAATCAAAATGTAGATAACCTATATGATATGACATTTAGGTCACCTATATGCTAGCATTTTGCTGGTAACCTGTGATTGGTGACAAGAGCACTTGAATGCTTGAGGGAATGGTGGCTGTGAGGAAAGGACCGGCTACAGTCGTGGTTATCACTGAAACAAGGTCAATAGCATTCTCGTTTGCAAACTTGAATGCTGCTTCTTCAGTCAAAAGCTTGGAGAGCACATAAACCTGTTGAATACCAGGAATATATATACATATTTAAGTTCCATTGCAAGAAGAACTAATTGGTTGGAGCATAGGTAGAATAGAAGATGAAGCAGAATGCTTTGTACCCATCCACTTGCTTTTGCATTCAAGACATGATCAATTGTGGTCTGGCAAGATTCATCCACAACAGATCTCCAATTTCCATTGCTGTCTTTGGCAGTGATAGTACTTATGGAGGATGTGAAAACAACCCTTTTCACTGTCTTGGATTTCAAGCAAGATTTGAGGAGGTTTTCAGTGCCTTTGATTGCAGGGTCAATAATGTTTGATCTAACATATGATTCTTCAAAAATCAAGTAAAATTGTGAATGAAAATGCTTTGAAATAACTGATATAAGTTACATGATGCTTGAAGGTAATGCAGAATTTACCAATATTTTCGTTTGTATTGGCATCGAATTCCATTGAAGCTGCCACATGAAATACACCGTTGCAGCCCTTGACAGCTTCATCAAAGCTCCCTTCTTCGAGCAAATCAGCTTTGAATAATCTCAGTCCGTCACCTCCATTCCATAGTTGTAATAGATGTAAAGCCTTTTCTGAGATTTAATTAGGCTTCATTTTAGGTTTTACTATAAACCAATCAACAAAACAAGCCAGGTTCTGATTTAATCCTATCACTACATTTTTTTGGGGGGTGTAATGGATGATTTAGAAGTCTAAAAAAAAAAAAAAAAAACATTTGTGCTCATAATCTATTAGAGTTAAATTAAAAAAAAAAAAAAACTAAAAATCGTCTTAGTTTTTTGTCAAGTGAAACTTGGACAACTTAATTTATCAAGTCTTGATACAGTTAAGTAACTCAAAAAATAATAAAGTACAAAATCATGCATAAACAGACTTAATCAAAGACTAATCCAGCAAGTTGAAGAGTAATAAGAGATTGCTCAAATCCAATTCCAAATGAAACCTTAGAAAGTGAATTATTGTTACATTAAATGGAAACAAATATATAACATAACTTCATTTCTAATTATATGTATATTTAAAGTGATTCATAACAAATAAACATGCATGCATGTCTAACATTTTTCTCCAAATAATTTAATCCTCTCTTATAGCCTTCGATTTAATTCTTAATGTTACATGTAAAGATGAAGGAAACCTGGATTTCTCACTGTGGCATGAACTTTATAACCTCTTTCAAGAAGAAGCTTCACCAACCATGACCCGATGTAACCGGTGGCGCCGGTGACGCAACACGTAGGAGACGCCGCCACTTCCGTCTTCTCCTCCGCCGGAGCACTAAGATAACTCTCCATCCTCCCTCTATATCAAAGCTAGCATCCCCCACTGAAAACCAATTTATGGAAAATTATAAATTTTTATTTTGTTTCTTTGACTTTGTATTAAAATAATAATTAAGAGTTAATGTAACAACTCGCCATGTATTTATTATATTAAATCGCCATAATGTGGTGCCTTTTCTTTATAGAAACTAACGAAGCATCGTGTACTTAAATATTTCTTGATTGATGCAAAACTCTAAATGACTATTTAATAACAAAATAATACAAATAATTAATTTTTTTTCTTTACTTGAAAATAGCATGCATGTGAGTTTTTGGTTACTTTTTAACCTAAAAGGTTAGCACCGGGGAAAAAGCACTTGCGATAATGGACTTTCCTAAAAATGGAAGAACTGATTTCCAAAATAACTTGCGATAGAAAAAAGGTGGACTCAATTTTGATTTGGACCAGTAATTGTAAGGTGAAGATCTACGAGAAATAAAGTTGAATTTCGAGGCTTGTATTCGACGTGTCACTCAACAATGGACCAAAACATGGGTATTCAATGAAAGCTTTCGGTGGGGTTTATACTACCTCTAAATTCTTAATTATACATTGAATTATCTATGAGCAACTATTCCTAAACATTCCCTGAAAATCAGCTCCCATTGAAAACCGAAAGCTTAGGCAAGCTTTTTGTTTTTCCTTTGTCTCTACTCGTTGAATGTCCTTTCGACTCCAACACTTCAACAAGATAAACCACACAGATATTCAATTGACAATCAGTCAATAACTTACCCTAAACAGTCACAAACATAAGCCTTAAGCTACATTCTCTTCTAACCGAAACCTTTAGCATGACAAACTTAAAATTCGAATAACTCAGTCTCCATTTAATATTTTCGTAAGAAAAGAGTTACATTTATCTACGACTAATTTCCAATCTTTAAACTACACAAAACTACACGTTTCAAGGTATCTAAATTTTTCGACAAGTTTTGACTATAATAACGAAATTTCAATAAAAACACGGTAAACTCTTAATGAAACTTCAAAGTAACTTTAAAAACCTTCTAATTATGTTAAAATAAGTTGAAAAACACTTTAAAACCAAGTTTCAATCTACAAACCCAAAATTCACTATTAACAACCAATTTTTTTGCTTTTATCTAAAACATGTATTTTAATGGCTAGAAATGCGATTTAAAAATCTAGATAACATTTAAAACTATTAGGAAGATGATTGGTTAACTTAAATGCAAGAAAAACAAACTTTGGCAAAATTCTGGAAAATCCACTCTTGAAGAAGATGATGAAATTAAATAGATTTTTGGATGTTTTCTTGGTTTCAATGGAGATTTATAGTTCAAATGATATTGGAAATCAAAAATAATTTGGATTTGGAAGTAAAAATTGATTGGGAGAGTAAAGGAAACAAAGGGACGACAAGAACACAATGGGGGAAAGTTTCTGTTGTGAAATAGTTTGGAGAATGGGTGGTTTTTAGGTTGATTTTAAAATTCTGGGTAAATTGCTTCAAAAAAAAACTCACGGTTTTAACTTTTTTACACAGTCCTATTTTCAAAATTAAAGGTATTTAAAACTCATTTTCAGAAATTGACTTAATTTCCTAATAGCCATTGTCGAAAACATTATCGAATACTAACTTTACAAAATTTAGAGCACATATAGGCTAAAATTCCTAAAATACATATAAAACTCCTATGCCCTATTTTGGGGTGTTACAATTGGGAGGAGCATTTGTCGCTATTAGAGTTTGCATATAATACTAGCTTTCAATCGAGCATTCAGATGGCACCTTATGAGGCATTTTATGGTCATAGGTGTAGGACACCTCTGTGTTGTACCAAGTTAGGTGAAAGAAAATTGTTCAGTCTAAATTTAGTTCAAGAGATTGAGAGTATTGTTAAGTTGATTCAGGATAGATTGAGAGCAGCACTGGATCGACAAAATCCTACGTTAATTTGAGGAGGAAAGATATAGAGTTCAGTGTTGGGGATCAGGTAATCCTTAAGGTATCATCGTGAAAGAAGGTTTAGAGATTTGGTCGGAAGGGCAAGTTGAGGCCAATGTTTATTGGACCTTATAGAATCCTTAAGAATATTGGACTAGTGGCTTATAAGTTGGATTTACCTCCGGAACTGGACCATATCCATTACGTGTTCCATGTTTCTATACTGAGGCGATACCGATCTGATCTATCTTGTTGGTTTTGATTGAGAAGATCGAGGTGAGATGAGATTTATCGTTTGATGAGGAGCCAGTCCAAATCTTGGATCATAAGGTTAGGGTATTAAGGAAAAATAAATTCCAATGGAAATAATGTTATGGAAAAATCATGGAACTAAGGAAGATACTTGGGAACCTGAAGACTCGACTTGTCGACAATATCCCCATATGTTCTGATCATGTAAATTTTGAGGACAAAATTATTTTTAAGGACTGTAGAGTTGTCACACCCTATTTAAATTTAATTATTGACAATTCTTGGTCAAGTGAGAATTTTAGTCTAGTGCTTGAAAAATAAGCTAACTTCCCAAGTGGCCCAAGTTCAATTCCCCACTCCACCTTATTTTTTTAAAGATTTTTGCAATTAAATTCTTGGTCAAACACCCCATTATTGCCCCCTCCTGGTTGCATTATAAGGAAGATTCTTTCCTCCCTTATATTGATCCACTTTCCCTTATTATTTATTTTTCCACTCCTTTTGTCCCCCTCATTGATCCACTTTTCACTCATTTGTCTCCATTTCTTTCCAATTGTAAGCTAGCCTGTCCAATCTTTGTAGCCTATGCACTCATTTTTTTTGTTTTCATTTTGCAAAACTCTCCATTTTCTCACTTTTCTCCTCCCTATCATCCACCTTGTGTTGCCCCCATTTGGTTGTTCTCTATCACCTTTTTGTTTCTTTTTCTTTTATTTTGTATGACCATCATCTATACCACCACCATACGTCACTCCTCCACCTTTGAGCCACCTTTGTACCACCCCTCTTAGCCACTACCACCTTTTAAAGCCACCGTCTCTATCACCTTTTACCACCGTTTTTTCTCTCTTCTCTTCTCATCTCTTCACTCTATTATTTCCCCTTTCTTTCTCATTGTATATTTGCTCTCCTTCTATGGAGTTTATTTTTGTTTTAAACTCTAAAGAAAAGAATCTGATTTGGATAATTATAGGAGTTAGAAGAAGTTAGTGGGTAGTTTTTAAAACCAAAGTATAGGAGAGATTATCTCCTAAAATTTCTCCCACTCTCTTTCCCAATTTTTGCCGTCCATTTTCCCCATAGCTTTCACATTTTTCATTTTTTTTCTTTTGTTGCCATAGTTTTGCCTTTTTGCCTATTTTCCAATTTTTCCCCTATTGTTTTCTTTTAGATTTTTCTCACATCCTTACTAATCACCTCTATTATTTGTTGTCACCCTCCTATTCCTTTTTGTTTTCTTTACGGTCCTCTATCTATTCGTGTTGTCAACTCTTCATCAATTCGTTGTTCTATTTCGGGTAAGTGTTAGTATTCGTTTAGTAAAGATTTGGTATTGTTCTCTTTTCGTGATGAGGTAAGAGGGTGAGTTGACTATTTGGATTGAATTGGTTCTGATAAGTTTCTATGAATTTGTTAGGCGATTATTGTGGAGCTGAGAATTTGTCAGCGAGCTAAGTATGGTTTAGGGCTACTTTTATTTGCAAGGGTAAGTGACCAAATATCAAAGTTAAGGGCTATTCGTTTATTACTTTTGTGTCAAATACTTATTTCAGTATCGTTACTTGGTTTTTAATCGATGTGATTTAATATCGTATGTAGGATTTAGAGTGCGCTATTTTTGTGGGTTATCAAAATTATCATCAGGTGTGTGAAACTAACCCGAAAACTCGTCTAGAACTCAAAAAACTCAAAAAATAATGGTTGTTTCAAAAATTGTACTACATCACACGGCCGTGTGGCTGGCCATGTGACAGTCCGTGTATACCACACAAGCATATGGTCAATCATGTGGAGCACATGGGCGTGTGCGATTACACGGGCAATTCAGGTAGGCCGTGTAGAGTACACGGGCGTGTATGATTACACAGTCTGAACAAGTAGGTCGTGTGGGCTACACGGGCTGGCTTGTTAGGCTGTGTGGGCCTATTTTTCTAGAAATTTCATCTAGGTCCGTTTGACACTGAAATTTGTAATTAGACTATTCGTGGGGTCCATTTGACTTAAATAAAACTCAAAATGTGACATCTGTCAATATGTGTCAGTTTGTGATGTAGTTAAGGTAGGTGAAAATCTTATGTACGATCTATGTTCTAATAACTTTGAAAGCATAATTATGTGTAAGAACATGCATGACACCTGTATGTAAAATAATTGTTTATGATATGTTATGATATGTAAAAAAATATGTTTAGGTATGCATGTCATACCTTTAATGTGATATGTATGTATGTTGTTATGATTATACATGTGCATTGGGTGGGTTGATATAATGGAGGAAGTGTTTTCTGGCAGTATTACTGCAATTTTAGCGGTTAAACCGCAATATCTGTCTGGCAGCTCAGCAGCACCATTATGAGTGGTATACCACCAAGACCAGTGTGATTGGATGGATGGACTCTTGTAGTCCTATTTGGTGTGATTGGTTTGACGGATTTGGTGTGTAGCGGATGGATGTAAGATTTGTTCTGATTTGATATGACATTTTGATCTAATATATGTTTATGAAAATATGACATTCTAATTTGATATATGTTTCTGGAAATATGACATTTTGATATGATATATGTTTCTGGTAATGTGACATTCTGATATGATATTCGTATATGTGCATGTTATAAGTAAAAATTTTGTTTATGGGCTGAGTCACACATTGGGCTTCTAGCTCACTCGTTTGTTTAATACATTTCAGGTGATCTTCAGACTTAGGATCAGATGACTTGCGGGAGCTCGGATTGATTTTCCACATCAGATGGTTTGAATTATTTTAATTAAGACTTTTGGACTTTTGATTTTTGGACTAAGTTTCAGATTTGGTTTTGTTTTTGGGTTTTGATCTGTTCGTCGGTTTTTGGGTGTTCTTAAATATAAAACTACAAAATTATATGAATTTGAAAAATTGGAATTCAGTTTTCAAAACTTAAAAACTCTGAAAATAACCGCTACAAAATTATGCATCAAACTAAATGTTTTTCTGTAAAATGAGTAAATTCTGCGTATGAGTTTTTTTTTTCTCTAAATAACAATGTAAGAGTTTTGCCAAAAGTTAATATTTTCAAATCATTTTATTACTAAAGTTAGAGTGAAATTTCTAAAATTTTCCGCTATTTTTATAAGAAAATGTTTAAGAGATCATGCTGTGAAATAGGTGTTTTCAAACTTGAGAATTTCCTGAAACTCGTATGAGCTTAGCTAAATTAAGATTTTAGATCACAAGATTTGTAAGCTAGATTTTTAGTTTTTCAAACGAGTTAATGTAACTTTTCTAGATTTGACCATAACATCTAGGCCGGGTTTGAGGTGTTACAGTTTATATTTCAGGTGTTGCTATTTAAGTTTGTTCACCGAGAGGGACAAGCTAGGAGTATGCTAGAAAAACGGCGAACGGGGAAAACTATGCATACAGTGGACCTGTTTGGACAAGTGGCATATTGTAGGATTACGCCATATGAGTCTATTTTATTAAACTTATGTATTGTAATAAATTTTTATAGATATGATGTATGATGTTTAAAAATATGTCCTTGTTTCTTTAATAATGAATTATGGTAAACGTTAAGGAAAATGTCTTGAGTTAAAAGTATAAGAAGGATGTTTAGTAATTTTGTTAAGTGAATTGTGTAAAAACACCCAAGATTTAGACCCGAAGAGTCGGGTCGAGTTGAAGGCGTTACAAACTAGACCCTCTGAACTTCTCTCGAATTTCAAACAAATACTGGATGTGCCCCTCAAATACCTGAGAATCCGTATAACTGCTTGACAGTATAATTTTTCGGGTCTAACCATGTATCTACTTACAACACTAACAGCATGTGAATTATCGTGGTGAGTGCAGACCATGTCACATCCCAAAATTCAAAGAAAATTCCTACTATTGATTCACACTCAGACATACCCTGATCTAGTTCTGTACACATATCCTTATTGATAATTCACTGCGTATAACATCCAGATGAACTCTGTATCATGCTTTACCATAATTTCATAATTCAAAATTACATTAACTCAGATTCAAAATAATTTAGAAGAAGATGCAATACCCCCTTACTTTTTATACTTACAGATCATCAGAATATATACCCTTCTTGACAAACCAATATACATATCTTTTTCATGGAAAACCCTTAAGACTTTCTTCAACTCTTATTCCAGAGTATATCAATACATTATCTTGGTTATACTTGTTACAGAACTACTAGAACTTACTCATATCTTACCATAGAGACAAACATTCAGATCCATAGCTTACTAGATATTCTTGCCAGTTCACGCCACATAGACTTAGCAGAATACACCATATAGACAATCAAATAGAACATGTCACTAAGGCGATCCATTTAGAATTTGATACAAAGGCATCCCTTTCAGAGTTCGACACACAGGCTATTCTTTTCAGAGTTTTCCACACAGGCTATTCTTTTCATAGTTCGGCACATAGGCTATTATTTTCATAGTTCGCCACACAGGCTATTCTTTTCAGAGTTTGCCACAAAGTATATTCTTTTCATAATTTACCATAAAGGCTATTCTTAATTGTCGTGTTTACGATATGGATTTGTCTAAACTCACATTATGTGAGGTTTGCCCATCATCATCTTGGGACAAGCAGAAAACCCCATTGGATAATCATCATTCCTTAGTTCTTATTCAGAGGATGTCATGGCCATGGATTTTTCCTTCAGAGTTCATATCAGAATTCATGTTTTCAGTCTTGACGGGCTCTATTAAACACCACCGCGGTGAACAAACATAGACTCTTCATGCAATTACATAATCTACATTCGACCTTTTACATCAATAACTTATACCCAATCAGAACACTTACATATCTCATAACATATTTTTCAAACATATACATACTTCCTATCATGTTTATACTATACATTTCATGGTTTAGGATTCCTAGTTCGATCACTTTCTTATCGGCCTACTTCATTGAACAGTATTCATGCAAGAGATAGAGTAAACACTCACATGATACCCATGTACAATAGCTTGAACTCCAAGTTTAAACTTCCATCATGAGACCTCAACAACCATTGCTTACAAAACATAGGAACATCATTACTACTCTTATACATACAAGTTGCTTATTATTTCAATCATTGTCAATCCCATGCAGAAACTTTATACTTACAATCTCATTGTTCAGTTACCAAATGCAGATTTACACATTTAGAACTTAACATGCAGAGCTAAAATACGTACCCTGATTCAAAGTAACTACTGGTTATAAAAGAACCTTAGCCTCTAGATTATCGAGGTAGGGTACAGTCAGATTTAAGGAAGGTTTCAATAGATACTACTTAAGGAAGAGGTAAAAATAAGAAAGAAGAACCCCTTTCAAAACACATTCTCATATATAAATATGACTCATCTTGATTAGTGGAATTTAACAAGTGTCATACGTATCAGAACTTGCCTTCTTATTAGCCTACAGTTTTTGAGTAAAGTATAAATAGGTTTCCTTTATCAAACTTATCAAGCTAAACTATACAGTTGGTTTCTAACCAGATTACTTAAAGTCTAACCAGCACAATATTCCATACAAATCAGGCGTACTAAACCTTTGGCGAATACTCATCCCATATTTCACTTTTATCCATTTAACACAAACGTTTCCTTAATATAGTCAAATATCATGAAATCAAATTCTTACCAACTCAAGTGGTGGTTACTATACGCCCACACTTGTACGCCAAAATGGTCATTTGGACGGATAACATTACGTCAGACAGGCTATTTACTTCTATACGCCCAAAACTTTAGATCCGCCAAAACTGGGATGTTACTTGAACCATACCAATATCAATTATCTTACAGGGTGAATTGTTCTCCACAAGCACAACTTCACCTTCAACTGGACTATACGTGAATAACCAGTCCCTGTTGGGACACATGTTAAAAACACCCTGAATCCAGGATCCACTTGGAAGTAAGCTTAGACCTTTCGGTCGTAGACACCAGCAACAAATCATCTCCCTTGTTTTTTGCCACACTAGCATCGGCTACCTCAGCCTTCTTCTTTCCTGTCTTATTGTTTTCGGTAACCCTTCTATTTTTATTTTGGAGTTCATAACATTATGCTTTAGTGTGACCTAACTTCTTGCAGTAGCCACATTGTTTGTCTTAGTTTCATGACTTTGATCTTGACCTAAGCCTGTTCTGATATGATTTCTTGGACTATTGCCTGCCCATCGCAACCAAAACTAAGGCTTGCTCGTTTGTCTTACTATTAGAACCTAACTCAATGTCGAGTTTATCTTTGCTTACCTAGTTTTTCTTCACATCCTCGAACGAGAGTTTATCTTTTCCATAAATCAGGGTATCCCTAAAAGTTTTATATGAAAGGGGCAAGGAGCACAATAATAGCATAGCCTGATCTTCATCATATATATTTGCCTCGACATTCTTTAGATAATTCAAGAGTGTCACAAAATCACTAATATGAGCACTAATTGACATACTTTCGGCCATACGAAACGTGTTGATTGCGAAATTTGAACCAAGCTCTAATATCAATTTGTTGGGGATCAACTTGTATAAACAACGAACAAAAAAATTGGAAAGATCAAATACACAAATTTTACGTGGAAAAACTTCTCAAATCAAGAGGGTATATAAGCACGGGCAAAAAGAGACTTCACTAATGAGAAAGTAGTCTGAAAAGTACAATATGAAGATAATCAAACCCTGAACCCCGAATACAAAGCCCTCTGACTAAAACACAAAATTTTCTTAAAGCTTTGTTAAAGCTATTTCTCAATTGTGTTATGTTGTGTTGTTGCATAAACTTTTCTAGCATTACTAAAGACCTTTTATAGGTCAAATTCGAAGCTCAATATGACTAAAATATCTTAGATTAATCAGAGTTCGACTGGAAAATTTTGTAACAGCCTGATTTTGACCCTAATCAGAATAGTGGTTTCGGGACCACAAATCCGAGTCCGAAAAATATTTTTAAAAATTATTTTCAGTATTTAATATGTGTGAATTTGCTTCTGTTAAATTTTTCGTGTTTTAATTTCGTTGTTTGAGTGTCCGATTAAATAAAAGAGCTTAATTGCGTAAAATGAAAATTTGATGGTTAGTTGTGAAAGTGCCTAATTGTTATTGTCTTTTTAATATGGAGAATTTATGTTGCAATTAGCCCATTTTTTTTAAAGTAGTGGACGGCATTATGTTAAAGTATATAATATATTATATAAATTATAATGGTTAAATAATTTATAATATATTATAATTATAAAGTTATTATAATAAGACAAAAACATTAAAGAAAACCATTTTTTTTCATCTTTCATTTGTTCATGACAGAATAGAGAAAAGAAAAAGAAAATAGAAAAAGCTTTGAGCATTCGGCACCTATCTAGCTTGATTAAGGTATGTTTCGGTTTCAGTTTTTGATAATTTTTATGTTTTTAAGATCGTTGCTATGAAATGTACAAAATCCATGCTTCAATTTTTGATTTTGATGAATAGTTTGAGTTAAGCCATTGATGATAGCTTGTTATTTTGGTTGTTTGATGATGAAATATGAAATATGTGTGTTAGAGTAACATGTTTTGTCTTTGGATTTTTGATGGATTTGAGTAATTTGGACTAAATTGTAAAAATAAATTTTTGAGGGACTAAAATGTGAAAAAATGAAATATATGGACTTTTATAATGTTTTTGAATATTCGGCCTAACTATAGTATGTGTAAATTTTGTGTATTTTGTGTTTTATGCAATAAAGACTAAATTGTAAAAAGTTTGAAATGTCAGGGGCAAAATGATAATTTTCCCATTTATGCATTTTGGATTAAATTGAATGAATATGTGGTTAAACTAGTTAAATTTGAATTTATTTAGATCAAGAACGAAAGAAAACGGAATTAGATCAGGGAAAATCGAAAGTAGACAAATAGTCGATTAAGCCGTTCGACAACATCCGAGGTAAGTTTATAAGCATATATGTGTTGTTAATTATATACAAACATGAGATTTATATTCTGATTTGTAATATGTGAAATTAATGTACGGAAATGATAGTATGAAATATAGCACTAAGTGTGCGAGAAGTTAAATGTGACGGCACTAAGTGTGCGATACGTTACAAGGTTTTTGCACTGTGTGTGCGATATCTATATATAGCTTCGGCTAATCATTTGGCACTGTGTGTGAAATATATATATATAGCTTCTGTTATCCATTTGGCACTAAGTGTGCGAGAAGTTAAATGTGACGGCACTAAGTGTGCGATACGTTACAAGGTTTTTGCACTGTGTGTGCGATATCTATATATAGCTTCGGCTAATCATTTGGCACTGTGTGTGCAATATATATATAGCTTCTGTTATCCATTTGGCACTAAGAGTGTGAGTTCATTGAATATAAAAGATTATCGTATGATATAACGTATCGATCAATAAGGTGACGTGGGAAATTTAATAGATAAGTATGATGAGGTACAGGTACGTACGAAACCTATGTGGTTGTTGACTTTTGTGTATGAGTTTGAAAAGTGGTGAAAAAAAATAATAGGTAGTGATTCATGAATAAGAATTGAATAGTAAAACTTATTGATATTGATTTGAAATAATGTGCTTTTAATGGTGTTTAAGAGATTCAACGGGCAATGTGAAGTAAAGACCGAATGTGTAATTGAATCATAGGTTCAGGTATGTGTCAGTTATTTGTTTATATGGAAACAAGGTAAGTTGGTTATTTGAAATGATAAAATGTTAAGTGAATTATGTGATTGAATATGTGAGCATTACTTATTCGGCCTTGTGAAGTTAATTTGTGTATTCGGCTATATAATATTTATGTGTGAAAGTAAAATGTGATCTTGGTACTAAATGATAATTGTGCTTAATATTTTGGGGTAATCGGCCTTGTTAACCTAATGTTATTATGCAAGTGTTTATATATTTGTTTTTGCTTATGACTTACTAAGCTTAAATAGCTTCTTGTGTGTGTGTTCTTGTTTATCTCTGCTTTATAGATTTTGGAGTCCCGCACGAGCTCGGGGATAGTCAAGAAAGCTTATCACACTATCGACGATTTCTTTCGGTATTTTACTAAGTTGAATTTGGGCTTATGGCATGTATAGCATAGATGGAATGTTTAAGTTTGATTTTTGGGCATGTATATATATATATATATATAGCCATGCGAAAATGGCTTAATCTTGATATTTAGGGCTTATGTGTATTCGGTCATGGCATTAGCTCATTATAGTAGTATATTTCATGATGTGTTTATGCATGGTGTTTGATTATATGGTTTGATTGATTATTGGGTTAGTTGATAGTTGTGTAGTTTTGGTCATGGTATTTACATGATTTGGTAAGTAAATTTCATGACATGTATGAATGGTGTTTTGGGTTATATATCTTGGTTGTGTAAAGATATGAATGACTTATAAATAGCTCAATTAGTAAGCTTGAATCATGTTTGGGATTTGTATATGTAATTGGTTATATTATTCGGCTTAGGAATGAAGTAAAGGAATGGATACATATGTTGATTGTAAAATGGTTAATTTGTGTCGGTTGGAAATGGTAAGTTTCATAGGTTTTTGATTTAGAAACGGTGAATATATGTGTATGAGCATATTCGGCTTTGGCATAAAATTTATATTGGTAAGTCTGTAATATATATATATATATATATATATATATGAGGAGTACTTAAAACATATTTGATTTGAAGATGTAAGTGACTATAAGATTCGGTTTTGGTATTTATATTATATTGATAAGCATGTATTGGGTCTCAATAGATAATGGTATATTCGGCTAAAGCTTGAAACTTATAATGATATATATGTTTTTTTGGTGAATATCATGGAATCATAGGTATGCTATGGTTTGAGAGTTATACAATGACCGAATATACATTAATTAGCTTTGTAGTGATAATGAAATATGGATGTTTGAAAATGGTTCAAATGATATGGTCATTTATACATGAAATTTGTAATAAGAAAAGATGTATGTTTGATGTAAGTTTGAATTGGATTAATTGGAAATCTCGAAAAGTGCTGATTTGTAAGTTATGATTAATAAGATATGATTGGTTTGAATTGGAACTATGATTACATATGTAATTGACTATTATTATTATAAAGAGAAAATTTGTTCGGTTGGTTTGTTATATGCAAGCGTAGAATTAATAATTGATATGTGAATATTTGGCAATAGTAATAGTATGTTTTGCTTATGCAATATATATTTGATATATGATATGTAATGTTATAAATGTATCGTTATTCTTTGGTGCATAAATAGTGTTTAATGATTGTGTTAAATCATGCTATGTCCGGTAATATCTCATAACCCCATTTCGGCGACGGATACGGGTTAGGGGTGTTACAAAATTAATTAGAGTTTAACTAGAAGAAGAAATCCGATTTATGTGGGAACACGTCACGACGTCGTATGTCGCATCGTCAGGACGTCAAGTACCGCGTCGTCAAGACATTGATTTCTTTTCATCGGGATGCCGAGTGTCACGTCGTCAACTCTGTTTTGTCCGAAAATATGAGGCACACTCCACATTTTAAAAATAAAAAAATTTCACTTTGTGAGCTTAATTTATTATGTTTTTTTTTAAATTTTTTTAAATGAAAAATATATATTTTTAAATTTTATTAAATGAAAAATTTTGTAAACTTTGAGCACTAAAATTTTTAAATTTTTATATTTAAAATTAAATTGATAAAATATGTAAAAATTAATAGGTTAAATTTATTATTAAATCAATAAAAAAACTCACATCAACGCTTCGATCAAATTTCAAACCACTTTTAAAGTTGATTGAATTAAAAAATTGATTTCGAATAATTTAGAAACTAAAATTAAAAATTAAAAATTAAAAATTTACTTAAAAAAAGCATAGTATCTTTACCAAAAAAAAAAAAAAGAATCAAGAGCCAGAGAAGTGCGACGTTGTATTAGCCTTTGATTTCACACTTTTACTATCCTCTATTTCATACAGTTTTTAGGCTTCGAGAGTGAGCGGAAGCAGAAAATAAAAGGTTTCTTAACCTTTCCAGCAGACACAAGAGGATAGAAGAGGGCTATTATCTATTGAAATGGCTGCGGTGAGAGAAGCTTTGCTAAAGCGCCTGAGGGTGAACGCAACATCCCTGTCACTGCTCCGTAACCCTAAACCTAGCCTTAACGGTCTCTTTGCTCTCACCTTCAACGCCGTCCATCGTCGTTTTTCCGACGACGTCATGGGCTCATTTCTCGACAAATCTGAGGTCACCGATCGCGTCGTCTCCGTCGTCAAAAACTTCCAGAAAGTAGATCCTTCCAAGGTCTTTTCTTTTCTTTTTCTTTTTTTAACTTTTTTCTTGAACTCTTTTTGGTGCGGTTTATTTGGTTATTATATAGTTTGGGGGAAATTAAACAGAACATGTGTCTTTTTAAATACATTATAATATTAGGGTATTGATTTATTTCCTTCTTCCTTTTCATTATCTATAAGTTCGTTTAAGTTTGCCATTCTATTTTTAAGACTTGTTTAATACATAGTGATTTGATTCTATCTGTGGTACTGGAAAACATGGGTTTACGTTTTGGATTGCTTGGCTTACTTTATTTAATATTCGTCAGCTACTCCTTTTTCTCGCTGTAGTTAGATGCCTTCAAATTTATGTCTTGAGTGAAATCAATATGAAATTGACAAACCTGCTCATAAGAAATTGTTGGAAAATTTTGTTTGGTCTACGATGTAGTTTCGTCTCTTTAGAGCTGATTTCTGAATTCTGCTTGGTTCGTTTGATGTGGATGTGAAGCTTTTGTCCTTTGAAACTATGCTATTTGAGGTGATTTGGTCTGGCATCGCTTAACTATTTTTTTTTAATGGCTAAAATAATAAATTTGGGTGCTTAAATGAACGATACACAGTTGGTTATTCAATTTCTTTAGGTGGAGGAATAGGAAATAGGTCTGTTGTAGGCTGGAGCTGGTTTTGGTTGTGTATTTGATATCTAATTGAAACAGTAAAATAGCTTTGGCTGCATTGTTAGTATATGTTTTTGCAATATTTGTGTTTGTCTATCACGTGATTGATATGCAAATAAGAATTGTATAGGCATTAGAGTAACCTAAATGTAGTTGAAGTGTGATTTTATGTCTACCTGGAAAGAGGCTTTTGTAACATACAAGTGGGTCATTGTAAAGAAGACACCTATGGCTGTTGCGTATTTCTACTAAAGATGCTTGTTGATGCAGGAGCTTTAGGGTTTAAATCGAGGGCTAGGAATTAAACTTTATTTGTAACACTAGTATAATTAAATTTAGAACCACAACATTCTTATGATTTTCTTTGGATTAATAGAGGGAAACTGAATGTTCTTTTACGGCCCTACATTTTCAGGGTTCCAACTTTCTAACACATTTTTCAGCCTTATTTCTTTCGACTATTGCTGTTTTTCACTAAGCCAGTCCGATTTTTACATCAAAGGGTGATTAGACCCTAGGGCTTATATCAGGGTTTGCTTTTAAGCCATGGTTTGATGCGATAGAGGTCTAGAAACAGAATTTGCTGCTATAAGATTTGCAATTGAAGAATTGTCATCTGCAATTTATTCTTGGCTGTGACAGGAACATTTGAGAACCTTGATGGAGATTCTAGAAGGTGCCCACAATCAGTTTGACATACCAAAAGGTCGTCGCTGATAACTCTGTTTATGTGAAAACCCCTCTCATGATGCTTGGACATCGAAACCTGATGGGAAGAGGTGGGTTGCAGGAATGGTTGGTTCATGCCTTTGAATTAAACAAGGGTGGAATTGATGTTGATGTTGCTGATTTCCATGGCAAGATGCGCGTGGAACAGCAAGAGTCTGATCTCTTAGATTCTATTTATGATGAGTATCCCAAAGAAAGTGAAGATGTTTGAGTCGGATTTTCTGTAAAGTGTTAACAACAGCTGGAGGTGAAGAGGAGCCTAACATTGGGGTAGATGCGCTTATCTTCACTGTTAAAAGCACCAAGTGGTCAAGTGAATGGTTTTGAAGAAGTTAGGTATCAATACAAAATGACCTTTATTTCATCCCAAACAAACTCAAGAAATGTTTTTTTAACCCTACTTTTTCTACAGTTCCAACTTCTTTCTAACTTGTTTTCTAGCCTTGTTACTTTCTACTACTGTTATTTTCTCCCTAAAACAACAGTCCTGGATTTGGAAGATATCAGCCCTAATCTTAATTTAGACCAGCTTCCTAGGTTTTTATTTGTTATAAAACTATAACATTCTTTGGGACTTCACTCTGAATACATCTTTTGCTCGAAGAGGCCTGGATAATGACACCAAATACGAGTATGACTTGACAGGACACAGTGACATGGGAATTTTAAAAGAACTAGGAGAGGATAAAACAATAAAAAATATTCAATGTAAATGTAAATCTTTAGTATATAGCGGATCATTTTTTCACATATTTATATCCTCATTGAATAAATAATCAATTACAAAATCAATATGAAAGTCTAAAACATTTCATTTACTAAATTTTTTATATTTTTACAATGGTTATTGTCTATTTTTATTTACTTCTATCTTGTCCTTAAATAATTGAAAGAGAAAAAGAAAATGACGCGACTACCATGCTTAAATCCTTTCATCAACCTCTCCCCTGCTCTCTTGTCTGTTACTTTCTTCTGTTCTCAGTTCTTCCTTAAACCCTGACACTCATTCCTTTGCCTACCATGCTTTTCTATTATCATTTCTTCTACTTGCATATGCATCTTATTTCTCCCATCCTTTCATCAGCCTCTCCCCTGCTCTCTTGTCTGTTTCTTTCTTCTGTTCTCAGTTCTTCCTTAAACCCTGACCACTCATTCCTTTGCCTACCATGCTTTTCTATTATGATTTCTTCTACTTGCATATGCATCTTATTTCTCCCATCCTCTTTCCTGTTGCTGTCTTTTCTGCATTGCCGGAATTAGGAAGTGATGAGCCACTGGTTTTTTTCCATGTCCATCCAGTAGACAAATACGACTTGATCATTTCAATACAGTTTTTTTCCTGCCGTGTCCCAGCATATCCCAACATATTTCGTCGTGTTGGTAGTAGATCAAACACCCATACAAGGGGATTACTGTGTAGTTGCTTCATAGCTTTTGCTTGATTTGTCCTTTTGAGAGGACAATTTTGGCTTGATCTGCGCTAGTTTGTTTGTTTGTTTTTCCTTTTTAGCTAAATATATTTTGGAATGACAAAAGGTATAATTTGTTAAGCAAGTTATTACGAGTGCAACTTCTAGCAAAGATCTTATGTTCTACTCAAGTGTAAGTGTTGGATATGGGTATGAATTTCTAAAAAGCGTTTAATGCATTTGAAGGGTTTTTGGATAGTCATTTCATTATATCCATGTCCGATTATGCTTGGAAATCGGTACTTCGGAAAAAAAGAAAAAAAAGAAAATGAAGAGGTAGTAATATACCTTTGGTCGCATATACAATTTGGTTCTTCCAAGTGTTTCATGGTGTTTAGTTTTCTAATTTATCTGTTTTGCAGGTTACCCCAAATGCCCATTTTCAAAATGATCTCGGGTTAGATAGCTTGGACACTGTGGAGGTAGTCATGGCCCTTGAAGAAGAATTTGGGTTTGAGATACCTGATAATGAGGCAGACAAGATCAGCACTATCAATCATGCTGTTGAGTTCATTGCTTCTCACCCTCAGGCAAAGTAGAGTGGAAAGTATAAACTCTTTTTCTTTGCTTTCACTTTGCTCATGTGAGACATGGAAACTACATTGGATAATTCCTAACCTCCACGCCTGGTCAAATATGCCTGTAGTGTCCTCTGAGTGTGTTATTGAGGAGGATTAGGATTGTTTTGGATATTTACTGCTTCAATGGTATTGTTCCAATTCATAAAATGCAACATTTTGGTGAGAAATGCTTTTTCTTTTATTTGCCTTGATAATATTTCATTTTAAAGTAATAAATTTATATAATTGGGTTAAGAAAAT
This sequence comes from Gossypium sturtianum, assembly GCA_025698515.1. Classification (NCBI taxonomy): domain Eukaryota; kingdom Viridiplantae; phylum Streptophyta; class Magnoliopsida; order Malvales; family Malvaceae; genus Gossypium; species Gossypium sturtianum. The sequence goes on along the minus strand of CM046943.1, from coordinate 134,886,604 downwards.
GATTGTTCTAGATCGCAGCTTCATTAGTTTGGCATTGCTTGATTTCCTATAGGAGGAAACTTGGACTTGCAAAATTGTCTAATAGATTGGCAATCCTCAAATATATTTGTTATTGTTATTTATTTGTATCATGGGTAATACAACCATAGTAACAACATATCAATGGAGATAAAAGGTAAAATCTAAAATTAGAATAGAAATTAGCCCATTTTAGGGTCTCCTTGTACAACCAGTTTAAGGTCTCCTTGTGCAATGGATTTCCGATTTTCTCGACTATCAAGGACATCTTGATCTAGAAAATGAAGTTTGCAAATGTCTTCTATTCAGGGTGAATATTTCTAGTGCCAATTGCCCTTTTCATTATGTAGGTTGAGACAACTTTATGTTTGAGTATATTTGCAGCGGGCAGAAACCTTCCTAACAATATGCAGCTTAGCACTAGCACTAGCACTATCACAATGAGTGTATTGCAAAATTACCTTAAGTACCTGCTACAACAGTCCATGATCGAGAAAAACTTGATCTAGAAAATGAAGCTTACAAATGTTTTTTTATTCAAGATGAATATTTTCGGTGCCAATTGCCATTTTCATTCTGTAGTAGACGTAACAAATTTTTATCTTTCTTCTTGTGGCGACACAACTTTATGTTGAGTGTATTTGCAACAAGCAGAAACCTCATTGACAATATGCAGCTTAGCACTAACACCATCTATCATGAGCGTATTGCAAAATTGTCGTAAGTACCTACTAGAGCAGTCCATGATAAAAAAAAAGGCACCAAAACCAGTAGCTCCATTTTTCCAAGTAATGAAACTAGCATGATCCAAGCATATATATTGCGATGAACCAATGACATTGAAGTCAAGTCCTTGAGGATAAAACTTGATTCTTGAGAAAGCTCGAACACAAGTGATTTGCCAAGTTTTTAGCTGACCATAATGCTTACATGGGGTTCACACTTTTATCTTCAAAGATGACATTATTTCTTTGCAACCACATACTCCATAGACCTGCAATTGCCACAGGTCATGGATCAAAACTTGTGACTAATGTGCATAGAATCATCCAACAAGGTCAACTGATTAAATTGGACTTACTTAGCCCACTTGAACTGGCATGATTCATGGAACAAAAAAGAAAGTCCACCTACTTGAAGCCTTGGTGGCCCAGTGAAAACACTCCAGTAATTTAAAGTTACCATGGTGAATATTGCAATCCTAGAGGAAAGGAATGTATAGTATTTAAATCTCTTAGGGCTCTCATATTATAGATAGACATTAATTTTAGTTGTCGATGAAATTTAAATAGTATCTTTGGATTTGGCGGAGCTCAACTATAAATAGAGGTCTTTCCCCTCCTTTGTAATAATTCCATTCAAAGTAATCAAACACTTTTGAGAGCATTTACTCAAACACCTTGTGCGCATTGCTTTCTTGTGCAATTTTCTATTCATTTCTTGCTTTTTCGCTTAAGTGTTTGCTTTCGTGAAGTTTCGGCGCCTTAGAGAATTTCTTTAAGAATTCTGATCGCTTCCAAAAGTGAAAATGTTTAGAGTAAAAATCGTGCAAATAAAAAAATATAAAATAAGTGCGGTATCTGCAAGCGAACATGTCAAAATGTAATATATTTTTGTGTTACAATTGAACACTAACATGAAGTTGATCGCCTATAAACGAGTTATTGTTTATAGAATAAATATAACACCAAAAAAAGTATAAGAATTGAGAATGGCGGTGTCCGCAAGTGCATGGGTTAAATTGTAATATAGTTGTACAATGAAATATCGGAAGTATTCTGAGGATCGTACCCAAGGAGGATGGACCAAATAATGAAAATACTTTTTACAGTGCTAAGTTTAAGTAGTAATAGTTAATTCCTATATTACAATGGATCATAAAATAAATTAAGAGGACTAAAAATAAATAACTAACAAAAATAAAGAAAGAAAGAAAGAAAAACAAATAAGTTAAATTGATAAACCAATCAAGAAGATTAACTTGCTTCAGGGTTTGTAGCTAACTTCGGATTGGAGGTCTAAAGTGGATTAGTCATTGATTAAGCAATTATTACATTCCGGCTCTAATTAACTTAATCGATTGGTTGATACTCGCTTATCTCCCGATATCACTTTCTCAACTAGGATAAATTACGATTTACTCGGTTCAACTTTATCTTCCGATCTCGTCTACCCTATGATAACTTATTAGGGTTGTGAAGCCTAACAGTTTAAGAATACATAATTTATACTGTAATACCCTATACCCAGCCTGGTCGCCAAGCCTGAATATTAGGATGCCACACTACCGTCTCATGTCATACTCATAGTAAATTGTCACATTATTAAAAAGTCATCCTCCTTATCAGTGATCTTATAAATTTTTAGTCAAACATATATCAATCATCATTAGAACATGCCAAACATACTTTAAATAAACTTATAATAATAATTAGATATGCATTAGGACCACTTAGCAAAATTTCCAAGACAATCACATAAGTATCAATACTAGAACATGGGTATCGATGTTTTCCTTGCACGGTATCGATACCGTATGGAAAATCGATACCAAATCCGCATTATGTTTCTCGTCTAAAATTAAAACACAAGAAAATTGTCACATCCTAAAATCTGGGTTAGTAGAAATTGGGTTAATGAACCGAGAGTGGTCATGACCGAATTTTTATTTAGATAATATTTTGCCCATTTGTTAATAAATATCAATTATAGTGATTGAGTAGTGGTGGAGTTGTACTTGATGACTTGAGTTCGAATCTCTTCGCTCTCGTTAATTTCTATTTGGTGCAAGTTTGTTTCAAACCCTTAGCAAATGTCATCCCATATTTTTATTTTTATTTTTATTTGTGCAAGTTTAAGAAGAAGGAAGTCAGTAGTCTAGTGGTTTATTAACTCTTTAGCTATCTTAGTAGTTCAAGTCCTAATGTTCACACTCTTCTATTTAATTTTTTTTACAATTTTTCCATGTGATTTAAGTGTTTGCTATCCACCCCTTTTTCACCATAAATAGGAGGATTACTTTCCTCTAATATAGGTCAAGCTTACCTTAAGTTGAGGGTGCATGATCCCCCTTTTTACTCCATGTCCCCCTCCCTTGCCATAACTTCATCTCTTACCTTGTTGCATGATACATTGAACCTGGCCATGGTTGACCAAGCCCTCCTCCCATGCATTGCCATTCATGCCCCCTCTGCCTCTCACTTTCTTTCATTTTCATTTTTCATTTTCTTTTCTCACTATTTTTTCTCTTTTTTGCAAACAACCACCACCATCCTCTTAATCTTTTTCTTCCTCCACCGTGACCCAAACTTCCTTCCACCGATCACCTCTCGTGGCCGATGCTCCTCCACTCTTCTCATCTCCCTCCTCCCATCACCGCCGTGGTCGCCACCATGCGCCACCACAAGTCCCCTCATCCGTTTTTATTTAAATTTCTTTCTCCTACTCATTTCTTCCCTCTTTTTAGCCAAACCTTATAACTCCTCCATTGCCAGATCGTCGTCGAGCCGTCGCCACCGCCGGTGACCAAAAAAAATATTCCTTTTCTTTTTCTTTTCCTATCCTTGTGCCAATTCACACTTTGTTTTAATCAAACTTATTATTTCATTGTAATGATCCTTTCTAGATTGCTCGATTTTCCAACATTGCTCCTTTTCGATTCATTGATCGATTCGAATTAATCAAGTGTAAGTAAAGATAATTTTGGGTCGTAAAAACCCTTCTCCTAATGATTCCTTAATATGGCTAAATGGTATAGTGCCATGAATCATAGTGGTATTCTATTATTGTTATTTATTTTTGAACTATAGTACTAATACTTCTTCGTATCGTTTTGAAGGACCGAACAATAATCGTAGGGGAGACCCCTAACTTCGCAAAGGAAATCCTCTTTTCGAGAGTCTTAAATCGTGGGGTAAGTGATGTTGAGACTATTAGTGATAGATCTCTTAATTGAAAAAACATTTTCAAAGATCCACTAATACATGTTACTTATGTGATAGGTCGTCTTGCGAGATAGATCGAGTGAAACTGTAAATAAGGGTTGAGGCTTTTCGGATCTACAATCTAAGGTGTGGATCAATAATATTTGTTTATGTGATGTAACACCCCAAACCCGGCCCATTCACTACGACCGAATCTGGTTATGTCACTGGGAAAGACGGTTGGAAATCTTTGACTTTAGAATTAAAACTTGAAAATTTATTATCTTTGGAAAATTATGTCCACAAAAATTTAATACATAATATAAGTTTGTTGAAAATTTCTGAATTAAAACATTATTATAAGTTGCTATAATATGAATCTTTTATAAAATATTACTAAGTGTAGTGTAAACTTCAACATTAATAAATAGAGTACTTTAAATCAAAGAGGCCCTTATTACATCAAATAAAATTCCAAAATACTGATAATATAAAATACTTAAATAAAGTAAAACATCTTCTCAGTATGAAAATCTCCTTCCTGCATGGGCCACCTTGTATCCACTCCAACCCGCCCACTAATCACGACTCACCGCGATGATTGAAAAGTTGGGTGAGTCATACGACTCAGGTGTAAGTTAACCACCAAATCCACCCACATGCTAGCCACATAATATCCCAATTATCAAATGCAACAAGTAATATATATTCATTTTTAACAAGTACTACAATCTGGGCTTGGCCCACATTCAACTCATACTCAAATACTTTGGCTAGGCCCATTTCTCAATAAAACACATATCAACTGGCTTGGCCCATTTCCACGTATGTTCCCAAAACATACCTATCCACATGTCATATTGGGCTTCCATGTCCATCAACTTGACATTTATTTTTAAGGCCTACTTAGCCCAGTCCCTTGACGCAAAAATAAAACAAAATCATTTTGCCGCTTGGACTCGAACCTGCCCCCCCACGGGCGCTACTTCCGCCCTAAAGCAGCGCATGAAGCCACTATGCCGATCCTTTCTTGTGCCTTAAACGCCTAATTAATTGTTTTAAACCCTCGTAAACCAAGCCCCCTTTTTATACTTAAAAATCCAAAATTTTCCACACTTTCCCTATTATCCGAGCATTCTCAAAACCTCTAAAACACCTCTAAATACACCCAAAAACCTACCAACACCCGAATTACACACAACCTCGCATAGCCCCTAAACCAGGTGTTACAATTCTACCCTCCTTAAAAATAATTTCGTCCTCGAAATTACTTTACTAACAAACGTCCATACAACCTTTCTTACCACCTTACGCTTATGTTTGCGCAACTCGATCTTACTAAGGCTATCGTTGCCTACACAATCTCTAAGTTCATGCTCAAAATTCAAACACCTCTCTTAGCAACACGTAAAAGGCTAACTCATAAGCAAACAAAGTAATTAAAGCATGTACCAAAGCAAAGGAGCTTACCTAACATCACATCCTTGGTTGACTCGACTAGAACCATTCCTTCCATGACTTGAACCACGACCCTCGTCCGCCGAGGACAATTCTTAACCAGATGTGCCTTAGACCCACACCGAAAAACATTCTTTACTATTTCCCCAACACTCTCCTCAGTGAGGTCTTCCACATCGAACACAAGAATGATTCCGATCCACCGGTACAAGTGCACTTACGTGGTTCTCGGTCCTTGGTCTTTTCTCGACATTACCAAACGATACTCGATGGTCCAAAGATTTCTCTTATTCTCGTTCCTATTCTTTTCTCGGTTTTCTCTTATAGTCTTTTTAACCTCTTCAAATGATCCGAGCTTTCTCCACTAGCACCGCTGGTCTCTCTCCCTCTCATGAGCAATCAAAGATTCGAAGTTCATCTCGCAATCCGTCCTCAAACCGGACGCACCTCTCATAATCGGTGGCCACAATTCCCTTAGCATATCGGGCTTAACCGCACAAATTCCGCTCAGTGCTCGCCTATCGACTTACTCCCTTGTACTAGGTTTAGAAACGCTTTCTTTGCGAGTCCAAATAATCGCTCCTACGCATTTTCCTTCAAACTTGGCCTTAAAGAAATCCCAATCCAGACGATCCGCCAGACACCTTGTTTGTGCTGAGCCACCAACGATACGCTTCATCCCGAAGAAGCTAAACAAAGACCTTTAGCTTTTCCTCGGGGTACAATCCAAATCGTCCGTGATTCTTTCAATCGCTTCTAGCCAATACTCCGCTACGCTCGAGCTACTCCAGATATTCCTCTAAAGATCTCACCTCCGTTCAATCTAAGCCTTTCCGATACCGACTTTCGAGTTCCATTTCTCTACTAGCTCCTCGCTACACGCTCTAAAATTAAGTAACATGGCCCGCGACATCGCTGCGCCATCTTCTCCTATCCGATCTTGCCCTTCTACGCCCACACCGGCGACTTCACTTTCTCGACTCATGGCCGGACCTCACTGTTTCAAACCGCCATTCTACCTCTACCGCGTCCCCTAGAACTCATCTCTATCGTCAGCGATTTAACTGATTAAGGAGTTTTATGCATTAGTATTTGTTCCACTGCTTAACCACGAACAATTTTATGAAAAGAATTTCTAGAGGTAGTTCTTTCGATCACACAAATTTTCGATTCAAGTTCCCTATTCTATTTCGAATATCACGTTCATCCATAAGGACACATCCATTCATCAAAAAACACATTCCTTCCTCCTTAAAGGCACATTCAGTGGTATCCACCACACACATTCACTATCCGTGACATCTCTCTGCTGTTTCTACCCTGTGTATTTCCGTCATTTCCTATAGGGACATTTTCAAATCATAAACCAGAGTGATTCAAAACTTTAATAAGTCAGATCTTTTGAAATTCCCAGAATTGAAGAGTATTTTCGAAAATTCCGCAAATTAAAGGTATAACAGATTTTGCAAACTGTGGTATTTTGGTAATTTTGTTAATCGGGTAATTTTGTGAATTTCCAAAGTCAGGGTTATTATTTTTGCCATACAGAAAATTGGGTACTTTTGCAAAGTAAGAAAATTTTATTAAACTTGGGGTTAAACCGAAATTTTAAAAGTCGTGGGCATTTTAGTAATTTTCAACATAGGGGTAATTTTGGAAATTTTAAAACTAGGGGTTTTAAAACAAGTGAGGCAAATCCCTTCGGGTTTTAATAATTGGTTTAGCCTATGAACAAGTCCTCTTGGTTAAGGTGAACCGTAGCTACGCACTGTAGGATTCCAAATGAAGAGGAGGTGAGTCACGAGGATCGCTAAGTACTGTGCTCTTCCTGATCCACTCCTGAACATGCGCACAATGGTTGCCACACCTTAACTCGGCAAGCGACTTAATCATAGGTTTGTTTAGTAATTTCAAGTCTTATGTATATGTTTGAGTAGACTAGTCCTAGGGTTCAATAGATCCTAGTTCACTAATCTACGAGCCCAACTAAGCCCATAACAAATCATATAACAAATTACTTCACAAGTCCAAGTACTTACCGTGGACTCGGGTTGAAGTTACAGTGCCATGCCGAATAACCTGAAAATATTTCCTAAAAATCCATATTTTTGAAAAGCCCATTTGAAAACGTTCTTGGGCCCAAAACCTCAAAGCCGAGTTTCGAACCGGCTCTGATACCAAATCAGACACCCCAAACCCGACCCATTCACTACGATCAATCTGTTTATGTCACTGGAAAGACGGTTGGAAATCTTTGACTTTAGAATTAAAACTTGAAAATTTATTATCTTTGGAAAATTATGTCCACAAAAATTTAATACATAATATAAGTTTGTTGAAAATTTCTCAATTAAAACATTATTATAAGTTGCTATAATATGAATCTTTTATGAAAATATTACTAAGTGTAGTGTAAACTTCAACATTAATAAATAGAGTACTTTAAATCAAAGAGGCCCTTATTACATCAAATAAAATTCCAAAATACTGATAATATAAAATACTTAAATAAAGTAAAACATCTCCCTTGACGCAAAAATAAAACATCGATATTTTATTATTAACAAATTAATTATATTAAAATAACTTTTCCACATCGAGATGGATACCAAGTAAGTGTTCTAACCAAGTGGATATATGATTTCCAAATGATAGGTGATATGCTTATGATTGTGGTTATGATATTTGTGTAGATCTCACGCTCATGACATGTGATGTATGGCTCATGTGTTATATGTGATGATTTAAAAATGTGCAATTTATGTGTATATATGTATGACAAATCAAGATCTATGATCTATTGTGAAAAACATGTTAAACAAGTTAAAAGTGATTATTATGTGATAAGTGATTATGAGGGCATGTTTACATGCATAAGTGTATAAGTGATCTATATGTGTTATAAGTGAAAATTGCCATATCACATGCATAGGGTAGGATTTTGTAAAAGGTGGAAGCAATGGTAGTATATTTTCAATTTAGTGGTGGCTTGTCCACATCAGTGTTATTAGTGGCAGTTTATATGCAAATCAGTGGCAGTTTATCTGCAAATTAGTGGTGGCTTGTCCACAAACGGTGTTTTGGATGGACGAGTTCTGGGGAACTCGATATTGGTGTGTAGTGGAGATGGGTAAGAAATTTTATAAAATGTGCATCATTTTGAAAGTATGCATTGACATGTTCATGCATAAGTATCAGTATTAGAACTTGTGATTATAATGATGATTGATATGATGAAATTGATATTTTGATATGTATGTGATTATATTTGTGTTGATCTCACACTAGGCTTTTAAAGTTCACCTCTTTTTAATTATGACTTTTCAGATAATAATCGAGGTTAGAACGGGCTCGACTTACGGTCGGCCATTTTTAGAAAAATATATTATTTTGGTACTCGATATTTTGAGGATGTGTTTTTTTTACTGTGGACTTTTACTTGGGATTTTCTTTTGGACTTTGGATTATTTTGATTTTGGATTTTTCTGCATGATTTAGGTTTTAAAATTATCATTTAAAAGATTGTGAAATTGACAATTTATGATGGATTTTTCATAACTAAGTCAAACAAGGCCTAACAATGGTGTTTTCAAAATTCAATACTTTGTTTTCGAAACTCAACACTATCTGCTCACAAAATTGATATTTTATGAAATATATATTAAATCTAAGTTTTGAAAATGACAAACGAGTTTTAGATATGCAAATTATCCGTTGCGATGTTTTAATTGAAGTACGACACTTTCTAAAAAAAAAATCAAAACTTGAGTTTTCTAAAGATAAACAATTTCAAACAAAATTTGGTTTTCTCAACAAGGATGTTTTTAGCAACGACGATTTTTAAGAGAAAATAGATAAATGATTTTTTGAGCCATCAATATGACCAATGTGATCTTCGAGATTCGGTTATAACGTCTAGGCCAAGTTTAGGGGGTTACAAATATATCAATACAATTGAAAAAGTATCAATAAAATTACCCCGAGTATCGATACTCGTGATAGGGTATCGATACAAATTTACGATTCTGACTTACTGTACATTTCAAAATCATAGAGGTATCGTTTTTACAACACGAATATCGATACCTTTGCTTCAGACCAGAAGAATATAACATATATAAGCATAAAAATCATTCTAACTTGTACCAATTCATCATGCTATCATATCATCATCAAACAAACATCAAAATAGCCGTAGTAATAGTCTCAAACATCGAAAGTAAGTCCGAGCAATAATCAACATAATACGAGATGAATCTCATAAACTTAGGAACAAATAGTCTATAGAGGCATGCAAAACGTCATGGCAAATATCTGTAAAAGTCTACCACGTTGCCTTATTCCCAAAACGAAAAAAAATAACAATAACACCTAAGAAGTAACGAAAAAGGACTTGCTTGGATCATCCTTCGGAACCACATCGCTCACACAAGTGCACTACTAATCTGCAATGGTTTAAGAAGGGAGTTGGTGAGCTTAACAAGTTTAGTGAATGCATAGAACAACTACTATGCAAACAATTCATCAAGCATCAATGAAACAATCATATGGCATAACCTCAACAGTTCCAACTCTATTGTCATATTATACTTACTCGTGCATTATTTTCTAGTTCTTTTACATGGTAAACATGTTCACATTTAAGCATATATCACATTACACATATAATCACATAACATTTAAGCATATATCACAATACTCATATAATTACATAACGTTCAAGCATATATCTCAATACTTATATAATCACATAACATTCAAGCATATGTCACAATACTCGTATAATCACAAAACATTCAAGCATATATATCGCAATACTAAAAAACATGTTTATAGATTAACTGGCACTTGAGCTATGAAACGTAAAAGTGGGCATTATCACCACTCATCGGATACACGGATCTCCAACACACCACATAGACTCATAGAGTCAAACATGTCCTAAAAGTGAAGCATAAAGCTAACACTCTCCAACACACAAAACATGTCCCGTGAATAGAGCTTAGCTCACATTCCCTTATCTCTCCAACATGTCCTAAGGCCCCAACACCCAAATCATATAACATATAAGTGAGTACTCACAATCTTATGGCATGCCAACTATATCCAACAGTTTCAAGAATCACAAGGCCAAAATATCTGTTATTAAGCACACATATATTACTTATCGATTTACCGTTCACTATCACTTCATATTTACATCATAAGCACATAATTATCATTGTCACTTGCCATGATTGACATGCCTATATATTCACTTTCACAACAGTAATCATGAACACATGTCACATGTAATTGCATCTCATCTCAATTCACATTTTTATAATAACACAAGCACATATTTCACAAGTTAAACATGAGTATGAGAAAGCTTACACTCGGAATTTAGAGTAGGGGTTTAGGCTACAACTAAATTCTCAAATCATGCATTGAATCATGTGCAAAAACAATTATTCCAAACACTCACCAATACGCTTTCGTCGAAATGTCGAAAGCTCAAACTAGCCTTTCCTAGCTCGTAGATGGTCTTAGCGAATCCGGAACTTCAACCCAACAATTCACACAACAATACATTCAAAAATTAGCTAAGGACTCACCACAAGCAATAAAAAACATAAGCCTAAGCTAAGTTCTCATGGAATTGAAACCTTTAACATAACAAACTTTAAATTCAAATATCTCGGTCTATATTCAATATTTTCACCTAAAACCAATTTCGTTCATCTTATAATTCACCTACGACTAAATCTCAACCTTTAAACTACACAAAATCACCCAATCCATGGTATCGACTTTTTCAACATGTTTTTGGCTATTTTTCGAAAATTCATTAAAACTTAAGAAATTATTAACGAAACTTTGAAGTAAGTTTAGAAACTTTCTAATCATGTTAAAAAAGTTGAAAAACATTTTAAAACCACATTTTTACCCAAAATCTCGAAATCTACCATTAACGACCTAATTTTTGACTTTTATTTAAAACATGCAATTTAATAGCTAAAAATTTCGTTTAAAAGACCAGATATCATTTAAAGCTAATCAGGAATTGAATCGTCACCTTAGTTGACGAAAAATAGAGTGTTTGATCGAAAATCCGAAAAACTCACAAGTTTGACAATGGAGAAATCAATGGTGGTTTTGGGTGTTCTTCTTGGTGTTTAATGGAGGTTTAATGTTGGGAAACTAAAAGAAATCAAGAGTATAGAGTTTGGGAATCAAAATCGATTGTAAAGTTCTTAGAGAAGCAAGGGACGACAACAATTAAAGGGGAAGAAGACTAATTTGAAACTTATGTGGGGGATGATATTAGGGTAATTTTAAATTTTGGTTAAATTACCTCTTAAAAACTCACAATTTTGACTCTTTTACAAATCAGTCCAATTTTCAAAATTGAAGGTCTTTAAAACTCTTTTTCAAAAATTGATTCAATTTTCTAAAAACCATAATAAAAAACATTACCGGTATATCATATCGTAAAATTTCGATCACCCTAAAGCTAAAATCCTTAAAATACCCCTAAAACTCATAGGCCCTATTTTGGGGTGTTACATATACCAACTAATTCATCTCGAAAATTCCCAAATTCTTCGTTAGTCACATCCTCACCCACTCATTAGTCTCCCCTAAGGGATTTAGCCACTCATGTTATTCATAATCTCAATTTTGATTGAATAAACTATGTAAGAAACACGATTGATTTAGATAAGAAAAGAGATTTGAATAATTTTGGATTGAATATCGAATAGGAAACGAAGTAGTAAATCTCTCAATTGGAATAACGAAATAAAATAAACGTAACAAAAAATATAAATAAAATACTTTAATTAAATAGGCATGGAAGTAGAATATAATCTTTTTAATATGATTTCTATATGTTTCTCTAAAAAATAAAATAAAAAAGAATTATTTTGTTTTTATTAGGTTAGATTAATAAAAGGAATATAATCCTTTAATTTGTTACGATTACCAAAAAAGGAAAAAAAAATAAAAAAGGGTCTAGCAGCTATTTTGAACATTCTCTCTAAAAAGTTCAAGAGAGTTTTTGGTGTTCGTTTTGACTGGGTGAACTACGTAGAGATCGAGACATTTTTGGTTGCGGCTTGGAATCAACATCGCAAAAAGAAATCAGATCCTAAAGTTATATCTTCAACTCTTTTTCAACCCGATTCATTCCTTGTAAATGGATCCATGGTTGATGATAGCCGGAATGTTTTTCCGTTGCACCACGAGGCATACCGATAATCCAACACAATGCACTTGTGTGTAAAATTCAAATGGCCACTTGATGTTTGAAGAAATACATGAGTTCTTGTTGGAAAAGAAAATGGACATGCATGAATTTGCATGGGAATACGAACAGTCATAGGCACCCCTTTGTGACCAACCATATACCTACAAACACTATAAATAAATACAATTAGCTCATTTGCAAAATCACAAACAAAAAATATTACTGAAAGATACTATAGTTAAAAATCAAACACAATATAAATAGAAATATGCATGCTGTGAAATTAAAACATAATAAACATGACACATTAAAGACAACAAACATGTGACACGACATAAACATGATATAGACACACAAAAGCTGTGGAAACTAAATATGACGCAAAGCATAAATTGAAGACACACTTGACACCTAAAGGCATGAAACATTTCTGAAGGAAGATCATAAATTAAACCAACAACGCCTTGAACCCAAAAACTAAATTGCTAAGTGATAGGGCCCAAATAGTTAATTCAAAGTAACATTTCATCTTAGTATTGGGCTTCACGCAATGGGCCCAATCATTCTTCCATAGTAGTCCAAAACAGATCATGTTTGCAAATGGAAATGGATCCTTGGTCCACTCATGAGCCCTTCTATTTGAACCTTCACATGATGTGATCGAGCTCACATCAGACTAGAATGAGACTCTCTTTCCATCCACTTTAGCATATAACACTTAACATCTTAATTTCATCATTAAATGAAAATTAACAGGTGTTTCCGGTAAATATTGACACAACCAGCACTACCATGCAAGAGCGGTTATTTACCACTTTGAACCTTGAACAATTTTTATTAAAATCATTTGACTAGCTATTCACTAATTCTTACGGTTTAGTTCATACATTGTCATTTCTAACCTGCTAACCAAACTTACCAATTCAAACATCAATAAAATAATATAATGAACTCGTAAATATTATTAAATAATATTTACTGACTCTATCTTCAAAATTGTGGTCCCCGAAATTGTAACAACCCAATTTTTTAATGGTGTCAGAAACAGTGGTTCGAGGCCACCAAATCCGGCAAGTAAGTTCATAAATATTATTATTTAATATTTACGAGTCAAATATGGTTTTAAAAAGGTTTTTGAATTAGTAATTTGTGTTTCATAATGATTTATTAGGTCAAGTGGTTTTAGAAAGTGAGGTATCGGGACCTCGTTTCTATAAACCGAGCCGTAAATATTTTTATAAATATTTACAGAGTGTTATTAAGATGGTATTAAATTTTCGTTGAAAAATTTTAATGTTTCGATAATCAATTAGTGAAAATGGACTAAATTTAAAAGGTGTAAAACTTGTTAAATATAATAATTAGGTGATTAAATGGCTTAATTAATAAATAAAGAAGGACCTAAGTAATAAATGTACCTAAATTTAATGGATGAGGCGGCATAAGAGAAAAAAAATAATAAAATAAAGCCATTCAATGGCAAAATTGTAATTTTGGTGAAATTAAAATAAAACAAATTGGAAATTGGAAAGTTTCTAGACATTTTCTTCTTCAATTTTCGGTTCAAAATAGACATAAAAGAGAGCTTAAGCTGGTTCTTTAATTTTTGCTTCATGTGAGTTCAATTCTTACTCGTTTCTTGTAATTTTTATGTTTTTGAGATTGTTACAATTAGGTCCAACTAAACCTTACCTTAGTTTTTTATTTTATTAAAAATTTTGGAAGTTTCCATTGATAAATATTAGATGTTATGAATAACATGGATTTAGAGCTTTGATTATGTTGTATGATGATTTTATAAAGTAGTTTTGTTAAATATTGATTTTAGGATTAAATTGTGAAAACGTTAAAAATACAAGGGTTTTTTGTGAAACTATTGCATAAATGGGATGTTTTGAATATCATGAACATTCGTCTAGCTTGGGTTTGTATTAAAAATGGTTAATTTGCATGTGTATGGGTAATTTTGTAAAAATGTCAAAAATGACCAAATTGCATGAAATGAATTGTTTTATTGTCTAAATTAATATATGGAATGAAATTATTAATTTATATCAAGGTCGAGTGGAAAATCGAGGTAAATGGAAAATTACCAAAATGCCCCTGAATCTTGATATTTCTGTAATTTAACCAGGTAAGTTCGTATGAACTGTATTCTGTAAAATTTTGATTAAAGTGAATGTTAATTGGTGATTGGTATTATATATATATATATATATATATGTTCTATTGTTGGGATTAAATTATTGTTGGAAATATATTATCGAATTTAATACTCAGTTTGGAATGAACGCGGGATTTGAGTACATTCGTAATTCGGTATATCATGGTATTGGAAGGAGACAACGACATTTACCAAAGTAAACTGGGGTTCAGCATTTGTTGCGAACTCTCGTGTTTTACTTTTTGTTCAGCTCTTACGAGCTTCTGTTTAGCTTTCGAGCTTCTGTTGGTGTATTCGGGAGGACCAGCTCTTATGAGCTTCTGTTAACGATGTACTCTTATCCGTAAGTCGTTCTTCGATTTGGGAAAGTCTTGGTAAAGTGATTTATTTAATGAATTTGAAAGTTATCCAACAATATTCAAAATGGTTCAATGGGCAATGTTCTGTTACGAGACGATATGAGTTTGATACAAACTAATACAAGTATATACATGAAATACATGAAAATGATGGTACATGATATATTGATATATAATGATATATTGAAATGGATGATATATGTATATGAAGGAACGGTAAGAGAATGATATGTATCATGACATGAACATATACGAATATCTTTGATATGTTGATACATGGAAATTATGTAAGTTGAGACGAGTAATAAACTTAAGTGTGACATGTTGAGATAATAAGATTATCGATGTTGAATTTATATGAAATATGTTCAAGTATGCTAACAAGTGTTGTTGTTTGATGCTTAGGCAAATGCCAAGCTGTTGGTTGAATGTTAATATGTTTAATTATAAGTTGTATTGAAATGGTAAGTGTTAAAATGAAAATATGCTTGAGCTCATGAAAAAGTGGTAAGGTTTAAAGTTATTTAAAATCCTACTATGCTAAGGATGATATGTATAAGTGATGCTGTGGATTTATTCACCTTATGAGTTGTTGAATATAGCTTCATGAATCTTGTGATATCAATATTGGATTGTTCTTGATATGTATAAATTTTATATTTGAAATGAATTGATATGATTAAAGTTTATACGAGCTTACTAAGCATTCATTGCTTACGTAGTTGTTTTCCTTTACTTTCAGATTATCGGAAGCTCGATTGGGTTGGAAGCTTGTCGGAGTTATATCGCACTACCCATCAGTTCTATCAATACTTTCGGATGTTTTAATTTTGATTATAATGGCATGTATAAGTATTTTGTTTAATGTTGGCCTATATGTAATTTGTTGAGATTAGCCACTTATTTTGGCTTGTTTTGGTTGCCTAATTATGGCTTGTTGATATGCATAATGTTGATTATAGGTTGACACAAAATTGGGTGAGCAATATGGCTTGTAAAATGGCCTATTTTCGTCCACACGGGCAGAGACACAAGCGTGTGTCTCAACCGTGTGTGACACACGGCCAGGTGACACGGTCGTGTGTCCCCTGTATCTTTTAAAGAGTGCCAGTCAGTATATTCACACGACCTGGCACACGGGCGTGTGGCTTGGCCGTGTGGCACAAGTCAGTGAGTTACACAGGCATGGACACGGGCTGGGACACGGTCGTGTGTTCCTAATTCGAGTGTCCACACATGCTAAGACACGGGCATGTCTCATGGTCGTGTGAGTCACACGGCCTGGCCACATGGTCGTGTGACCCCTGCAGTGTTAAAAATTTTAAATGTTTTCAAAAAAATTTATGAGTTTTTGATTTAGTCCCGATTTGTTTATAATGTGTAATTTGGGCCTCGAGGGCTCGTTTAAGGGACAATATGTATGATTTTGATTGGTTTTTGACATGAATGCTATGTGATATAAAATGTTTGCATTTTCTGTCTGTTTGATTTGTAAACTCCAGTAATGCTCCGTAACCCTGTTTCGGTGACGGATTCAGGTTAGGGGTGTTACAGAAATACTATTTTTGACACTATAAAAAATCAGGTTGTTACATGAAGTATGTTTGTTTTGGTTCAAGATAAGGTCATGTAGGTTCATGGTGTACAAAATGAAATGGATAGGGTAGTGGTGGAAGTTGAATGGCATGTTTTAATATGTATTGACATAGGTAGATCCGGCATTTGGATGAATGTATTGAAATGAATTAATTTTTGAATAGGTTGAGCGCATGTTTGAGTTGGTTTAGATTGAAATTGGTTAGGTGATTTGTTTGGCATGAAATGATAGGAATTTGAATTTGTTTTGTTAATCAATTAGGTAGTACTGCACATCTTGAAATGGAACCAAAATGGTGTTTTTTTTTTTGCCAAAAACAAGGACCTCATCATGACCACAAACGTCTAACATCACAACGTGGTGCGAACTAGTGTTTGCTAGGTATGTTGCGAACTGAGGGTTCGCTAGTTTGTTTGGCGAACTGGTGTTCGTCAGTTGAGTTGAGAACTGGGGGTTCGCCATTCAACGATTCAGTCAGACTCAAATTAGGAAATAGATATATGGTGTATCTAGGAATACTTTACGTGCAAGTAACACCTTTCCTAAGTCAAGTAGGGTATCCTAAGATTTCCAGGACACTTAGGTCTATAAATACGACCCTTATTCCATGAGAATTCTCTCATTGAATATTTTGAGTCAAGTTCGTAGCACCTAAGGTAAGCCTGTGTCCTGTTAAGGTTGATTGTCCATAAAGCTAGGTTTGCTTGCATGTGTGAATTCTGTAGGTTTTGTCTTTTTAAGTAATTTGTGTTTTTATGTATGTGCAAACCAGCTGGACCATCTACCAGCAAGGATAAAGGCAAAGCCAAGTTTGTTTAATTCTCAATTTTCAATGAGTGATTTGGGATTTGTCATAAGTATGCTCGCTATTATGTTTTCAAAGTGTGAGTGGTTAAGAAATTGCTTTAAGTATGCTATCTGTTTTGATTTTCAAGAATTTTGTTTTCAAAAGTAAGTTTTCTGCAACACCCTATTTTTAACTTCGATACTCTGTTTCCAAGGTTAAGTTTTCAACTTGTGTTTTAAAGATATGTTTTATGCGAGCTCCTAAGCAAGCCTATATTTTTAAGAAACGTTTTTAACATATTGTTTTATAAACTATGTTTTCACGAGCTTTTGTACGAGCTCTTTACAAGTGTTTTCCAGCAAGCTCCCTATGCGAGCTCTATGTGATAAGATTCTGTGTAAGCTCCCTTGCGAGCCTAGCCCCCTATGTGAGCTCTCTGTGATAAGTAAGCTCCCTATACTAGCTTTCTATGAAATGTCTCTATCCATACTCCTTTGCGAGCTATGTTGGATATATTGGTATACCAAAGGATTGTGGGTACTCACCTCTCTGTTTATCTAATTTTGGGCATTGAGGCCCTGGGACATGTAGAGAAATAAGGGAATGTCGAGCTATACTCCATTCATTGGGACATGGTGGTGTACAAGTGAGTGTATTGCTTCGTACTGCACTTATGAGACATGTTATAAGTACTCTTTGAGTCATTCTGAGGCATTATAAGGAGATCCGCATACTTGTTTCTTTTGTTTGCGAAGTTTGTTTGTATGCGAAGCTATATTGTATATTGCAAAGTTAAGTACTATGCGAACTATTGATGTTTAGCAAACTTATATTCTTGTATGCGAACTTATGCTTTTGTGCGAACCCATACATTGTGTGTTGCGAACTCATGATGCTACTATGCAAACTTATGTTATTTATTGTTTGCGAACCCTTGAGTGTTTTTACTGTTGACATGCAAACCTTTCCTTTGATATTTTATAAGCTCATATGTTTATATTTTGTGTATGAAATAACTCCGCTGCAATGTTATACTTAAACACATTATTTGTCATTAGTAAGTGGTGTGTTGAAGGTTAGGGTGGGAGCTAACGGAGAGTCACTTCAGTGGCTAGTGTGGCACGCCAAATTCTGATCGAACCTACTCGGTCGGGTTTGGGGTGTTAAACTCGGGGACCAGGTCAATTATGGGGTGTTACCGTTGAAACTCCTAAAGAGATCAAAATATATTAATATACTTTTATTAACAATAATATTAACTTTAAGGTTCAAACTTGGTCCAAATGCCCCAAAAAAAAATACACTCCCTCCAACCACGTTATACAAACAATTCGTTTGAAGTGAATGTAAAATTAAAAAGAATCAATTAACTGGTTAAATACATGAAATTGTATAATCAAAACGTTATTTTATGCGCACAAAGAGAATCGGGAAGACTAATTTACAGAAAAAATAAATAAATAAATACGGTAATTAAGATTCTGAAAGCGTGAAAATTTATGTGCGGAATGAATCCATGTTTACGATATGAATATATAGTCGAGTAGAATTGCCAACCGACTAGACAATTATAGAAGCTAAAGTTTCCTCCCAGATGAAATCAAGCAATGCCAAACTAATGAAACTGAGATCAAGTATAATTATTTTCTTAGACCAATTATCCAAATTTATTACATTAAAATGAAATATGGTCAAGAAAAATAAACAAAATAGCAATTTTACATTTTATGAATTAGAACAGCGGCCGTAAACATCAAAACTAACCCAAGATCTTTGATCCAGAGGATACTACAGGCATTTAGGGAATTATCCAATGCAGTTTCATGTCTCACATGAACAAAGTAAAATAAAGAAAAAGATTTGAGTCATAATTTCCTGTCTACTTTGCCTGGGGGTGAGAAGCAATGAACTCGACAGCATGACTGATCGTGCTGATCTTGTCTGCCTCATTATCAGGTATCTCAAACCCAAATTCTTCTTCAAGAGCCATAACAACCTCCACAGTGTCCAAACTATCTAACCCGAGATCTTTTTGAAAATGGGCATTTGGGGTAACCTGCAAAACAGAAAAAACTAAACAGAGTGAAACACTTACAAGAGAAAGATTCTACATGCAACTAAAAACCATATTACTACGACTCTTCGGTTTTTTTAAGTATCCATATCTGAGCATATACAGATATTGGTACAAGGATATTACCTTCCAAGAAACATACAAATACATTAAAACACTGAGAAAAAAATTCACAACCACATCCAACATTTACACCCAAATCCGAGTAATATAGACCTAAAATTACTACAAGTTGCACTCATAATAACTTGATAATTGATACTGTGTCATCTCAAAATATATTAAGGAAAAGAAATGAGAAAAAAGAATAGCAAGAGTTTGTGTGCCTTTTCCAGGTTCTTCACAGAAGGACAAATCACAAATCAAGAAGGTTATGATGCACTAACAGATGGCACGGATGTTTGATCCAGACATGCTTCCAACACGCCGAGAAAAGTAAGGATGTGCTGTGACACTTGTCTAATAAAGCGACACAGCAAAAAAACCAATGGCTCCATCATTCCACTTCCTTCTTCCTGACCATGCAATCAACAGGAAAGAGGATGGGGAAATATGAAGATGCATATGCAACTAGATGATATCATAACAGAAAATCATGCTGGACACAGGAATGAGGGATCAGGATTTGAGGAAGAACTGAGAACAGAAGTTGAAAAGGGACTCGCACGTCATTTTACTTTTTTTCTTTCAATTATTTAAGGATAAGGTAAAACTAAATAAAAAAATACTAGATTATGGCATGTGAAAGAATATATGTAACAAATATATTTATAAAAAATTGATGTTAAGAGTAAATAAAGCTTTAGTTGAAAACAGAGGCTTTTGTAACATACTACTATAGTGTTTTGGGTTCGAATCCCATCAAGTGCATTTTCCTAGATTTCAAATGATTTAAAATGAGAAAAACACCCTCATAATAATGTTTATTATTTTATAGAAGGAAATATTTTTGATAATTGTTTAACTGAGTTGGAATTCGGTTGATGGGTGACACCAACTCAGTCAGCCCTTTAAATGTAGTACTAGTTCTAAGGCACATCGACGCAGGAGCTTTTATTTTTATTATACTATTTTATTATGTCAGTTTTATCTTATAAAATTTATTTTTAGTAGATACATTATAGACCCCTAGGGTTATTAAGTATTTTTAGGGTTTAAATCTAGGGCTAGAATAAAACTTTATTTGCAAGAAAGCCAAGTAACTTTACTTGCAAGAAAGAAAGCCTAATATTTTTAGGCCCTAATTCGTTTATTTTTAGGCCTTGGTAGAAATGGTAAGTTAAAGTTTAAAACTCACACGTTCCAAGTTCAAATCCTATCATAATATTATTTTACTAAAAAACATGAAAAAACAAAAGCACCCTCATATTATAATTAATTACTTTGTATGTGAAAGGATATTTTAGTACTTTCCCAACTAAATCGGTGCCTGGTTAACTTATGACATCAACTCAGTCAAGAGAAGTATATATAGATAAATAATATTTAGTAAATAGAATTTTTTTTATTTTAATATTGATTTAGTAAATAATTATTTATCAAATAAGAATTTAACTTGTGAAAGAAGCTTCTTTCAAGCAGTAGATACCCAACAGCCATAATTATCCCTTGTATGCAGTGTCTGACTAGTATGTTACAAAAGCCTCCTTCGCAAGTAGATGTAAAATCATACTTCTACAACTACAACTAGCATTGAAGTTGATCTAATGCTTATACAAGTCATACTTGTTTGCATATCAATCACGTGCCAGACAACATAAATATTGCAAAAACTTAGACTAACAATCCAACCAAATTTCAATTTGATATCGAATTCACAACCACAACCAACTCCAGCCCACAACAGACCTATTTCATATTCCTCCTCTGAAAGAAACTGAATAACCTATTCATTTAAGCACCCAAATTTTTTATTAGAGAGAAAAAGCAATAGTTAAGCAGTGCCTGACCATACCACCTCAAATTTGATATTTGCAAAATACCAAAGCTTCACATCCACATCAAACGAACCATGCAGAAATCAGCTCTAAAGAAATGAAAATCACATTATAAACCAAACAAAATTTTCCACAGTTTCTTATGCACTGGTTTGTTAATTCAGAATACAAGTCAATTTCATATTGATCTTCACTCTTAAAAGACAGAAATTTGAAGGCATCTAACTACAGCTAGAAAAGAGACTTATTTTTCGTAGTTCTCAGCTTATCATATCAAAGCAACAAAAAAAAAAAAACTTATAGCGAAATAATTGAAGGGTTAGTTTGATTTAGGAGAAATATAACTCCTCTACACCAGACCTCACCAATCATAAATAAAGTAAGTCGAACAATCAAATCAGTATTTATTAAAAAATTTAAAGAAAATAACATCGCAAGCTTTAAAGAAGCTATTGGCTAATGAAAAGGAAGAAGGGACTAAATCAATACCCTAATATTATAAGAAAAAATTTAAAGAAGAAGAGTGAATGACAAAGTAAAACCTTGGATGGATCAATTTTCTGGAAGTTTTTTACTACGGAGACAACGCGATCGGTGACCTCAGATTTGTCAAGGAATGAGCCCATGACGTCGTCGGAAAATCGGCGCCGTATGGCGTTGAAGGTGAGAGCACCGTGGCCGTTAGGGATGGGTTTAGGGTTACGAAGCAGGGACAGGGATGTTGCATTCACTCTCAGGTGCTTTAGCACAACTCCTCTCACCGCCGCCATTTCAATAGCTAATAGCCCTTTCTCTTCTACCTGCTGAAAATGTCAAGAAACCTATTCTTTTCTGTTCGCGCTCCCCCTCAAAGCCCAATTAACTTTGCGAAATTGGAACCTTTAGTAGCTTAGGAAGCTAGTGAAAGTGAAAAATCAATGCGCAATACGACGTCGCATCCTCTTCGTAGACCTAGTAGGGGAAAAATCACTTTGCTTATATTTTTGGAATAAATCCTAAATTTACTTCCGGCGTAAAAATATCAATCGAATCAAGTAAAAATAATTTTATTTAATTGAGTCAATGAGTTATATTTATTATCTTAATTTAATTTAAATTTTTTTTTAATCAAGTCGAGTAAAATGAAATTTGGGTTGAATCGAGTAAAATTATTCGAGTTAAATTAAAAAAATTAAATATGTCAAATTAAAATCTTGTTATAATATAACTAATGTCATGTTAGAGCACATTTGAAGTATATTAAACTTGAATCATTAATTAACTTATTTAGCTCTCAAAATTATTGTTTTAGAAAATTTTTAAATTTTTCACTTTCTTTATATATTTTTTAGAACTTTTTTAAAAAATTTATAAACTTTTTTAAAATATAAATTTTGGGGTTTTTATAAATATTTTGAATTTTAAAAATTATTTTGAATTATTTTGTAATTTTTGTTGAGAGAGACCAATTTGCTCATTTTCAAAATTGATAGGGACCAAAAAGGTATTTACATCAATCTATTATTTGAATTATTCGAGTTATTTGAATTGTAAAATTCAACTCAACTCGAAACTCAAATTACTTATTCGAGTTGACTCGAATAACTTGAAATTCAAATTTTTTCATTTTTTTTAATTGAATCAAGTTTTTCTCATCCCTAACTAGCAGAGCTCAACGCATTTTATGGACTATTTTTTTTTTTTAAATCAAGCTTGGATTTTGTTACACGCAGATGGCCCAGACAACTAGGTCAGGGAGTAGTATGTACGAAACCCTTCGAAACAATTTCTTATAGGAACATGTGGAATCCCTTGAAAACACCCTTCATAAGAACTTCTTGGATCACAACTCGTTTGACAAACAGACCCACTTAATTAACCACCATACCAAAGCCTAATTACTACGTCCTATCCAAAGTGACTCAGGGTACATCACAACACCACTTTACCTAGGCTTGTGACACCAAACCACTTGGCTACTTGCTCTAACACTCATAGCATGGCATGCGATACAGCCTCATTCGCAAGCTCTTGTTGACTTTCCTCAACAGTGGGTGCGTGTTCCACATTTTCTGTTGTTGGCTCAGGGGTTCACACTTGGGATTCGAATGAGTCGACTTGGGTTCCTTAACTCTACTCTTCGCGAGCTCTCATTCCTCGAGTTTTAACTCAACGAGTACTCATTTTAAGTTTTATGAACGTCTGTCAATGGAGATAAGTTATCACTTGAATATTTTTTTGATTGAGGTTGTATTCTTTTAGTTAACATGTATCTCACTATTTATCGACTACAGAGTCTAGAGTTTTCAAAGTCTATAGTTTTCACAATCTACAGTCTATAATTTTCACAGTCTATAGTTTCGAATCTAAAGAACACTTACCTCATATCAACATCAGGAGTCCTAGATTTTTTTTTATTTTTTTTTTTGCAATAATTTTAACACGTGACATGTTTTTCCCCAAAAACATCTTTATATAATGCATAAAGTTTTTCAAAAACACTTTACCCATAGTCTGAGTTTTGAACTGGGCTCTAATATTACTAAATGTAACCCCTCAAATCAAGCCTAGACGTTACGGCCCAATTTGTCACACCCTTAACTCGTATCCGTCGCCGAAACAAGGTTACAGAGTATTACCGAAGTTTACAAAATAATTACAGATAATTCATATTAAATGATGTTCATTTTCGAAACTAGTCATATTGTCCCTTGAATGGACCCTCGAGGCCTATTATAATCGTTGGAATCAAGTCGGGACTAAATCGGGAACTCAGGAAATTTTTCGCAAAATTTCACAATTTCTCTCATATACAGGAGTCACACGCCCGTGTGGATAGGCCGTGTGGCTCACACGGTCAAGCGACACACCAATGTCCTAGGCCGTGTGGTGTATGAATTAGGTCACACGGCTGTGTTCCCAGCCCGTGTAACTCTCTGACTTGTAAAACATTAAGGTGCAGATTTCACACAGCCAAGACACACGCCCGTGTTCTAGGCCGTGTAGCACACACGGCTGAGACACACGCCCGTGTCTCTGTCCGTGTGCCAAATTCTGAGTATTCTATTTCTAAATTTTAGGATGCAGGGGACACACGACCAACCCATATGCCCATGTGCCAAGCCGTGTGTCACACACGGTCAAGACACACGCCCGTGTGTCTACCCGCGTGGACAAAATAAGACCATTTCCTAACCTTATTTCTCACCCAAACTTTGCCATCAACCTGCTAAATCACTTACACACATATATCAACCAATTCAAGTATGATAACCAAACTAATTTTATCATCTAACATGATATATTATTACATGCATTCATGCTTTTAATCTTACCTTTTATAGCATACTCGTTTAACCTATCTCAATCAATCAATAATAAACACTTATATTATCACCATGAAATAATCTTAATATATATATACCAAAACATAATCATCACTAGCCATTCCAATGGCTAGATTACAATAACCATTTACATTTACATGCCAATATAGCCAATTAACATATACATGCCATTATAACCATAATTGATTTACCATATGTACCGAAATGGGCTGATGGATAGTGTGAGTGATCTCCGCCAAGCTTCCAATCCAACGAGCTTCCAATTTACTATAAAACAGGGAAATAAAACTAAGTAAGCATATAATGCTTAGTAAGTTCGTATAACATGGTACTTAGCTTACCATTCATTCTATTTCAAGATAAACATGTAAGGCACATTCAATCAATTTGATCTCAAGCTCTACACATATCCTCATTGCCCTTGTTAGTCATACATTCCACAATATCATCAAGAAACATATATGGCTCCCCAACAATCAAATTTTCAGGCACATATGCTTTCCATATCACGTATTCATTTAACATGTATAAATCATATCTTTATATTACAAGTATATTTTCATAATAAATCATCTCGAGTTCAGATTATTTCATGTTAGAACTTTACTCACATCATTCGAAATATCAATGTCACACGAGTAGTACACTCAAGGTGCACAAATCTATAATCAAATATGAACACATTCATCAAATAAATTCAATGTAAAAATATCATAATTTCATACTTCCATATTTCATATAACATCATTTTCATGTACTTCAGGCAGATACATGTAAAAACTCATTTCTTTTCATGTCAGGAATTTACCCGTTGAATTATTGAAAATATCGATGGATACTCAGATAGTACACACAAAGTGTACAAATCAGTAAATCCGTCAATTCATATTTAGGAGTACCCATTAGGGCACTTAATCAGGAAACACACTTTCGAGCCACATATCATATAACAGGATTACCAGTCTGGGCTAAATCCTGTCTCCAAAATATGCTCACAAGAGCTTAATTAGGATTACTAGTCTAGGCTAAATCCTTTCTGTAACATATGCTCAGAAGAGCTCAATTAGGATTACCAGTCCAGGCTAAATCCTAATTGTAACATATGCTCGAGAGGGATTATATCAGGATTACCCGTTCGGGCTAAATCCTATCTGTAATGAGGTCAATAGGATTACTCATCCGAGCTAAATCCCTCCAGCAACAAATGCAGGACCTCATTCATTTCGGGAAATCACATATCCATCGATTTTTCATTTATTCAAACGGAATTTGACATTTATCAGGCAATTTTTGGGTATGTGATCAATCTCATATATTTATAATATTCATATAATTCAAATAAACACATTCCACATTCATTTCGAGCATAAAAAAAAAAAAAAACATTTTTATCATTTATCATTTATCGGGCATTATCATTTATTTCAAGCATTATCACTTATCGGGCTTTGTCGGATATGTTTTCAATGTCATATATATATATGATATTTATACAATTCACAAACACAACATTTAATTCAAACATATAAATATACACAATTTAGTTACACGAACTTACCTCGACAAATGTTCGTGTACGTAAAAATCTACTAATCCGACATTTTTCTCTTTTTCTCATTCTAACTCCAAATTTGGTCTATCAGGATCTATACGAGTAAATTTAACATCAATTTAATACAATTCAAACTCAATTCAGTCCAATTCACATCTTAGGAAAAATACCATTTTGCCCCCAAACTTTTAATTAATGACGATTTCGTCCCTAGGCTCTGAAAATGAAATTCATGCAATTTAATCCTTGTTCCAAGCCTAGCCTACTTTTACATCTAACATTTACAGCCCATGTATTTCATAAAATTCAGAATTTTTCCATGAATTTTAAAACTTTTCAATTTAGTCCCTAAATGATGTTTTCATCAAAATTCACTTTGTAAAATTTGTTTATCTATCAACAACCTTTCATATTCTACCATAAATTTCAAAATTTCAGCATATTCATCCATGGAAAAATTTTCATACTTTGATAACTTTACAAATTAATCCCCAAAATAGCTAAATTAAGTTGTCCCGATCTCAAAAATATAAAAATTACTAAAAACGGGACTTGAATACTTACCTAATTTGGCCAAGAAAGCTTGCTTTCTCTTTCCTAGGGTTTCCATGCATTTTGGGGAAGAAGATGACATAAAATGATGATATTTTTTTTATTTAATTAATTTATCACCTTTTATTTTTCATCTTTCCAATTTCATCTTTTTCTTTATTTTATTTTCCATGGATGAATCATCATCCTTAACAACTAAGAATTTTTAACGGTCTAATTACCATATAAGAACCTCCACTTTAAAGTTCTATAGCTATTTAATCCCTTTAGCTATTAGAACTCAACTTTTGCACTTTGTGCAATTTGGTCCTTTATCAAATTAAACATGTAATCGATAAAATTTCTTTACGAAATTTTCACACAATATTATTATCATATTTTAGATTACAAAATAGTATTAAAATAATTTTTCTTTCCGGACTCGGATTTGTAGTCCCGAAACCACTTTCCGACTTTATTAAAAATGGGATGTTACACAATCTAAGCGATTACATAGGCCATAGGTACAGTGAAAACTTGAGTTGAAGTAAATTGGTTTAATCTTTGGAAAAACACATGATAGTAATTCTCTTAAATATGGGGTTTTTTTATTATATAAATTTGAAAGAACTTTTGTTTAATATTTGTAAAACAACTTGATGATCCTTTAATTCAAATTCGATAAATTGAGTTTGCAAAAAATGGTTTTATTAGGAAAAATGTCAAATTATTTAATCCATAATATAAAAATCCATGCAAATTATTCAATGTCCAAAATTTAAAATCTCATGCCACAGATCAATAGTATATCGCAAAATAAAATCTCAAATTAAAGTTATAAAGTCCATAAAAGTCCAAATGATAATAAAAAATCCATAATCATGAAAACCATTTTTCGAAAGCATCTCTGATGATCGATTATGAGTCCTAACCGCGAGGATTATCTGAAACACACAAGTAATGTGGGTGAGTTTTAAAAGTCTAAGTGTAAGACCAACACAAATATATTTACATACATATCAAAATATATCAATCAAACATCATAATATTGATTATTTATAACACTGATACTTATGCATGGACATATCGATGCATATTTAAAACGATGCACATTTTATAGAAAGTTTCTATCCATCTCCGCTACACACCACATATCGAGTTCCTTAGAACTCCTTCATCCATAACACCATTTGTGGACAAACCACCATTGATTTGCAGATAAACTGCCACTAATAACACTTTTGTGGACAAGCCACCACTGATAAATTTTGTGGACAAGCCACCACTGATTTGCAGATATACTGCCACTGCTTCCACCTTTCACAAAATCCCACCCCATGCATGTGACATGGCAATTTCACTTATAAACACATGTGAATCACTTTTTAACACTTAGGCATGTGGACATGCTTACATAATCACATTTCGCTAGTCATCACTTTAATATGTTTAGTCATGCTTGTCACCTTAGATTATAGATCTCAATATTCACATACTCATATATATATATATATATATATATCACATACTTAAATCAACAAATATATCACATAAACCATGCAACATATGTCATGACAACTAGATTTACACATACATCATTATTATAAAAATAATCACATCATATCACATACCACCAACAATAAGTAGAATTGATCCCACACCTTTTATCGTAGATCCGATTTGCCACAATCCTTATTAACGATTTCACTTTGATCTAACTCAAAATACGTGTCTAACAAATGAGTAATGTTTATTGATTAGGATCCGTTTGAAAATAATTTATCACTAATAGATCGATTACTAATAGCTTCATCAACATTTATGCCACGGTTTTAGACTCTTGAACAGATGATTTCCAATGCAAACTTAGAGGTCTCCCCTATATTAATGTTTGGTCCTTCAAAATTGAAAGGAATAATATTAATATGATAATAAATAAATAATAAAATATAATTGTCTTTATGACCAATATACCAATTGGCCAAGAGATGAAATCACCAAGAGGATGAGTTTACGATTAAAATAACCCACACTTACAACTTGATTAAATCGGGATGGACAATGAATCGAAAGAGGAACGAGATCGGAGAGTTGAGTAAACAAAAAGAATCGTTAGAGTAAAGAGAGAGTGTAAGTTTAATCAATATGATGAACAATAAGGAAAAATAGAGGAGGAAGAAAAGAAAGAAATTTGGTCACTGACAACGGCGGTTCGGCGGCGGTCGGACGACGAGGGAGTGGTGGTTCGACGATGAGTGAAGGAAAGAAACTAAAGGGGTTCAGCACAAAGGGAAGGAGTAAAAAAATAAAATTAGAGGATGAGAGGAACTCGTGGTGCCGCGCGACGATGGTCACGATGGCGATCAGCGGCGGTGATGAAAGGCGGTGCGACGATGGCTAAATGTGTGGCGATATGTTCTAGACTGACTTGGTGCTTGACCAACCAATCCATTCCCAAAATCAAATTGAAGTCGTTGAACGGGAACTCCATCATATCAGCTAGAAATATTTCACCTTGAACTTCTAGTGGATATCATCTATAAATTTTATTTAGTACTACAGATTGCCCTAAAGGACTAACCACAAAAATAGCACTAATAGTATCTTCTACCTAATTCCCAATTTACGAGACATAGAGAAGACAACATACGGATGGGTAAAACCTATATCTATCAAGGTAAAGCATTGTACAAAATCAATTGTAAAAGTACATGCAATGACATCACCTGCATCATGGTCCTCTCGATGCCTCTCTGCATAAACAAAGGCTGGTTGTCTCGCCACAGTCTGATTTGCACCTTGTCCTAGTACTCTATGTTCCACATTACCAACTCTTTTATAACCTCAACCCCTAGGAGGAATTGACCAACCCTCTGAGTGTGATTCTAATTCTAATTTGGATTCAGTGCTTGTATCTGCTCATTCATACGAGGACAGTCCTTAATTTGGTGCTCCAAGGATCCACATCTCAAACATGCCCCCAATTTCCTCTAACATTCACCCGGATGACATCTTCCACAATGAGCACAATTCAGAGTCGTACCTCTAGTACCAACTGTAGCCATGTTTTGCTGTGGTCTGCCTTCCCTAGCTTGTTTCACAGGAAGCGGGTTAGAACCACTAGGGCCAAAATCTCTCTTAACTGGGGTATTAATCTTATCTCATTTCTCACGCTCCATGCATTTAACCTCTTCTTCAATCTTAACTTTCTATATCAAAGTCTCAAAGACCCTCTCCTGATGCGGGTGACCTGAATCTTCAGATCATATCAAAGCCCATCCTCAAACCTTACACACTTATCTGGCTTGGTAGCTATCATAACCTATGACTAATCTAAAAAATTCATCTTCATATTTAAACACTGATATATCCCCCTACTTCAACTCAATGAACTCGAGCCTACGAGCTTCCACATATCTTGTAACATCTCGATTTAGGGCCTAGTCGGAATAGTGGTGCGAGACCACAAATCTGAGGTATATAAATGAGTTTTTGAGGTTTATGCTATGTATGCATGTTAGTGTGAAATTTCATGAAGCAATTTTGTGAAATTGCGGTTGAATTGTTCAAAAGGACTAAATTGCAAAAGTTGCAAAATGTGAGATTCTAGAAGCTATTTGTGTGAAATAGCTTTAGAATATTAATTAGAGGTCCTTAAATATCAATTTTCCCAATTTCTAATTTTTGGACAAATTTGGGCATGGATGAGTTAAAATAGAAAGTTTATCAAAAAGGGCATTTTGGTCATTTAATAATTAAGTGATTAAAATAGGAGAAAAGATGATAAAATTCATTCATCTTCTTCTCCAAGGCTCCCGAAAATTTGAGAGAGCCATTATTAGGGTTCTTCAAAAATTTCAAGCTTGCTAGTAGGTGCATCTAGCCTCGTTTTTGATATTCTTTGTATTTTTGAAGTCCTTGTTGCACGAGTAAGCTATTTTTAGCTATTTGATGAGCTATGATGGATGTTCAAAAATGTGGCCATGTATGGCATGCATGTATTTTGATGTTTTATGGGAGATTATGAAAGCTTGATGTAGTAGAAACATCTTTTGCTAAATGAGTTTCCATAAAAAATGCATATAGGGACTAGTTTGTAAAAATCTTGAGTTTGGTCATACATGTGTGTTGTGATGAGAATTGATGATTGCTTTAGTTGAGTAAGTGATTCGGCTAAGCATGAAAGACTAGAAAGTTGAATAAAAATCACTTTACGAGCCTTGAGGCAATAGTGTAATTATGAGAAAGATTTGGGGCAAAAGAGTAATTTTTTCAAAGTATGAGATGTGGGTCAATTTGGTCAATGTTTGTATTGAATAAGCTGATTTATTCATTATAGATCAAGAAAGACAAAGCCCGGATCAAAACTGAGGCAAGAGCAAAGTGGTGGACTAAATTGCACGTTTCTATATTTTTGAGTATCGAGGTAAGTCTATGCATAAACAATGCATTCATACTTACAATTTGTTAATGCTAGATAGTGTATAGCATGGTTGAGAATGATTGAGAACCTATGTGGTTCAAGTGAAATGGATGGATGAATGATTAAGTAAGTAGATTATGAATGTGTTGTAATACTGCTAAATGGTGGGCTAAGTGTGATACCATCCTAATGCATATTGATGATGAGCTGGCTATGTGCGATGCTATCGTTAGGTATATTATCTAGTGGGCTATGTGCGAAACCACTATGAATACCTTATTGGTAGGCTAAGTGCGATACTACCTTATTAATTGATTGTGGTGGGCTTAGTGCGGAACCACCGAGAGATTTGCTATGTGAATGTGATAGTGAGGAGAATAGCTGTGTGGATGTATTATTGAGAATTAATGATGTGTTGTATATTGTGTAAATGTGATATTGAATGCAGGGGTGCATGTCAATGGTTATGAGTAAGTGACTCATGATGTGTTGAAAATATGGTAAGGGATAGAAAGAGTAAGCATAGTTGTACATTATATGTTAGTATAATGCTAATTGTTGTTTAGCTTATACTATGTTGCTTAATTGTTTATGTGTAAACTTACTAAGCTCAAAGCTTACTCTCTTTATTTTCCCTTGTCTTATAGAGCAAAAGTGTTGAATCGAGATACGAGGATCAATTGGAAGATCGCCCACACTGTCAGCACACTCTGGTATATGAGACTCAATGTTTTGTATATGGCATGTATAAGGGCTAGACAAGTTATTGAATTTTGTTGTATATGGCTATGATGTGTTGGCCTTTAGATGGATAATCTATTTTGTATAATGCCATAGTTTTTGGCACTTTATTATATGAAAAGATGAAGTTATCGATGTGAGATTGTAAGATTTTGAGTTGATTATGGATGTGTTGAATGAGTGCATGATTGTGTATGCTAGAAGGGTGAAAAGAACTTGGCAAATAGCTTTGTTCTTGTCCATGTGGGTAGACACACCAAGGCGTGTGTCTAGGCCATGTGTGACACACTGTCGCCCATGGGCGTGTGACTTGGCCGTGTGTCCCTTGCATGTTAGTATTTTAAGTCAGAATAGACCACGGACTAGTTACACGGGCGTGTGCCTAGAACGTGTATGTTAGTCAGTGTTGGCCACGGGCTAGCCACACGGGCGTGTGTCTAGATTCTAGGCCGTGTTGAAGTAGTCAGTGTGCACCACGGGTGGAAGGCACGGGCATGTGCCCTAACCGTGGGGCATTGGCAGAATGCTTGAGTTTTCATGCACGGGTAGTGACCATGGGCGTGTGTGACATCCACAGGCGTGCCAAATCTTACACGGGCGTGTGAGCCCTGTATAGATGGAAAAATTTTAAGATCGTAAGAGTTTTCGATGTGGTCTCGAGAGCCCTCGTGTGTTTGAGAGAGGCCTCGTAAGTCGGGATTGAGGTTGTTGTGATGGCCAAAGAGAGTGGTCATGTTGTGCGTAAGTGGCGATCTTGAGGTTTTTAATACGGTAACGCTCGTGTCCGGTTCCGGCGTTGAATACGGGTAAGGGGTGTTACATATCTAGTGTCTATATACTTTTTCTGAAATGCGTTATGAAAATACTCTCAGGTTAATCTCTTAGCTTGAGTTCCTGGAACAACCGATTGCCACAAGCAGTAAGCTTCATCCCTAAGGAGCGAAAAAATACCCTTCAGTTTCTATTCAGGGGTACAGTCCATGTCATCTAATATCCTTCACTAGCCTTCATCCAATACTCGGCTATTGTAGGGGTCGCCCCCAACAACTCCCTTAAATAGCTCAGCTCCATTAGAACGAAGCATCTCAGTCATAGAATTATGGCCCCCAGTGCTAGTTGAGGCTCCAGCAACCCTGCATGTAACACCCCAAAATAGGGCCTAGGAGTTTTAGGAATATTTTAGGAATTTTAGCCTTAGAGTGTTCAGAATTTCGTAGCATGGTAAACCGAAATTATATTCGACTATGGAATCTTAGTTGTTAAATCAATTTTTGAAAATGTGCTTTAGAAACCCTTAATTTCAACTTGGGGATTGGATCAATGAAGTGATTTCTAGAACCAAATTTAGATATATTTATTGTGATATCTCTTAAAATAAGATAATATGATATAATATGGTGATAGTAAATGGCAAATATTTTATTTAAAAAAAGCTTCTTATGATATATAAATTTATAAAAAAATATTTCAAATAAAAATTAATCCAAACATAAAAATATTTAGATTAAAATAAACTTAGATGTCATATTGTTTAAATTCATTATTGACATAATTTTTAATAATTTTATATTTTATAAAAAATAATTATAAGAAGTACATAAAATAATAGATTAACTCTACATAAAACTTCAAAGAATTAAAAAAATCATGACATAATAATCTATAAATAGTAAAAACTATAAAGGTTTTTTAAACATTTCTGTCAAAACTCGTGATAATTGATTAAAATCAATAAACTTTTTGAAAAAAATGAAAAAAAAAAAAGTTCAACCAGAATTTCCTAGCAAACCCTACAATTATAGAAGCAAAAACAAAGGGAAAAAAAGCATACAAATAAGGTTAATTAGACTTACAAATGAATCATCTATTTACTGTATGAAAAATTTTGAGTGAGAAAGAGAAGAGATTTGAGCAAAAATGAAGCAAAGTTTATGGATTTATTTAAGATGAAAAATTATTTTAGGAAAGTCTACAAAATTGTAAAAATTTATAAAAACACTTGCGATTTTTTTCTAAAAATAAGAAAAATATCAAAATATACCAAAAAAAAATGAAAATTTCTAATAATTCCTAAAAATACCCGATTTTTTTCTAAAAATATCAAGTTTTTTATATCATTATTTTGAAATTAGAAAAATAAAATTACTAAAAAAAAGCTGATTCAAAATTAATCTAGACAGCCTTTTGTCTAGATTCATTTTAGATGTAATTTTTTTTATAAATTATATATATTTTAAAGATTTTTTTATTAATGTTTTTTATGTGCCATAATACAATGTTGGCATATTTTATCATATTATTGACTATTAATGTCACGTTATCATATTCTAACAGCATTATAAAGGATTCTAAATTTAAATACCAATTAGATAAAAACAATTTATTTAGTAAGTATGAGTGGCGATGTTGACAAAGGACAAATATTAACCCTAATTATAACTATTACGACAATACATGTAACTTCCTATTAATTTCCTTTATAGCATGTGCTCGTAACTTCAGTAATGACCATGGGTATTTTCAGGGGCGGCACATAGGTCTTTCCAGAAAAAGGGATAACTTGCATTTTAGCCCTTGAACTTAGTCACTTTTCCATGTTAATACTTACACCATGTTTGGTTGGGTGTAATGGCATAGCCATTACACCCCTATTCCGTGGGCCTACCTAATGCTTTTGTTTGGTTCACCGTTTCTTCATTCGGCCGTATTACCTATTACGTTTCTATTCTCTCAAACGCGTAATAGGAATTCAACGCTGAAAGCTCTGAATGGCTATTCCAACCATCGCCGAATAGAAATGAAGAAAATTTTTCCCAAAATCTCCTTCGACTTTCTCCTTTCGCGATCTGTTGGAACCCTTCACGATCGGAGACTATTTGCTAAAATCAAAGCTACGTGAAGTTCTGTTTCCTTCGCTTGGAAAGTCGAGACGAAAATCAAGCGGTGAAGAAGTGGCGATGAAGCAAGTTTTCCTTTCCAAGATCAACAAACACCTCGCCAACTGCTTTGGATTGCGAGCTTAATTTTCTCTCTTACATTAATCACCCTAACATCATTCGCCTTCTTCACGCTTTACTGTGTTTGTTCCTTTTTTGGCTTTCTCTCTTTTCTTTCTTCTCGTTTTTTCCATTCCAACAAAGGGGTTGTTTATGATTTTCCGGTCATTTCTGAATACCCATTTGATATATTCTCTTTAATCCTACGGTTTGATGGATTAACTGATTTGATTTCTCTTTGTCAACTTGGAAATTTGGTTGTTTTGTAGCGATTCATCGGGATCGGCAATTTACTAGTCAATTTCAATCCTTTTAATTTTTAAACATTTGTTATAGTTATTTTAGAAGATTGTATAAACATGGTAATCCTAGCTCTAAACAAATGAAAAAGCTCATAAGTAATGCCGGTAATATTAAATAAGACCCTTATTCTAGTTTCTCGCAATGCTTCTCCACCAATTGGTTTGTGTTGGGATTTGATGTTATAATTTGCTTAATAGTTAATACGTTAAAGTCAAGTATCAAGTGCTGATTATTTAGAATACATTGTATATATGTTTTTCTACTCTAATTTCCACATAAGAATGGGCTGATTTTTCTTTAATTTTCAATCTGAAAGTTGTTTGTTCCTCGGTCCTTGAGTTACGTGTTTGGAGGAAACCTAGCCTCTTACATTCGACGTTATGGAAGAGTTCAAGAGCAATTAGTGGAGATTCATGCAAAGAACTAGGTAGCTATTTTTATTTTTATCTGTCATAGCAAGGTTTCTTCATTTAAACATTATATCGAGAGTAGCCATTGGTTGGTGATTTCCATATATCTCTATATGTGCTTGAAATGAAAAAGAGTAGTCTCAGAGCAAAGCTAGGGAGCCGCTTTAAGGCAATCATAGTTATATCTTTTATGAACTTTTCTCTTGAGATTTTTGTTGATCTTTGCTTGTGATAACAAGATTCTTTTGTTCTATTAGTCTCTTTTATGACTAAAATCGCTTAACATATAGTGATTTTATTATTATGTAACTCTCTCTCTCATATATGCCTTCTGCTTTACTTGCATCCTTAATGTGGGCATCATGTGAAGCATGTCAAGATCTTGAAGGGCCTAGGTGGACCTTATTTCTTTTCCCGCTTTTAGAAGTCCGATTCTGCTTTAAAAATCATCTCTCAATTAGATGACTGTTAAGTTAATTACAAACATTCCACAAGATGATAAAACAAAAGGAAAAACTTTATTTTGTTTTCTTGGATGGTGGGTGGGATAAGGAGCTAGAGGAATTGCCTTCGATTCTTTTCCAAAAAGCATTATGTTAATTTTGAACATTTGTTTTCTGGTTTCAGTTTAGTGATGGTAAGGGGAGAAGCATTTTGTAGATTTAAGTGAAAAAGATAGGTTATGAGTTTAAAAGTTATGTGCTTATGTCTCTGGATAAAAACTCTCATTTTCAGGAGGGTGGTTTTTTAGAAGGTCTAAATTTAATTTAACCTTGTCGGGTAGAGTGCAAATGAACCATGGCATGTGCTTGCATGTTAAGAGCTTAGCATGTCTCAATGTTGAGCTCATTGTAGTCAACTTAATATTTAGCTTTAAAAACTCCGCTTGAGCTAAGCTTGATAGAAGCTTATCAAGTTTCTCCCTAACCCTTATCTTTTGGCTCTATACTTGTTGTGTTTAAAATCAAAACAATCAAGTGGTCTTGTTTAACAAGATTTGAGTGGTTGCTATTGAAACCAATAATCAGAATCGCATAATTTCATGAAAATTTGGTGCAAATTGTATCTAGTTTAGGCTTGGCTTAATCAGATTTTTACTTTATTGCCTAGCCTTAATCTTCCGATTCAAAGGTGCGCATTCAGATCCAAAATAAGCGATAAATGTATCGCATGAGTTTTGAGAGGATAGCATAAGAAACCGATTTCTTTAATCCTCGTAAATTTCATGCAAATTTCAATAAAAAGTCCTCGTGGATATTGTAAAAGTTCAAAAAAGATACACTGCATGCACTATCATTTTATAGAAAGAGAAATATGGTTATTAAATACCAAAGGCAGAAAGATTGACAAGTTAACATAAACTGTTTCTTGGTTTTATTTTATGAAGGTTTTGAAATGTGGATATAGAATATAGATAAAGTGGGATTAGGGAGATTTCTTGCTTCTTTCTCAAATTACATATAAGTAGTCATCTAATGTTTATAGTTTTATATGTACTAAATTTTCCTGAAGGAAAAAGAAGTTGGATGCCTGGTTTACCAAACATTGTTTTAAGGTGAAGATATTGGGTCCTTATATGGAGTTTTGGCGGTTAAGGGGTGATGGAATATCAACCTAGATATATTTTCAGAGTTGAATGCTGCCGCCTACACTTGTGTAGGGTGATAGGAAACTGGGGGATTTATTCATTTAAATTGCATTATTCTTATTTTTTTTACCTCCATTCCTTTATTGAGAGGTTATTTTAGTTGCTGGAAATTTAGATGTTTATGGCTGTATTTGAGTTGTATAAATGTTGTTAATTGGGATGTTAAAGTGTTGTAAGTTGAGGTGTTTAAATGGTGTAAACTGAATATGTTTTATTGCTGTGATTGAGGTGTATAAATGTTGTTAATTGAGATGTTAAAGTGATGCAAAATGAAGTGTTTAAATGCTGTAAATTGAATTGTTTTAGTGCTGCAAATTGAAGTATTTAAATACTGTGAATTGAAGTACCGTAAACTACTACTCTGGCTTGGTTCCAAAGTATTTATGTTGCTTATTTAACAGGTATTTGACTCTTCTAGCAAAACATCACGTGTTGGCAAAAGCAGTGACATTTGCACTTTTGACTTGTGTTGGAGAATTGATTTGCCAAGTAAGTTTCTAAGTTCCATTTGGAATGACAATGCACTATGAGTAATTTCCTCCTTTTTCCTGGTTTTCCATCTAGTTTTCTAGTTTCACTTGATTTTATTTTCTTTGTTAAGTAAACACAACAAAACGATTACTTTTCCTTCTTCTTTTTTCTCAATTCAAAGTGTCGTTTTTTGTTAAAAAAGTGTATTATTGAGAAGCAGTGTTAAGAGTATAGTTTTATCCATGTCAGAATCGTTGTTGAATAAAATAGGCAAAATTGGTTATTAGTAAAAAAGAACTTGTGCTATCATCTTGTTGGTTGAAAACAATGGAAACAATACTTTAATGCTAGGTGGATTGGACCTAAACTTTAGATTTTGGTTTAATGAAAGTTGGGAGAATGTTCAAATGTTATTTCTTTTTTGTATGAGTAATGATAAATGTCAATTTTTTTCAATGACTTGTGAATTGATAATGTCTGGAGTGCATTGATAGTTGAGGGAATTGTACTTTATCATAAGGAAATAAAATATTTTATGTTTTTCTCAAATTCAATCATTCCTAATGATAGTGATAATTCATTGCCTTATTATAAGGACAGAAATTGGGTTATACAGATCTCAAAATGGGCAAAAAGTCTCATTTCAAAAAGACTCTTTGATAATTTATTTTCATTTTCATTAGTATTGAAGAAATGTGACCCTTTTACTATGATTTGAATATATGTAACACTTTAATATATTGCAGTTATGGCTCGTCTGCCTTTGATTGGACAAAGTGAGAGGCGTAAAAGAATTGGTCTTGCTATTACAATATGGTTGCAAATGTGTACTGTTGCGAGTTGGTTCTTAGTTGCATTGGGTGTCATCCATAGCCTACATACTTATAGACCAAGGATTAGATCCTATATTTTAGATTTTTATGCACAACGAGATTATGTGAAAAGACTTGTATATGCTAGTGACGAGACTTGTATTGAACAAGTTAGGATGAATAGAATTACCTTTTTTAAACTATGTGAGATGTTACAAACTTTAGGGGGATTGAAGTCGTCAAGGAACATGCTTGTTGATGAACAAGTGGCAATGTTTTTACATATCATTTCTCATCACCTTAAAAATAGAGTTATCAAGCATCACTTTAATAGGTCTGGGGAAACCGTTAGCAGATCATTTCGCAATGTTTTAAATGCTGTCATACGCTTACAAGATGTGTTATTTAAAAAGGCAGAGCCAATTACAGCTAATTCTACAGACCCAAGGTGGAAATGGTTCAAGGTATTGGAGTGAATACTATATATAGCTCGTACATAATTTAATCCTTTTAGATTTAAATATAGTATCTTAACTCGAGGTTTTATACATGTGATGTAGAATTGCTTAGGTGCTTTAGATGGAACCCACATCAAGATTAGGGTTCCAAAAGTTGATAAATCTAGATATCGAACGCGAAAAGGTGACATAGCAAAAAATATGTTAGGTGTTTGTACACCGATATGCATTTTGTTTATGTTCTTCCCGGTTGGGAAGGTTCTCATTCTTTGATGGACGAGTTCTTCGAGATGCTATTAGTAGGAGACATGGACTAAAAGTTCCGCATGGTAAAGTGCAAAATTATAGGAATTTGAATTAATTTTTAAGATCATACTTTTATGAGATATTAACCATGACAAATAGTTTTTTTTTTATAGGTTGTTATTATCTAGTTGATGCTGGATACACAAATTGTGAGGGATTTCTTGCGCCATTTAGAGGACAAAGATATCATTTGAATGAATGGCGTCAGGGTTACCAGCCAAGTACTCCAGAAGAATTTTTCAATATGAAACATGCTTCAGCGCGTAATGTTATTGAAAGATGTTTTGGGTTATTAAAACTTAGATGGGGAATACTTAGGAGTCCATCATTCTATCCTGTGAGGATGCACAATAGAATCATTATTGCATGTTGTTTGCTCCATAATTTTATTAGAACCTATATGAGTATTGATCCTATTGAAGCGGAGTTGGAAGAAAGTTTACCTAGTAATGTGATAGATGATGATGAACCGAATATTGTAAATATTCATCCATCGGATGCATGGGCTACTTGGAGGATGGAACTAGCCAACCGAATGTTCAATGAATGGCAAGCATCTAGAAATTAGTTAGGTTTAGGGTAAAAATAGTAAATGTTACGTTGTTTATGTTATTTCATGTATCTAGTTTATGAAACTTTGGTGGTGTTTGAATTATTTTTTTGTATCATACTAGACTTGTTGAATGATAATTTATTTTCCTTTGATTCATCATGTGTTATAATTGTAATGACCCGAATTTTACGGTCATCGAAAAAGTGTATTTTCGGGTCTCCATTGCTGAAAGATGGATATGTAAATATCTATTAAAAATATTTACGAAGTTAAGTGACTGGTTAATTAAAGTTTAATAAAGTGAATTAGCTTAAATTAAGGATAATTAGGAGAAAAGGATTAAATTGAATAAAGTGTGAAAGTTTAGTTGTAGATTAAAAGAAAATAAAAAGGACCAAAATGAAATTAAGCCAATTTCTATAGATGTGGCGGCAAACTTAGATAAAATCTTAATTATTGGATTTTTTTTATGTTTAAGGTTTTAAATTAATTATATTAATTATTAATTAATTATATTAATTATTATTAAATAAATAAAAGAAAGACAAGTGTATGGTAAAAATAAAATGCATGTGTAATAAATATTGTACATACATTTGTAATACATGTATGCATTTACTTATTATTTAAGTAAATATTTAATGTATTTATTATTATTAAATTGATATTATGTGATGAATAAATCAAATAAATCAAATTTTAAAACATATGAATTATGACATATAAACTAATGAAATCATGTAACTTTTTGTTAATATATGAATATTATGCTTGGATGTGAAATATAATTCTCAAGTTAATTAATTACTTCTAATATTTTTTTTGTAGAGTAATTAAATTATTTGTTTCAGTAATAATATTTTAGCACATATATGTATTGCAGTTTAAAAATAATAAAATAAATTATATATATTTTTATAGTATTATATATTAAGATTTTTTAATTCATATAATAATAATTATATTAAGCATGTTATTGAATTATATTTTTTATTAAATTATATTTAATAATAATTATGTTAAAATATGATTAAATTATTTATTATTTTTATTAAATTATTTTCAATAATAACCTTATTAAAATTTAATAACAATAACAATAACCATCTACCTAAAAAAAATTCTATTAAGGGTATTCTGGTCATTTTAGTTCTTTTCCTTATGCTATTACAACATCATTACATTCAACCAAACACAAGAATTCTATTACAGCTCTATTCCATTCTATTCAACCAAACAGTTGAATTATTTATTACACATCTATTCTATTATAGCCCAAACGTGGTGTTAATGTTTTTCTAGTCTCTGTTGGCACATCAACTTTGGAAAAGCGGCCAACTTCAAGTGCTAAAACGTGACTCATCCCTTTCAAAATTTATAAAATTATAAGTTAAGATAATGATAAAATTATATTTCTGACTCCCTTAAGCGTCAGCAGTTGGACTCGACACTATGCCTATACATTCTTAGCGTGGTATGAACTTTATTTTCACCCACAAACCTTTGCTGACTTATTACATCGGAAGATGCTTTGGAGATAAAACTCATTTCTCATCTTGCAAATTACCTTCAACTATTTTACTCCAACCTACAAAACTCACATCAACTTGATTGATAGCAGATTTATCCAACCCTAGATGCAAGAGATTGGTTTGCCAAACAAATAAATCCGACCATTGATCAACACAAATATTTACTGTTGGAAAAAGAATTGATAACCTTCCAATATATTTTAAAAGTAATTGGTGCATAAAGATGGAAGACTACAGATAAAAAATAATCTAAATTTCCAGAAGCCACATTAGTTTTTCAAGTTTTATGATATTTTAGGTTCTAAGAGGCAGCACCCGTATCGGCAGCAGGAGCAGCTGCAGCTACTTCAGTTTTCTCTTTTGCAGCTTCCTTCAGTTTCTTCCAATTCTCGTCACTGTCAAGGATTTCTCCCGTCTTTATGAGGTACCGGACTTTTTTCCCGTTATCTAACACTTTATGACCCACCCGGCTCGTCACTTCTTTCTCTTTAGAATACAGCATCACATTTGAGCTGTGAATTGGTGCTTCAATCTGGAAACACCACAATTAAAGCATTAGAAGTGAAAATGAGATGAAGATACATGATGGGAGGCAAGAAAAGGAACCCGGAACTAATAGTGCAGTGAAATGTACTCCGATCAATTAAAGCATAAGCATTTTTGTTTCCTTTTTGAAGGTAAATAATTGAAGAATATAAATTAAATTGACCTTAATTATCTGTCCTGGTTGATCCTCTCCTCTGCTCTTCATATGCTTCGTCTTCAGGTTTATATCTTTCACTACAATGGTGCTGTTATGCTTGAAGATCTTGCTTATCTCTCCAATCTTGCCCTTATCACGACCCGATATTACTTTGATGGTATCTCCAACCTTAACGTGCATTTTATGCAAAACTGGAAGGCTGTTCGGTTTACATTCCTTCCGTTCCCATCGTTTAAGCTGCAACATTCAGGGGCGAAAAAAACAAGAAATAGAAAATATCAGGGAAAACCAAGGTGTGTCAATAATAGTCTTTTCAAAGAGAATGCAGAATTCACAATAAGGCCATAATTTTATAATGCCTGAACTTATTAAGTAGAGCTTATCAGTTAAGCTAACAACACGTTTACTAGCACGAGTAATTTGAATTAGGCAAATCTAAAATTAAAATCAAAGTATATATCCCTTCTATTCATCAATGAAAGATCTTTCCTATGGAAAGTCCACCATGAAACGTTTTAATTTGCATATTTTATTGCCACAAAAACTCTAAGGTACTTAATCAAAGGCAGCGGCGTGTGTTCTGCTCTAGTGTTTCTATGGTTCATGCTTTTCCATCCTTGCACAGAATTTCGGCTAAAATATGAAAAGGAATTGCGTGATAAAATGGAAGCAGAATACTAACCTTCACTACAATGAGACATGGATTCTCTCTTGGTTTGATCTGCATTGAATAAAAAACAGTGAATTATTACCAAAATTTCCAGTACCACATTATCGATGAAACACAGAGTCAAATTCTAGTTTAAGAATAACGAGTGGCCAAAGAGCTTAGCTGTCACAGAAAACAATTTGAACACATGTTACAAATCACAGAGATAATCAACAGAGACCTAATACATGGAAACGACATCTCTAAACAGAGGAAGAACATTCATCAATCTTACAAAGCACAGTTTATAGCAAACTGAACAGTTAAAGACTATTTACCTCTCACAAAAAGTTTAAAAAATGCATTATTGAAAATAATGTATCTACTTTCCCTTGGTTGCAATTGGAGAGACATTCAATAGATTGTGAACTTGCATTGACAGAACATAAATTATCTAAAAAACATAGGCAAGTTTATCACATATTGGATAATCATAGACTTATAGTCATCAATTTCAGTTCTAAAGTTTCAAATAAACCAATTCAATCTCCTTGTTCAAAACGGAACTGCTTTAAGCAATAATATCTAATTGAGCTCAAATTTACTAAAATACTAAACAAACAGATACCAGTTTATATTATTAAAACAAAGAATCAATCAAAACAGAGAAAATAGAATAACTTAGTAAATTATATATCTTTTATCTGTCAAAAGTTTGGTCCTTTTAACACCAAAAGAATAAAGCAAGTTGCTTTAGACTTGGCCAAAAGAAATCTAAGGCAAAAACTACAGAAAAGTAAAATTTAGGAAATACCCATTTCCATATAACCTTCAAAGAACGGAAAAAAACAAGAAAAATGTGTAAATTAGAGCAAAAAAAGAGGTGAAAATTTGAGAGGAAAAAACAAAAGAATTTACGTGAAGAGGGGAGAGAGAAGGAGGAATTGAGAGACGTTGGCCCAAGAAGGAGTTTGAGGATAGAGAAAGAGCAGTCATTGAGCTTTGCAACGCAGCCATG
The DNA here is from genome assembly GCA_025698515.1 of Gossypium sturtianum. Lineage (NCBI taxonomy): Eukaryota > Viridiplantae > Streptophyta > Magnoliopsida > Malvales > Malvaceae > Gossypium > Gossypium sturtianum. Next base: position 134,842,624 of record CM046943.1, on the reverse strand, counting down.
GCTGCCATTATTTTTGCCTTATTCAACTGTTACAGTAATTTGAGATGCCGAGAGCTACTATTTTGATGATGACGATAAATATTGTATGTGGAAATTGTGGATAACGAAGCCATAGATAATGTTGGAAACGACAGAGTTTTGGACATGGGTCAAATATGATGGGCTTTGTGGGCTTAAAACTGGAAATAAAAAAATTCTCAAAGGTTAAAATATGCTCTAAATCCCTATCCTTTTCATGCATTTGAAATTTAATCCCTCTATTTTTCGGATTTAAAAATACAATCCAATTGCTAACACCGTTAAAACTTATTTTATTAAATTCAGGTTCATTAAAACGTGATTTTTCATTACATGGCTAACAACAAGTGAGTTTTTTTATTTCAAAATATCACACTACTGGAACTAAAATTTGAAATTTAAAAAGTAGAGAGGACTAAATCCTGAACATAAAAATAAAGGGACATAATTTCAAATATACAAAGAGTAGAGAGAGTTGGTGCATATTTTAACCTTTCCTCAAAATTATAAAATCCAAGATTTTTTTATTTTTTTTTACATTTGTATTAAATAATTATATCATATGGATTAAACTACAAATGTGAATTATTCATTTTAATTAGTTCTAGTGTGTAATATTAAATTTTCTCAGATGATGAAATTTGGTATGTTAATGAATGAAGAAAAATTTAGTGTTTTTGTTTGGATATAAACACTTCAAGTATATAATATTAAATTTGCTCAAATGTTTAAGTTTGATTTGCAGGAAAAAACATTATCTATGCTTTCATTTCTGAAGTATTTAATATACAAAATTAGATCAGCAAATGCATGGAGGAAGAGCTATGTTACAACAAATTATAAACAATCCTTTGCCCTAAACAACTCACTCAAAAGAGACCTCAAACACTACAAACATACCTGCTTTCACACAAAACAAAGATCAAATCCAAGAAAAATTTAACAAATTAACAAATGGAAGAACCACTGGTATCAGCTATGTTACATTTCAAAGGTGTCAGCTGCACTGTCCATGGACTCCTCTCTCTGGTGCTCGGTTATTGGGTTCTTTGTTTCTCCTTGCTCTATGTCGACCAAAACCTCATCTGCGGTTGCAGATAGGGACTTCTGATGCTTCTTGCGGTGTCTTGTTTTAAGGATTCGTGTTAGCACTTGCACAATGTCCCTCATGGAAGGTCGTTTTTTGGGAACACGATTCACACATTTATACGCAAGAGCTGCTATTTCGTTGAGTTCTTGCAAGTCAAACTTACTGTCCAATCGTGAATCCACAATTTCCTCCCACCCGACTTTCCCTTCAGTACTCATAGCTGCCTGTTTGTCATTTCACTATCATATTTCAGAACATGGATACAAGCTCAACTTTTAACAAAGCAAAAAGAGAGATCTTACTAGCTCAACATATTCCATGAGACCCTGTAAAGGATTTCTGCCGGCTATGAGTTCAAACAGCAATACCCCGAAGCTGTAGACATCACTTTTCTTAGTAAAGGTCCTTGTGGATATATACTCCGGATCAAGATATCCAAATGTTCCTCGTATGTTTGCTGCATGTTTGTCTACCATCTCTTCTCTTGAAAGACCAAAATCTGCTACCTGCTTATGATGACATTCCCATAAGATTAAGTCATCTATTTAATAATGTACTTAACTATACCATAGGACACGAGGTCCCTTCAACAAAGGATAATGTTGAAAGGTTTATCCAACCTTAAAGTAAGATGGAATCGTAACAGAATCCACATGCTTCTATTATAGCAATATATAAATATCAATCTGCTAGAACTTACCCTGGCTCTCATGGACTGATCCAACAGAATATTGGAAGATTTAATGTCCCGGTGTATTACAGGAGGAGCTGCCTGAAAAGTAAGTACAAATAAATTTATAAATGTTACCAAAAACTTAAAATGCATGCACAAGAGTCTGCAGCTACATGCCTGCAAAGACGGGTCCATTTATAGTCCAAATAAGAAAAAATATTACCCCGTCATGAAGATATTCCAAGCCCCTGGCTACATCCAAAGCGATATAAACCCTCAAGTTCCAGCTCAGAGGTTCAAGATTTTCACCTGCACAAAGATGAAATGCTGATTTTTATAAAAGCCACTGTATATGAATCAAAATTTCAACGAGCAGGCAGCTATAAAGTTCCTCCTAAACCCTAATTTCTTGATGATTTAGAATACAAAAGCTAATTGTATTCCAATGCAATTTACATACTTAACTTTACCATACCAATTCATTTGCATAATTTAAGTATGTAAAGTGTTATGAGATGTTACAAAATATCTGTTAAGTATTGGATTTCCTGTGATGTTGTATTCAAGTTGGACCTCTTCACCTATTACCAGTAGGTTTTATGTAGGATGCTTAACATTATATTAAAGTCTAGTGTATTTTTTCTTCTTGCCTAACCCCATGTGAGGTTAAGGTCCCCTAGTGAGGTTGTCCCCGTAGGCCCTTGTAGAGCTACACATGACGGGTAGTGTTAAGCGGTGATACCCCATATCTATTAAGTACTGGGTTTCCTGGGGTCTTAAATTCAAGATGGGCCCTTTCACCTATAATTAGGTGGTTTTAGGATGGATTCTATACAAAAGGCATTGATGACAGCATGCTATCAGCAAGGTTGGCCTGCTCATTATAGTTTTTTGCTTTTTTAGCATTGACATGACAATCAATGGCTCAATGAACTAGAAACAAAATCAAGCAACATATTACAGAACCAACAGGCAAATTGTGTTGGAAAATATTGAATGCAAATGATCCAGAAAAACTTTGTTTTGTAAAAATCTTAACCTAGAGAAGAGCGAGACCGGCTGATATTCAAGTTCATATTACAATATTTCAGCTTTGGCCATTCAACATTATACTAATCTTTCAAATGGATAGTTGACAGTGTACTTACTGTACAAATGAGAAGCCAAGCTGCCTTTACTCATGTACACATAGACAAGCATATGCTGACCCTTTTCTGCACAATATCCAACCAAATTTACAAGGTTTCTGTGATGCAGTCTTCCCAACAACATAACCTGAAATGATATGAGGATGAAACATTAAACAAGCAGGAGTGCGGGAAGGAACAACAAAAAGCACACATGCACATACGGAGAAATGCAATCAGCATATCCATTTTAAAAAGGGAAACCGGTAAGTTGGGTGAGACATTGTGCACGATTTTGATTGGATAATCTAGTTTTCCCTGAATTTTGTGTAGCAGATGCTTTTTGTGGAGTTTTTTTCTAGAAAATATGATGGTCCAAGCAACCCGTGTTTTAATTACCTCATTGCTTTAGTACAAAGAACATGTAGCTTTCACTTAAGAAGCAAGAAAATGATTCTAAAGTAGCAGTATCATGTAGGAACTAAGAATAATCCTATTAAACTATTGTTTATGTGGAAATGTAACATAGAACAGAAGAATTATGCCATTAAAATATTCCAATGTGAATATCAACTATAGACCATCCCTACCTCGGTCTGGAACTCTTTCTCCCCTTGCTTAGAATCTGTTGCAAGCACTTTTACTGCAACAGTCTCACCAGTTGACATCTGAGCTTTATAAACAGGACCAAATGCTCCCTGTCCTATTAGTGTTGTAAAATTATAAGTTGCTTTCTGCAAATCCCTGCATGCGTGACACCATCAACGAATTAGCAAAGAAAATAAAGGAAAAAGCTCATGCTATATAAATTCATTCCTACCTCAAACCACCAAACTATACTACAAGGTTGCTATAGCATGAATGGAAGTATTAAGGGCTCAAACACATTCTTAAGTTCAGGCCATAATCTTAGTAAAAAGTATTGAAATGCAAGAAATTCAGTTAGTTTCTGATCAAGAATGCTCATTTTTACTGAAAACAAACAACTTCACAGATTCCAAAATTGGAATTCCTTGAAAATTCCTATCAAGCTATCTACTTTGGACACAAATACAAGGCATGATGAAACTAATCAAAGTTATTTATGAATGGACCACCAAAGTAACTTCCCACAGCCATTAAATCATTTATCATATCACATGGATAACAAGACAAACCAATTACTAACACATCTTGTCGACTCATGAACACAATACATAAAACTAAAGAAAGAAACATTTTGTTAATGATGCGTAAGTACAATAAGTTTCAAAAGAAACATACTTGTATGAATACTCAGGTATTCCAGACACAGAGACAACATTGCTTCTTCTAAGCCCTTCAAGCCACATAGACATTCCATTTCTCCCAGATTTCACAGGTGACTCAGGACCCATAGTTGAATCGGATAACATGTTACAAGAATCAGCTCCATTAGCCCTAATAGGAATAGTTGCAGCTCTCCTGGAACTGCTGTTCCCTATCTGGGATCTCTTTCTATGATACCTTATACAAAACAGTGCAAAAATAGCTAAAAGCACACCAATCACCACTCCTATTGAAATCCCAATGACCAAACCAGATGATTCCCCTCTCATATCTACTATTTTTTATTATTTGCTATTCAAGCCTCCAGTCCATTGAAACAACTGCAAATACAATTCTAGGGTCAAATCAAGCCAATTCTAAACTATCAACAAATTGAGAATAAGAAAAGAAAAAAATTTTAAAAAAAAAACTGTAATACAAATCTGAGTCAAATAATGCTAATATTTACAAAAACTAGAAGGTCAAGTTTAGAACTTTCATTTCATGGCATTTATCACAGCAAATGGAATAAAAGTCAAAAGTGATATACATGACAAAAGAACAACTTTTAGTCTTCTATATGAATAGTTTTGTACCAAAACTACTCAAATTCACATAAATGTGAGAAGAAACCGATTGGAAAGAACCCCAGGAAACAAAATTCAGAAAAGAGAGAGAGAGAGAGAGAGAGAGAGAGAAAGAAAGCCAATAATTTTCCTAAAGCTTTTTGAATTGAAAAAAAATATACTTGATCCGATTAACATTGGTCAGAAACCTATTAATTATTATGGACAGAAAAAAAAACTGAATCTTTCTGCTGATTACATATTTTAAAAAAAAAAAGAATAACAAAACTGATCTGTATGGTTTCTAAGAAAAAAGAGCTTAAGAAGTCCAAAAAAAGTTTCAAGAAAGCAAAGAGCTTTTAAGTAAAACCTAACTCTTTATTTCACTTTCAGTTTCCAACTTCTATTTCCTAAGCTTTCTCACCAACCAAACAGAGTGCAAAGCAAGAAAGGAAAAGGGAGAAAGAAAAAAAAACCCAGAAACAGAAGACTTCTAACCCATGAAAGCATGACAAGTGACAACAAGCCCAGAAATTTTGTAAAAAAAATTCCAGAATCTTTTACTATATAAAAAAAAAAGAGCGAAATTCGATGCATTAATGAAGAAATAAACCAAAATTAATTAACTTTTAAGGCTACCTTTTCTAATATACGAAAAAAAAATACATTTCTTCAGTTACATGTTGTCTTTGGAGCAACGAGGGGGGAAACAAAGAGAAAAGAAGAGCAGTGACAAGAAAATCCTTTGAGTGAGAGGGGATTTTAAAGAAAGAATATTAGACTTTGAGAACTGAAGAGGAGAGATTTTTCTGAAAGTTGGGAAAAAAACAACACTGGTATTTGTTGGAGAGATTGTTCTTTCTAAAAATTTAAGTATATTAATAAATAAATAAACGTGACTCGCCGTTTGTATAATAAACGCGGGACTCACTGGAGTGAAGGAGAAATTATTTTTGGGTTCTTAAACGTGGCCTTCGATGTTCAATTTTACCCTTTCGAGGAAGAAATTGATATTTTGAGCACATTTTTTTATACACTCCTCCATCTCTTTCATTTCATAATTTTTGTTTTGATTAATTTCCGGGATTCAAATTTATCATCCCTATCTAATTATTTGCTTCCAATTTTAAATATTAGAATGTTATCTATTAGACTTATATTATTTAAGTTTTTATATAGGTATAATGACTTATCTCACCCTCAAATTTTATAAAATGTCATTTTAGTCCTTCATTCCATCTTTTTGTCTTTAAACTTGTATTATTTATCAAATCACCCCAAAATGAATAGAAAAGTTAATAAACATTAATTTTAAAAATTAATTAATTATCAAAGTTAAAAACATTAATTTTGTTATCTATTTTGGGGTGATTTGATAAATAGTACAAGTTTAATGGTTGAAAGAGGTGAAAATTTAAATGGAGGATTAAAATGGCTTTTTTTTTAAAAAAAAATTGAAGGGCCAAATAAATCATTTTGCATTTTCTATATGATCTCGATTTTACACTTGAACGTATACAAAATTAATTTATTTATATGTCATTATTAAAATTTAAATATTAAAACACGTGAACTATGGGTTTGACTCCATTCTATTGCTTTTTCGTCTATTAATATTCAATGCATATTTAATCACCATTTTACATTTCATGTACATTTGAATAGTGAGGATGATTATATTAGATATTAATGAATAAAAAATTAATGGAGTGGAATAAATGCAAATTTTACTTGTGAATCCCTTATGAAATTATTATGTTGAATTAGTGAAAAAGAATACCCTTAAAGTGAAGGCATATTGGTGAGTTGTTGGTCCAAAGGCACATTGGGTTTGAATGTGTGAGGTTAGGGTGGAATTGAAGTTAACTTATTAGGCAAACAATTTTTTTAAGACACCTATTGGTTTTGGATAAATTCCATTTAACTGTTTATGTGCTGAACTTGCCTGCTTTATTTCCAGTAAAACAGTAAATTATTATTATTTGATATATTGAGAGGGTAGTTTTTTTTTTTTTTTTTTTTTTAGTTTCACAATCAACTGTTTTATTTATTTAGTTTTTATTTTTTTAAAGACATGTGAAAGTCTCTTTGTGTAATTAAAAATCACTGCTACCAATCAAATAATTTATTCATAACTAATAGAAATTTCAAACCGCCACACATTTTCTTTATAATATATTTAAAAATGTATTATTGATTTTCCTCTACATTCAGTTTCACTAAACATTTGAGAATTATTGATGAAATTAGTTTAACTAAACCTTATATAATAAATTATTACATTATAACGAAAAGAGAAAAGTAAGTGGTTGTTGATTTTTAAGAGAGCTACTTGCATATTTAGGAGGCAGTGGGTAACAGTCAACCTAATGCACCTAATTTGAATGGAATAATTAAATTCCATAAATATATATAAAAAGAAGAAATTTATTTATTCTTTTAAATGAAAAAATTAATTTTCTTTTTCATTTTATTCAAGTCTACGTTATACATAAATAAGTTTATTTATTTATTTAAGTGGAATAAAAATAAGAATTTTATTTAAAACAATAAAAATGTGAAGCCCACATCTTACCTTGGATGAAGAAGTGTAACCATAGTCTGTAAAAACAAAAGATTATGACATTTTGGGTATAAATTCAAAGTAATAAATAAGGTCTTTTTATTTTTCAACTAAACCACTTCCTTTATACTTGCCTAAACTTAGATATCTTCAATATCTAAACCATTTAATTTCCCAATGAATTCCATTATTGTTCAAAACATTCAATGAAATTATTATTCTCCTATTTAGTTAACGTCCAAATAGAGATTTAAAGAAGCTTAGGCTCTTACCACATAAAAGGTTGAGGACAAGGATGAAGCTAGAACACTATTTTGGGTCAAAAAATGGAAATAATACGAGAGTTAAAAAGTCAACCTTTACCATTATACTAATACATGATTTCTTAATTACTGAAGAAATTATAAAGTAATTTTTCATTTTTTGGAGGTCAAGGCCACTACCTCTCCTTCCGCTCCTGCCACCAAATAAGCACGTACAATGAGTTTATAACAAACTTAAAAAATAGAAAATGTCACATCATTCACATTCAATTATTAACTAGTTATTAGATTTGAACACAAAGATAACCCAATAATAAACTATAAATATCAACTCCCGACATTATTTTCGAGTATAACCTTTTCCCTTTACACTCCTCTACTCTATTTTCACTCTACAAATCATACCGACTTAATCATAGGAGAACTTGCAAAGCATAAACTTTGAGACCTCTTCATTTCTTGGTGACCTTGACTTGCAAATAGCCCTATCATTTTTACCTTCATCCAACTCTCAGTCCAGCCCACCGTAATGAGGTATTGATAGATATATTGAGACATTATTTATTTATGTAATAGGGTAGGATTTTGACATTTTATTGAATGGAAAAAATGCTTTTAAAAATAATATTGACAAGACAAAAATAAATAGAAGGTGATGTCAGGATTCTATTGGGCCATCAGGTTATGATGACGATTGATTTAATTCAATATAAAATGAATATAAAGTTGAACAAAATATATAATAATATGAATATTTGAAAAAGTACATACTCATTTTAAAAATGCAAATGATCTGAATGAGACATATGACAAGAGGTTTTACTTTAGAATAATGTTACCAGGCTTAAATATTTAAAGCATCTGGCCCCTAAATTATATATATATATATATTTTATATTATATGGCACGTGATATTTTTATTGGATGTGATTAATTTTTAGGATAAAATGAAAAAAAAATTAAAATATTAAAATAGGTTAATGAATCAAAATTAAATGACTTTTGGTATAAATGCATAATGAAAAACAAGCCAACTATATGGATTAAGTCTTAATTTCAACCAAACCCAATTCTTTTAAACAACAACACATATACCTTTTAATATTTACAAAAATTATATAATATATAAAAATTTCTCGACACTACACTGGGCATGTTTAATGGTAAACACCTACAGGCGGCGGCATTTATAAAAGAAAATGTTGTGGGAAAGATTTTAAAGTGTTTTAAAACAGATGTTAAGATTTTTTATTATTTTTTTAAGTATTTGGGTTTGATATTTATGTTTAAGGTATAAATATAATGATGTATTTTTTAATATTTTTCGAATATATTAAAAATATTAATCATGAATAGATATTCATAAATTATAAAGAAAAAGCAAAGGTTATAGAAAGAAGAAAAAGAGTGGATGATATTATTGAAATTTACCAAATCCTGAAACAAGATTAAAGCACATCTGATTATTACAAAGAAACGGTCAAATAAGACAACAATCTTAAAAAGCTGCTTTAGTTTTTGTAGGAAACGTTAGAATTTGTCTATTGTTTTTAACTTTTGTCTTACTGTTTGCTTTATAAATCACTTTATATTAATTATTCTTTGTTTTCATATTAGATCTGGATTTGATTGGATTAGACCCATTTGTTTCGATTTTAGAGTTCAAACCACTGGAGCTTTCACTCTTTGATCTTCTATTTTTTTATTGAATTTTGTTAATAATATTTTTAATTTTTAAAAATTAATTACGATACTATTTATATTAATAATATTATATTATGAATTTTTTTTAGTACAACATATTAAGAGTTGTTGATACAATGTACAACAAGAGAAAAGTATAGGGGAGAAAAGGGTGGTTGTTATGGAAGCCGATTCACCCAGTTGAGTAGAAAGCCAAAGGTTATAAGTAGTGGTGGAGAAAATAACGTAAAGGCTTAAGGTTGAAAGAGTGTTGGCAAAGTGGAGGGTCGATCATTTTTTCATTGTTCCTAAAGGTATTTATAGACAGGGGTCCAGTGTAACATGGTGTTAACATGTTAGACTTGTCATCTAGCCATCATTACAAAGCGCATGGGAGGGATGTCTTGAATGAGATGAGGATGTCCGTGACAGGATATATCTTGTCCTTCATTCTGACTTGATAGGATAAAGCAGTTGAGCCCACGTGTGTTGGATCTGGTGCCTTATGTGTAGCATTTTCATCAATATACACTTGTAATTTTTTTGAACAGATTGATTAATAAAATAAATTCATTAATTAAATTAATATACTTTGTATAAATTGTCTTCAAATGGTTTTTGAACGCAAACTAAAATGGAAGCAAATGTTGCTCATTGGTTGTCTAAATGTTTAACTTACTAAACAGTATTACGTCGTCGGAGCGTAGTATAGAAAGATAGCTTATATTAGTAGACGAACCTAAACTTGTCCTTAGTCTAATTAGAAATGAACAAACCGATTAAAAGACTAATATGTTGTCTATCAAGTCCAATTAAGGAGGCATCAGAGTGGATGACTCCTAGAATATAGAGACATAGATGTGACTGACTAGACTGACAGTACATGTAACACCACTTACCCGTATTCAACACCGGAATAGGGTTACAGAGTATTACCGGACTTACAACACATTTAAACATACTTTTCTCATAAATTTTATCAATACATGAAATCATCATTTAATTTCAATCACTTTGTCCCTAATACGAGCCTACGAGGCCCTAAACATGCATTGGGAGTGGTTTGGGACTAAACTGATAACTTTTAAAATAATTTAAGCACTTATAAAATTTTTCCCCAAAACAGGGGACACACACCCGTGTGACCAGGCCGTGTGTCTCACACGGCCACCAGACACGCCAGTGTCACAGGCCGTGTGGACATTTGAAATGGGATCACATGACCATGTCCCAGCCCGTGTCCAAACAAGTGAGCTTACTGACTTGGGTCACACGGCCAACCACACGCCCATATGTCTAACCCGTGTGCCCTTCGAAGTGGCCACACACGCCCGTGTGCCAGGCCGTGTGTTAGGCCATGCCAAACCTGTAGGGTATACTAACTTATGCAACACGGCCAAGTCACACGCTCGTGTGCTAGGCCATGTACCAATTAGGGGGTATACTAACTTGTGCCACACGGCCGATCACACGCCCGTGTGTAAGACCATGTGGAGCATACTGACTTCATTTCAATTTCAACACCAGGGGACACACGACCGTGTAACATGACCGTGTGTCACACAAGTCTAAGACACACGCCCGTGTCTCTGCCCGTGTGGACAAAAATTAGGCTATTTACCAAGCCATTTTGCCACCCAAACTTAAGTTCACTTAAATAACCAAAATGGCAACAATTCAAAGCATAATTGAACATCAATTTTAGCCACAATCAAGACTAAATTATACCATTTCCAATACTAGCAACCAACATGCTTATAACCTCAAGTTTATCCAATCAAAAACATACCTAATTACATATACCAAACAACTAGCTAAACCTTTACCAAACATACATCATTTTGCACCAATTCACAAATACAATTCAAAACCAATATCAACCAATTAACCTTTACTATGACAATATCCACAAGCTTCATAACAAGCCATTCATGAACTCAAATATCAACCATAATGCACATATAAGCACATAACCAAATCCACCAAATTAAGCCAAATCTCATGGCTATATTTACATACCAAAACATATATATTTACTAGTCATTACAAATGACCAAAATCATTATCAATCCATAACCAAAATGACTCAAAATTCCTATACATTCCATATACTTAAAATACCAAAGTTCAAAGGTACCAAGTGATAGGTGGTAGTGTGAAACGATCTCCGACAATCCCCGAATCCGAGCTAGCTTTGAAATCACTATAAAACATGGAAAAGCAACAAAGTAAGCTATATAGCTTAGTAAACTCGTATGTTAATAATGAGCAGATATCCCTATTCATTAATCATTCAAATAATAGAAAGCAACATACAACAATTCTATTAAATCACAAAGCTATCAATGATCATTCACATAACTTACCAAGGAACTCATCAATTCCATAGTTTCAATACTCAATTCATTTCCGTACGTACCTGTACCATCTTGTACCAGTCTCATACATATTCTCGTCTTTCATTTACCCTTTGAAGCATTCAGAATAGAAGTCGGATACTCAAAGGTCTCACATGATAAGTACCTATACCATGGCCCGTAGCCAAATTAAGGTAACTCATCTCTGAAATACTGATATCATGGCCCGAAGCCAAATCAGCTGATATGCATGGCCCGAAGCCAAATCAATTTATCTCGCACACAAAGTGCTAAATCATGGCTCGAAGCCAACTTAAAGTATACCTAATGACATGTCACTAGCATCCTAAACTATTCCTAAGGTTCAACCGGGATTCCAACTGTCGAATCTTCATTGAATCATTTCTGAACTTGTTCGTAGTCACATAATCACAATTTATGTTATATCAAAGCATACAGGATACATTTGAAATGAAATTATAACATACGAACTTACCTCGAATGTGGAAACGACGAAATAAGTTGATTAGTCGATAACTTTCGTTTTTCCCCGATCTAGATCTGAATTCCGTTTTTCTTGATCTAAATATATTCAAAATTAACTTATTTAATCATCTATTTATTCAATTCAATCCAAAACACTCATTTGAGCTAATTTACACATTAGCCCCTAAACTTTCACATTTTTACAATTTAGTCCTTATTATAGAAAATCACAAATTAATGCAATTATCAAAATACCCATGCTTATCCGAATTACCATTATACCCCTAAAAACCCATATTTTTCATTTATTTCACATATTAACCACTAACTTTACACATTTCTCAATTTAATCCCTATTTTGCATTTTCACTAAAATCACTTAACAAAACTTGTTTAACTATCAACAACTATTCAAAATCTATCATCAAACATCAAAAATCATACATATTCATCAATGGTAACTTTAAAAATCTTTAACGGTTTTGCAAAATAGTCCCTGGGCTAGTTAGTACTAGATGCAACGATCACAAAAACATAAAAATCATTAAAAGCAGAACAAAATACATACCAAATTGTAAGGATTTAAGATGGTCGAACCCTAGCTTAGAAGAACCATGTATTTTTGGGGGTGGTTTGATGAAATGAAGAAGATGAATGGTTTTTACTAATTTTAATTATCATTTAATTACCAAATTACTTTTATAACCTTTAAAAACTTAAAAATTTACACAAAATACCAAGCCACTATCATCCACTATCTCATAAATGGGCTAATTACCATATAAGGACCTTTACTTTTAAGTTCTATAGCTATTATACACCATTAGCTAATAGAACTCAAGTTTTAGACTTTACGCGATTTAGTCCTTTTTATCAAATTGAGCGTTTAAACGATAAAATTTCTTAATGAAAATTTCACACAATCATATATTCATGCTGTATACTTTAAAATAATAATAAAATAATTATTTTGACTTCGAATTTTGTGGTCCCGAAACCACTGTTCCAATTTGACTAAAAATGGGCTGTTACAACTCTCCCCCTTAAGGATTTTCGTCCCCGAAAATCTTACCAGTAAATAGGTTAGGGTACTGTTTTCTCATAGTTTCCTCGGTTTTCCCCACGTAGCCTCTTTGATACTGTGCCATTACCACAAAACCTTCAATAGAACTCTTTAACCTCTTAAGTTAAAATTCTGATCAGTTCTTCGTTATCTAACTTGTCGACTAAATCTCAACATCTGTAGAAGAAATTATATACAAATGGTCTGATCGCAACATAGATAACTGAAACACATTATAAATATGTTCTAACTTTTATGGTAATTCAAGTCGATATGTCACTGGCCCTCTCTTTTAATAAACTATTACAGCCCAATAAATTACAAAGTCAACTTTTCTTTGCAACCATAACAAAGTATCCTCTTCAAGAGCGGTACTTTCTGAAACACTCTGATGTCGATCTGAAATCAAATATCTTTACGTTTCAAATCTACATACCATTTATGTTAATCTGAAGCTGTTTTCAACTTTCACGAATCACTTTCACATTTTTTCTAGAATCACAAATCAATTCAACCTCGTATTTCTTTTTCTCACTAAGCTCCGTCCAGTATAACAAAGTTCGTCATTTAAAACCACATAAAATTTCATACAGTACCATCTTATACTTGACTAAAAATTATTATTATACGTGAATTCAACCAACAGTAAACATTTTTTCCAGTTACCTTTGAATTCTAAAACATAATAACGAAGCATATCATTACGAATCTAATCACTCTCTCATACTTATCATCGATCTGAGGATGAATTGTAGTGTAAAAATACAATCGCGTACTCAGAGCTTCTTGTAGCTTTCTCCATAATCGCGATATAGACCTCGGATCTCTATTCGAAATAATAGAGACTGGCACTCTTTATAACCTAACAATCTCAGAAACACATAACTCAGCAATTCTGCCACGTGAGAAATCTATACGTACTGGAATAATATGCAGATTTCGTCAACCGATCAACAATAACTCAAATAGCATCTTTCTTTTTTCGGAGTCAAAAGTAATCCCAATACGAAGTCTATCATAACTCTATCTCATTTTCCACTTCAGTGTCATCATTAGCTATGATAGTCCTGAATGCACAAACATCTGAACACAAAATCAAAATTATCGCTTTTCATATCCGACCATCAGTGCTTCTATCTCAAATCACTGTACATCTTATTACTCCTCTGATGAATAGACAAGTTACCACTGTGAGTCTCGTGCAAAATTTTCTATATAAGCTCTAGATTCTTCAATACACAAATTCTATCTCAGAATAATAATAATAGTCATCAGGTCCGACCTGAAATCTAGAATCAGAAGTCTATTCACACTGTACTCGTTCCACTTGCAATTCTCTATCATATTTCTGAGCTTCTCAGATTTGCAATGAAAACACCGGTTTAGCTTTTAACCCAGCTAAGATTGTGCCACCATTTCAAGGTTAATCGTGTAACCATCGTTCACAAAGTAAACAAAAAATTTCCACTCAAGCATCGACAACTATATTTGTTTTTACCCAAAGGTTAATCAATAACTAACTCACAATCTTTCAATAGCTCGAGCCATCAACGCTGTCTCAGATTTAAATCTTTTTGTGACATCAGCTACTTTAAAATCTCGTAATCAGTAAGTACGTGACATTTTTCGTCGAACAAATGATATCGTCAAATCTTTAATGCAAATACAATAGCGACCAACTCTAAATCATGCGTCGGAGAATTCTTTTCATGTGGTTTCAACTGTCTGGAAGCACAATCTATAACTTTTCCCTCTTGCATCAATATTCAACGCAAACCGTTCAATGACACTTCGCTGTAAATCATAAATTCTTTACCCGACTCAGGTTAAACCAACACTAGTGCCTCAGTTAACAATGCTTTCAATTGATCGAAACTTTGTTGACATTTTTCGGGCCATTCAAACTTTACATCTTTCTGTAGCAGTCTGGTCACCGGTGTAGCAATCATCGAAAACCCTTTTACAAAACGTCGATAGTAACCAGCCAATCCCAGAAAGCTTCTGACGTCGGATACATTTCTAGGTGGTTTCCATTCAATAACTGCAGAAATCTTGCTTGGATCAACTCTTATACCTTCCGCAGAAACAATATGCCCCAAAGATCCAACTTCCCAGAGCCAGAATTCACATTTGCTGAATTTTGAATACAGTTGTTTATCTCTCAAGGTTTGCAACAGAATCCTCAAATGCTCGGCATGCTCAGACTCATCTCCAGAATAGATCAGAATGTCGTTAATGAACACAATAAAAAATCTGTCTAAATACAGTCTAAATATTTGATTCATCAAATCCATAAAAATGGCAGGAGCATTAGTTAGTCCAAAAGGCATAACAAGGAATTCATAGTGTCCGTACCTCATTCTGAACGCAGTTTTCGGCACATCTGATTCTTTAACTGGCAACTGATAATAACTAGATCTCAAATCAATCTTTGAAAATACTATTGCACTTTTCAAGTGATCAAACAAATCGTCTATTCTCGGCAACGGATACTTATTCTTTATTGTAACCTTGTTGAGCTGACGATAATCAATACACATTCTTATGGACCCGTCTTTCTTCTTAACAAATAATACTGGCGCACCCCAGAGCAAAAAACTCAGTCGTGCAAAACCTCTATCTGTTAAATCTTGCAACTGAGCTTTCAATTCTTTCAACTCTGTCAAAGCCATTCTGTACGGAGCTATAGATATTGGTGAAATTCTCGGTACTAACTCAATAGCAAACTCAACTTCTCTGACTGGTAGCAACCTAGACAATCCTTCTGGAAATACATCCAAATATTCACAAACTATAGGCATTGATTCAATCTTCTATTCAGATACTTTGGTATCTAAAACATATGGTAGATACGCATCACAACCTTTTCTCACATATCTTTGAGTCGACATCGACGAAATCACTATAGACAACCCACTCGACTCATCAAATTCAATCCGAAGAATTTCATTATTCCGACATTTCAATTCTATAATCTTTTGTCTACAATTCACAATAGCATCATGTAGAGTCAACCAATCCATACCCAGAATCACATCAAACTCATCAAATGGTAAAAGCATTAAGTCAGTCGGAAAATAGTAACCCGGGTCGTTAAAGGACAATTCTTAGATATTTTATCAACTAACACATACTTGCCTAAGGGGTTCGATACTTTAATCATAAACTCAGTATACTCAACAGGAAAATTCTTACTAAACACTAAATTCATACAGATATACGAATGAGTTGATCCAGGATCAATCAAAGCAATCACATTAGTGTCGTAAAGAGAAAATATACCGGTAATAACATCGGGAGACGATCTCTTCGCGAGTGCGAATAGCGTAAGCTCTAACAGGTGCTCTAGTTTCAAATCTTACTATAGAATCTCTTGTAGTACCACGATTACCACTCGCATTTCCCACATTTCTTGATGGCTTCCCTCTAGTGGTTGTTTTACTCGTTCTTGCATTTTGAACATTATCTTTCTCGGCTAGCTCATGAAAATCCCGAATAAAATGATCTCGTGAACCACATTTGTAGCAAACTCTATTATTATATGTAACACCCCTAACCCGTATCCTTCGTCGGAACAAGGTTACGGAGTGTTACCGAAAATTTTCAGAACATTTTCAGATAAATCATGTCAATCAATATTCATTAACTGAGATCATTCGTAACGTCTCTTAGATGGACCCTCGAGGTCCAATACGAGCATTAGAATCGATTCGGGACTTAATCAGAAATTCTAAGAATTTTTCGTGACATTTCAAAAATTTTCCAATGTACAGGGCTCACACGCCCGTGCATCAGGCCGTGTCCGATTTAGGTTGCTCTCTGACTTGCGCCACACGACCATGCCACACGCCCGTGTGCTAGGCCGTGTGGTTAATTAATTTAATTCGAATTAGATGCAGGTTTTACACGGCCATAACACACGCCTGTGTTCAAGGCCGTGTCACCCACACGGCTGAGACACACGCCCGTGTGTCTACCCGTGCGGACAAAATAAGGCTATTTTCCAAGCCTTATTCTTCACCTTTTTTGCCTTATACCTGCACCAAAACTTAAACACATTCTCATGGCCATATAAACATGCAACCAATATGCCTTTATGCACCACAATTTATTTCCATATACATCTTGTACTCATATTTACCTATATACAATGGTCACATTTGTGCATTTTGCATCAATTATACTAATTTAATTCATTCATCCATTTTTCAATGTGATTTCTATCAATTAACCATTTTAAACATATACTATGATAGCTTTCATACATAAACACCAAAGCATGTCCATAACTAGCCATTCCAATGGCTAGTGGAAACACAAAAATTTATACACTTTTTCATGCCCTTTTTAACTCAAATTTATGCAGTTTCGATTAAATTCTTGTCAGAAAATAATTAATTTTTATAAAATAACTAAATTGTGTTAAAAATATGAACATGATGAATTTTAATTAATTTTATAGTAAATTTTGATTAATTTTGACTATTTTCGACAGATTCGCACAAAGAGCAAAAATTGGCTTGGCAGACATAGCTCGAATAATAAACCCGAGAAGCAATTTGAAGTATCGAGGCACATTTATTTCTAGCCCAGGACGGTCCAATTATGAATATTAAATCAAAAATTAATTAATTTTAATTTATTCCCAATTCAATTTGGGCTAAATAAATTATTATTAATTAATTATGGAAAAAGGGCCCAGTTGAACCGCACTGGTTGAACCAAATTCAGTGAACCGAACCAACCACCAATTGGGCAGCCCAAACCGTCCATATGCTGACCCAAATCAGCCTATTAACTGATTAATTAAGCTTGCAAAGAAGCCCTTGAAGACTTGTCAAAGTTGCATTCAACCCCCTCCACAAATAGTGGCTTTGTAGACTTGCCCCAAGCCATATTTAGCAAAGTTGAAGCCATCAACTTTGCCACATAGGTGGCCGGCCAAGGTGTGGCTCTTTGGCTGCTATTTTTAGCAAATTTCAGCTGCCACATTTAGCTATAAATACACCCCTTGGCTGATCATTCAAGGCAACCCATCAATCCTTCAACATTCTCATTATCTCCTCACTTCTCTTCTCTCCATTCTCTCTTTATTTCCAAGAACAAACCGAGCCTTCTTGTGCCGATTTCTCCTCTTGGAAAAGAGGTGTTTTCTCAGCCATTTGGAGCAGCAATTGGAGTGTTCATAAGCCACCTTGATAGCCGAGGACAACGGAGAACGAAGAACGGAGCAATCAGTCAAGCCACGGAGAAACACCGGATTTGCTTCTTGTTCCCTATCTCTTTAAATTTCGTTGTTGTTTTGACAAAAATGTTTATGAATATTTTTTTTCTATTGGAATGATTAATTTAATCAGCTTAGCTTGAATTTAATTCGTGTTGGGTTGATTGCATTTCGTCCTCTTAAATTATTAAAATTGTGTTTATATTGTTATAGGCCTCGGTAAAATGCTTGATTAAGTAAAATCATGCTTAAGTTATTACGCATTTTAATTGTTTAGATAACTAAAGAATTAATTATTTAAACGCATTGAAATTGTAATTAATGGACACAATACTTAATCTGTGCATGTTTAATTCTTCTAAGGTAGTGATGATTAAATTAGCATTGTATTTGGCGATACATATGCATTGCATAACTTGTAGGACTATTGTGATTAAACTGTTTCAAGGTAAGGATACTTTGTTACCTCACATAGTCTTTTATATGCTTATTAGGTTGAATTAATCGGTTGAATCGACATAGGAATATGCGAGAGATTGTTTAATTTAATAAGTATGTATGTGCAATAACATGTCTACTTTTATAAATCTGTTTAATCGGTCGAATTGACATAGGGATATGTACAAGAGATAAACGGATTTTTGATTTGTAAATATGTTCATAAGTTAGCAAATTACCGAGTTGCCGTGATTTATTCGTAACAAGTATAAGCATGAATTTAATGATTCTAAGTTAAGAAATGTAATTAATCCAACACAATTATATCATCTTGATTAAAATCAGCTTTTGAAATTCTGCATAAGAATTTCTTTATTTTATTTATTTTACTTTGTTTTTTTAGTTTTTAATCATTTCTCAAAACCAAATATTTTTCCCTTACCAAAGTGTTTAAAAAAGTCATTTTCATAAATAAGTCTTTTACAGTCCCTGTGGGTACGATAACTCGACATTTACTTGTCACTTTATTACTTGTTGGGATTGTGTACACTTGCACATTTTCACCGTTCTAAGTTTTGGCGCCGTTTTCGGGGACTGTTTTAAAAGACATTATTTGTGAAATTGTTAAAATTGTATTTTTTTTTTGTTAAATTTTAATTCCATTTTTTTTTTGTGTTTGTTTCAGGTGTTTATGAGTATTGATCAAATTATTGACTTACTTCCCGTAAACCCTGAAATTGAAAGGACTTTCTGACAAAGGAGAAGACAAGTGAACCAAAGAAGGACTGAAGATATGAATTTCAAAAATCAAAACCAAAATCCAGGAGGAACATTCGCTTATAATACTCACAATCCGATCATTGTTGCCGATGATAGAAACTGTGCCATTCAACAATATGTCATTCCTCTATTCAAAGAGCTCAATCCGAGTATTAGAAGACCCGAAATCGAGGCACAACAATTCGAGCTAAAGCCAGTCATGTTCCAGATGCTTCAGATAGTGGGCCAATTCAGTGGAATGCCTACTGAAGATCCTCATCTTCACTTAAGACTATTTATGGAAGTGAGCGATTCTTTCAAGTTAGCCGGAGTTCTCGAAGATGCCTTACGATTGAAGCTATTCCCATATTCGCTAAGGGACAGAGCTCGTGCCTGGTTGAACTCATTGCCACCGAACTCTATTTCTACATGGCAAGAATTAGCCGAGAGATTCCTCATGAAGTATTTCCCGCCAAGCAAGAATGCTAAGCTGAGGAACGAGATCACTGCCTTCCACCAAATGGATGATGAGTCCTTGTATGAGGCATGGGAAAGATTTAAAGAGTTATTACAAAAATGCCCTCATCATGAAATCCCACATTGCATCCAACTTGAGACATTTTACAATGGTCTCAACGCTCACACGAGGATGGTAGTGGACGCGTCTGCTAATGGTGCTCTCCTTTCTAAGTCTTATAATGAGGCATATGAAATTATCGAGAGGATTGCTAGCAATAATTATCAATGGCCAACCTGTCGAGCAGCGTTAGGAAGATGAGTCGCTGGAATACATGAAGTAGACACTCTTACTTCACTCGCATCTTAGGTATCATCAATATCCTCAATGCTTAAAAATCTTACTACTAATGGGTCTAATAGTTTTGCAGCACAGCCGCCTAATCAATTTGAGAATATAGCATGTGTCTATTATGGGGAGGGACATTTTTTTGAAGAATGTCCGTCGAACCCAGAATCTATATACTACATGGGTAATCAGAACCAAACCCGAGGAAGGCAAGGGTTGCAATCAAATTTTTATAACCCATCGTGGAGAAACCACCCGAGTTTCTCCTGGAGTAACCAAGGGGCTGGAACCAGTAGCACTTACACCCAACCCAGACCAACCCAACCGCCTAACTTCCCGTAACAAGTTCAGAAAACAGTTCAAGCTGAAGCATCCAATAGCTTGGAGAGTTTGCTGAAGGCATACATGGCAAAGAATGATGCCTTAATCCAGAGCCAAGCAGCTACATTGAAGAATTTGGAGAATCAAGTGGGCCAGCTTACAACTGAACTTAGGAACCGACCACAGGGTACCTTACCTAGTGATACGGAAAATCTGAGAAATCTGGGAAAGGAGCATTGCAAAGCGCTAACACTGAGGAGTGGAAGGACAGTAGATCCCAACACTGTCGAAGTTGAAAAGGAGCCAGCTGACGCCCAAGATTCAGAAGAAGTTCAACCAAGTATTGAAACTCCTGTATCACAGAAGTTAGATTCAGTGATTCTTGATGAGGTAAACTCTAAACCAGCTTAGTTACGATTATCTAACACCCTTTTCAAATGCGAAAAATTTTACGTAAGAGTTGTCCGTTTAAAGCTAAGATTCCACCATTGCCATATCCTCAACGATTCCGTAGCGACAAACGAGATACTCGGTTGAAAGAATTTTTGATGACAATGTGACTTTTAATGACTTCGATCATCGCTAAATCCCGGATGTAGTTGAAGACTGCTCGCTATTTCCAGATGGAATCACCGGCTTCTACAATCTTTGGAGCTCAATTCTATAAATGATCCGTTAGAATGTATTCGCTAGCATTTCGCCAAGTGATGATGAAGACAAGGAATGTTTGGCTTTGTTAGAAGCTAAAACGAAGGAATTCACTCAGGAAGTTCCACTGGAATCATTAGAGTTATTATCTCGGGAGTACACATAACCAAAAGTGTTGATTGAAGAGCCAGTCAAATTGGAACTGAAGACTTTTCCTCCTCATTTGAAATATGATTATTTGGGTTTATCTCCATTTTTACCTATCATGATTTCAGTTGAGTTCACCAAGAATCAAGAAGAAGAGTCATTTGTTGTTTTAGAAAAGCACAAGAAGGGTGTTGGATGGATTATTGCAGATATTCGAGTCACGGGTTTGAGGATTTGTAGGAATTACAGGAAGTTAAATAAGGCCACCGGAAAAGATCATTACGGATTTTCTTTCCCTAATAAGATGTTGGACAGATTTGATGGGAAAGAATATGATTACTTCCTAAATGGTTATGGTTGGTATGACAAATGGCCATTTGACACCACCATAGCCAATGACGATCCTAAATAAAATGGAGGGAGTTCTATTCACTTTCTCTATCGTTATTTTAATTTTAATTTTTTTCTTATTTGAATAAAATGGTAGACTTAGATAAAATTTTATTTGCTTCATTACATTAATTAAAACTCTGTCTAGGAGATTGGGACTTAAGCGGGACCATCTGTGACCCCTCCAGTCTTTCCTGGGAGTTTAATTTAATGTAATTTTTCGAAAAATATTCTTCTTAGTAGACCGAAGAATTTAAGTATTTCTTTTGTTAAATAAAGGGTCAACCTTTAAGCCAAGCACTAATTTCAGTTTACTTTCAGTACAGGAGCTTAGGATCCAAAAATGAGTTGCCATTGGGCTTAAGACACTGCTAAAAAGGGAAATATTGAACCCTTTTCCGCACAAACCTATAGCCCTTACCTTGCTCCACCGCCACTCCCAAGTAGCCGAATAGTGCATCTCACTTAACCCCTTAATGTTGCAGCCCTTAACTCCCTGAATCACCACGCCAAACACCTTTATTCGAAGTTACCAACTATCGCACCTAAACTATCCTTAAAACTGCCACCCTCTTCAACTCTAAACCTTACCATCGGCTACTCAACCACCTGCCCGAAACTGAAACCACCCTTAACAGATTTCCTAAGTTCGACACTGAGAGTCCCTTTATCTAGCACCATTCCACGAAGTGAACAGTTTGGTATAATGGCTATGCTGCAACACCTATAGTTGCAGTAACAAGATTACTAATCAGATATGCATTTAAAATATATATTTCATAACCCGTTTATTTTTGTGCCTGAATTTCCAGACTTTATACTCGAACCATGGACTCCAATGTCGAGGAAGGAAAAAGATGAGTCAAATTCTGATGGATCTACAAATAAATAAAAAGGGGGGATCTTTACTTTATTTCATTTTCTTTCCTAGGTTATTTAATATTTTAGGATTAGGTTAATTAGGAACTTTTATTTGTGCACAATAAAACAAGAGATAGGAATTATGAATAAAATCTGAACAAGTCACAAAGGCTAAAGTGTGGCAATAGGTATATACATGCCTAGGATTGGATTTAGAGAGAGCTTGGTACTTAAGCAGTCAATTTGACTCACCTCCTCTTTCCTAAAATCCTACCTGGTGTATAGTATCTATTCACTTTAAACAATGAGGACATTGTTCACTTTAAGTAGGGGGGACCGAAAATTTGAATTAATTTCGCTCAGAATAAAATTTTCTTTTAATTATGATTAGGATATATTTTGTTCAATAATTTGAAATTTTGTTAAGTATGCTAAACTTCAGTATTAATAAAGTTCTATTATTTCAATAAGTTATTATGTTAGCTTAATAATGATATGAATGTATTTTTAATAAAGCATGCAAATTCGTACCATAAAATTTTTAGTTCCCTACGAAAAAAATTAGGCATGCATGAAAGTTTAAGTCTTTAGAATTGACTTGGTAGTTTCTTGAGGCGAAATCCTAGGAAGCATGGAACGTTGAAAATGATTTAGGCAACTATTGTTTGGACCGTTTGAGCCTTTCAAGCCAACCATGATGAAATTTTTATCCTTTGAAACCCAATTTTGAGACCTTATGGCCTAATTCTATTTGAACCCTTACAAAGTTAGCCATCAACTCTTTTAATTATCTTAAAAATGTCCCAAACACTAGACTCAGTACTATGCAGAGTATCGTTTGAAAATAAGTTTGGGGGAGTTAAAAAGAAGTATCAATTGCTCAAAAATTGTAGTACATGAAGCGAGTGCTCGAAATTAAATTTAAAAAAAAAGAAAAAAAACATACACTCGAAATAAAATAGATGTACGAAAGAGCATAAGTTGGTGTATCAAGGGTAAAAATTCCGAAGTTTCGATTTTACGCTGAGTCTAGGGTTTTAAAACCTAAAATTATCTATCTTTTACCTACCCCTAAGCCCAGCCACGTTACAACCCTGTTAAAGACCTATTGATTCAAAGTTCCAATGTTACCTACATTAGTGGAGAGAAATTGCTCTGTTCAACATATGAAGACATCAGTTAAGCTTAATGATTGCAGTTTGATTTTGAATAAGGGATTAAAATCAAAATGGTAGGGATTAACATGTCTTTATTAAGAATCATTTAGTCTAATTTTTCTATCATAATAGTTGTTGGATGTAATTTGAACGATATATATACTTGAGCAACATAATTATCGAATTTCTTGTTTTTGAGCATAAGTATATTAATTTCATAATTTTGGGAAGAATGTTGTTCTGAATGAGTTTTTCAAAAGTGTTTTCGAGAAAATTCTTTTCAATTTTGTGCATTACTCGGGACGAGCAATGAATTAAGTTTGGGGGTGTGGAAACACGAAAATTTATACACTTTTTCATGCCCTTTTTAACTCAAATTTATGCAGTTTCGATTAAATTCTTGTCGGAAAATAATTAATTTTTATAAAATAACTAAATTATGTTAAAAATATGAACATGATGAATTTTAATTAATTTTATAGTAAATTTTGATTAATTTTGACTATTTTCGATAGATTCGCACAAAGAGCAAAAATTGGCTCAGCAGACACTGCTCGAAGAATAAACCCGAGAAGCAATTTGAAGTATCGAGGCACATTTATTTCCAGCCCAAGACGGCCCAGTTATGAATATTAAATCATAAATTAATTAATTTTAATTTATTCCCAATTCAATTTGGGCTAAAT
Source organism: Gossypium sturtianum (assembly GCA_025698515.1). NCBI lineage: Eukaryota > Viridiplantae > Streptophyta > Magnoliopsida > Malvales > Malvaceae > Gossypium > Gossypium sturtianum. The sequence continues at coordinate 134,818,012 of CM046943.1, read as the reverse complement.
AAATTATTATTAATTAATTATGGAAAAAGGGCCCAGTTGAACCGCACTGGTTGAACCAAATTCAGTTAACCGAACCAGCCACCAATTGGGCAGCCCAAACCGTCCATATGCTGACCCAAATCAGCCTATTAGCTGATTAATTAAGCTTGAAAAGAATCCCTTGAAGACTTGTCAAAGTTGCATTCAACCCCCTCCACAATTAGTGGCTTTGTAGACTTGCCCCAAGCCATATTTAGCAAAGTTGAAGCCATCAACTTTGCCACATAGGTGGTCGGCCAAGGTGTGGCTCTTTGGCTGCTATTTTTAGCAAATTTCAGCTGCCACATTCAGCTATAAATACACCCCTTGGCTGATCATTCAAGGCAACCAATCAATCCTTCAACATTCTCATTCTCTCCTCACTTCTCTTCTCTCCATTCTCTCTTTATTTCCAAGAACAAACTGAGCCTTCTTGTGCCGATTTCTCCTCTTGGAAAAGAGGTGTTTTCTCAGCCATTTGAAGCAGCAATTGGAGTGTTCATAAGCCACCTTGATAGCCGAGGACAACGGAGAATGAAGAACGGAGCAATCAGTCAAGCCACGGAGAAACACCGGATTTGCTTCTTGTTCCCTATCTCTTTAAATTTCGTTGTTGTTTTGACAAAAAAATGTTTATGAATATTTTTTCTATTGTAATGGTTAATTTAATCAGCTTAGCTTGAATTTAATTCGTGTTGGGTTTATTGCATTTCGTCCTCTTAAATTATTAAAATTGTGTTTATACTGTTATAGGCCTCGGTAAAATGCTTGATTAAGTAAAATCATGCTTAAGTTATTCTGGCATTTTAATTGTTTAGGTAACTAAAGAATTAATTATTTAAACGCATTGAAATTGTAATTAATGGACACAATACTTAATCTGTGCATGTTTAATTCTTCTAAGGTAGCTGATGATTAAATAGCATTCTATTTGGCGATACATATGCCTTGCATAACTTGCAGGATTATTGTGATTAAACTATTTCAATGTAAGGATACTTTGTTACCTCACATAGTCTTTTATATGCTTATTAGGTTGAATTAATCGGTTGAATCGACATAGGAATATGCGTGTAACACCCCAAACCCGGCCCATACGCCACGGCCGAATTTAGAATGCCACTGCGGAAAACGTTTGAAAAATATTTTGACTTAGAGTGAAAACATAAAAAAAAAAGTTATTGTCTTTAATAAAACATTGTATATTTATAAATCCAAATAAAATCAAGTTGTTACAAATCCTTCGATTTGTAATTTTAACATATATCTTTAAGATATGAGTTGCTAAAAAAAATAAAACTTATCCAAATAATAAAAATAGTTAATCCACTTTAAAACATAATAATAAACTTCAAAACCTTTAAATGGCCCTTATTACAATAACCAAATATTCGCAAATTAAAAAAATATATATATAATATAAAATAAGGAAAATAACTTCATGGGCCACATCGTATCCACTCCAACTCGGTTCCAAGCTTTATGCATCACCTGTAAGGTTTGAGAAAAATTGGGTGAGTCACACAGACTCAGTGCATAGTTATTACACATGTCCCCACATATGGGCTTGGCCCATATCCACACAGTCCACATACAAAATTATGCAAAATGAAGCCCAACCCAACCTAGTTCCATCCATTACACCAACCTCGGCACACCTGTCGCCCAAGGCCGTGGCTAATCCACCGATCACCTAAGTGATCCCACATAACTTACCTCGGCAGACTTGCTGCTCAAGGCCGTGGCTAAGCCACCGATCACATAAGTGATCCCACATATCAATTAATCCACGGTGATGCACACAGCTATCAACCGCCGAGATGGGCACCTAGCCAACACCTCCCTTGATGAAGCACATAGCTAACATCAAGCGCCAATGTAGCACAAGGCTAACATCGAACCACGTACACAAAGTACACCCTTTCCTTCGATAGTCACATCCCAAGTCCCATGCATATATATATGTGTATCATGGCAACATATCACTTGAACAATAATGCATCACATGCCATCACATTTCATATATTCATCAATGATCATTTAATATCGTAATTCACTGACCTGAGTATTCGATCACCCACCACGGGTATTCACAATCTTAGCCCTTAATTCGGCTACCATTAACATCATATCACATATACATAAATATAACACATACACACAATCAAGAGAGCGGTCGATAACTACGCACTGCTTTGGCACAATCAAACAAATCCGAAACCACGTCTAACGATTTGCACTCCTATGATTGTTGAACTCCTTCCTACACAACCTAAGTTAGAATCGGCTTTAAGTAATAATCCATAAGAATGGCCCTTGGCCGAATGCTACACTTACTTACCTTGAAGAATCGAATCCAAAAGACTCCTCTATGCGAGCACTTCACACTTTAAAACGAAACTAAGAGCAAGAGATCGATGGTATCACCCTCAGAGAATCGACTTCAAGTCCCAAAGAGAAAGATTTCGCACTTGAATGGTGAAGAGAGAGAGATCACGCCAAAGTGGAGGGAGTTGAATGCTAAGAGGATTCGGCTATGGTGTTTCTTAAAATTTCAAGCAAAGACAAGAGAGAAAGAGGCTATAAGGTTCAGCCAAGCCTTACCAAAGGTGATGACAAACTCGGTTATCAAAAGGAAAAGAAGGAGTTTGAGAAAGGAGATAGATTCGGCCAAACTAGCAAATAGAGAGAAGAAGAAATCGCTAGTGACCTTAATGATCTTTGAAGTTTCAACACAAAACAAAGAGAAGGAAAACCGAAACTAAATGGCTTATGCACAAAAATGGCACTTTGGTGGCATTAGGATTTTGGCACCACACTAGAGAAAGAAGAATAAACCCAAAAGAAAACACCTAAACTCCTTAAGAGAAATTCGGCTACTCCTCTACTCACAAAACCGAAATGGTCATCAAAGAAATCCCCTTGGCCATCCAACTCACATATTCATCACAAATCCCACAATTTCCTGTTTATTTCCTCCTAATCCTATTCCTTCCAAAAATTCGCCAACTCCCCTAGTCCATGAAACCATCCATGTTCATGGACAAAATGCCATAGAAGAGTTTCCAAAACAACACTCCATAATCCATGCCTTTTGTCCCCTCATCATACCATAACCTTAAGATTCTTATCCCCAATTTCATGCTTTCCTTAAACCAATATTCAACTTACCAAAATTTGAGAGTCCAACCTATCATAAATAAGGTTTGACCGTCCATCAATGCTAGGATAAAAATAAAGTCTTCAAAATGTTAATCATGCTACTCAACCTCTAACCTCAAGCAACTATCCAAGCATCATAACCACCTTGCCACTAACTCCTCATGTGCTTTAATTAACACTTAAATTAACTTAAGTGCTAAGCTCACTTAATCCACTTCATTAAATAAACCTTACTAAAAAAATTATTCTAACTTCCTAAATAAAATCAAGCCTTCACAAGACTATGCTAACACACAAAATTCCTACCCGAGCCAACACAAAAATAATACTCAAAATTTTTCCTAAAGCTCAAGGCCCAATCCTACTAGGCCCAATTTTGGGATGTTACAATGCGAGAGATTGTTTAATTTAATAAGTATGTATGTGCAATAACATGTTTACTTTTATAAATTTGTTTAATCGGCTGAATTGACATAGGGATATGTACAAAAGATAAACGGATTTTTGATTTGTAAATATGTTCATAAGTTAGCAAATTACCGAGTTGCCGTGATTTATTCGTAACAAGTATAAGCATGAATTTAATGATTCTAAGTTAAGAAATCTAATTAATCCAACACAATTATATCATCTTGATTAAAATCAGCTTTTGAAATCGTGCATAAGAATTTCTTTATTTTATTTATTTTACTTTGTTTTTTTTTTAGTTTTTAATCATTTCTCACAACCAAATATTTTTCCCTCACCAAAGTGTTTAAAAAAATCATTTTCATAAATAAGTCTTTTACAGTCCATGTGGGTACGATAACTCGACATTTATTTGTCACTTTATTACTTGTTGCGATTGTGTACACTTGCACATTTTCACCGTTCCAGCTAGTCATTATCAAATATTTACATATCATTCCTTGACCAATTTAAACTATACATGCCATTACAACCCTAATTGTTTTACCTTATATATTAAAATGAACTGTTGGATAGTGTGAGTGATCTCCGCCATGCTTCCAATCCAACGAGCATTCCGATTTGCTATAAGACAGGGAAAAATAAAATGGAGTAAGCATATAATGCTTAGTAAGTCCGTATAACTTGGTAAATAACTTACCAACCATTCACATTTAAGTTAAACATTGCAAGGTATAACCAAACCATTTGGTCACAAGCCCTAACACATATTCTCAATACCCATGTTAAACACATATTTCATATAAACATCAAGAAACACATATATGAGTCCAACAATATTCAGATTCTCATACACATATGTTTTTCCACAACATGTATTCACATAACATATATAAAAATTATTTCCATGTATCTCAAATTTATTTTATATTAATTCATTTCAAGTTTCGGTATATTTCATGTCAGGACTTTACTCAACAATCAATTGCAGTATTAATAATCACTCGGATAGTACACTCAAGGTAAAAATCTATTCTCATAGATGAACGTATTCATCAAACCATTTAATGTAACATCATTTCATATTTTTCAAGTAAATACATGTAAAATGCATTTTCTTTTCGTATCAATATTTTACCCGTTGAATTATTGAAAACATCGATGGATACACAGGTAGTACACTTGATGTGTACAATTCCATAGCCCGTCAATTCATATTCAGTAGTACCTTTTAGGTACACTCTCGAGCCACATATCATACAGTAGAATTACCAGACCAGGCTAAATTCTAGCTGTAACATATACTCTAAGGGCTTTGTCAGATTACTAGTCCAAAGCTAAATCCTTTATATGAAAAAGAATTCCCTATAGAGTCCATTCGGATGACCAGGTCGAGCTAAATCCATCAATTAGGATTACCATCCAGCAAATCAAGTCAATTAGGATTACCAGTTCAGGCTAAATCTTAATTAAAACATATGCTCGAGAGGCTTATTTCAGGATTACCCGTCTGGGCTAAATCCATTCTGCAACACATGCAGTTTTATCAGGAAAAACACATTTATCCATCGACTTTGATAAACCGTAATAGTAACATATTTTATCTCCACATTTAGCATGCTTTTGGATGATTTATCCCTTGAATTATGGAATTTGGTGCTCTTAATCCTTTAATTTCATGTTTTATACTCAGGAGAGCATAGGAGGATGAAAAGAACAGAAAACGGGCTTAAAACGGGCCAAATGGGCCAAAGTAGGAAATCAACACGGCCTGGGCCCAAAGCACACGGCCGTGCCCCTTTAGTAGGCTCGAACACGGCCTGAAGTCGATTCACACGGGCGTGCCACACGGGCGTGTCCCTACCGTGACAAAGAGGAATTTCACTCGGGATAGGATACTTAGAGGCAAAGAAACACATTCTAAAAGCCTATATAAACACCCTAGAGGCCAACCTTTAGGGGGGCGTCCAGCTAGGCCAAGGAGTCGAGCCAGTGAGGTCAGAATCGTGGGATTTACTCGAAGAAAGCCAGTTGATTCATCTCAAGAAGCCAAAATCATACTCAAGACGGCGGATCTCTTCTTCAATTCCTTCAGGGGGTTTTAGGGTTTTCTTATGTTTTGTTTTATCTTTTCTTCTGAGATGTATTCGTTTATAATTATGAACTAAACCCTCAGATACCTGAGGGGGATGAAACCTAAGACGAATCTTGTTATTATTTTCTGAACTATATGATAAATACTTGATTTGTTCTTAATTATGTGTTCTTAATTCTTGCTTTGATATTTCAGGGTATTGATTCAAGTATTGATGTGCTTAGGCAGTGGAGCAAAAGTCCCTGTCTAAGAGTAGATCTAGCATAATTAAGCGGAGCTGATCGCAACCCTAGACATAGGATGACGAAAATCTTCCGGATTAGGGTCAAACCTAATATGGGAGTCCATAGATCGAGTTAATGCAATTCTAGGGGTTTTAATTAGAAAGAGATTTCAATTAATCAACCTAGGGTTAGACGTTAGTAGCCTCGGCAGAGGTATTAATATACATTAGGGAATCCTACGGATCAAGTCAAGTGAATAAATCGTCTGGTTCAGAGTTAGATAACAAGTGAAGTCTAGGTGGATTCTTCCTTGGGTATTGTCTTAATCAATTGGTTTTTCCCACAAGTATTTCCCCAATTCATTCTCTTTGTCTTAGCGTCTTTAGCTTAGTAGTTAGTTAATTTTAGATTAAGAAATAGTTCACTTCAATTCTTAAGCTAAATAATAGAAAGAAAGTTAGTATTAGTACTTTTGGTTCCTTTGGGTTCGACATTCCGGTCTTGCCACTAAACTATACTACTGTTCGATAGGTGCGCTTGCCTCAATCGTTGTCACAGTTAGTTTCTAAGCTAGATCATTCATTATATAAATTTTTAAGACTCTGACATAACGATCAGACTTCCATTTATTCAAACGGGATTTAACATTTATCAGGCAATTGTCGGGTATATGTTCAATCTCATAAATTTATGCATTTATGTAATTCACATTTTCACATTCAACTTAAGCACAAAAATAACATTTTTATCATTTATCACTTATCGGGTATTATCATTTATCGGGCTTTATTAGATATGCAATCATTTCACTTATATATTTATACAATCACATACACAATTCAATTTAAGCATCAAAACATGCATAGCTAAGTTATACGAACTTACCTTGATAAATGTTCGTACACATAAAGTCTATTAATCTGACATTTTCTCATTTCCTCGTTCTAACTCCGTATTCGATTTATCTGGATCTATACGAGTAAATTTAACATCAATTTAATGCAATTCATACTCAAATTAGTCCAATTTACATCTTAGGCAAAATTACCATTTTACCCCTAAACTTTTAATAAATGATGATTTCGTCCCTAGGCTCGAAAAATGAAATTCATGCAATTTATCCCTTATTCCAAGCCTAACAAAAATTTCAATATAAAATTTACAGCACATGTATTCTATAAAATTCAGAATTTTTCCATGGATTTTACATTTTTACAATTTAATCCCTAAATCAAGTTATCATCAAAATTCACTTTGTAAAAGTTATTTATCTATCAACAACCTTTCATTTTCTACCATAAATTTCATAATTTCAGCATATTCATCTATGGTATAAATTCTATACTTTGATATCTTTTCAAATTAATCCCCCAAATAGACAAATTAAGCTTTCCCGATCTCAAAAAAATAAAAATTACTAAAAATGGGACATGAAAACTTACCAATTTGACCAAGAAAGCCTGCTTTCTCTTTCTTAGGGTTTCCATGGAATATTTTGGAAAGAAGATGATATAAAATGATTTTTATTTCTATTTAATTATTTATCATCTTTTAATTTTATCACTTTCCAATTTAGTCCTTAGCCTTTTTCTAATTTTCCATGGATGAATCATCTAAAAATATCTACTAAATTTTCATTAAAGGTCTAATTACCATATAAGAACCTCAAGTTTTGAATTCCATAGCTATTTGATCCTTCTAGCTACTAGAATCCAACTTTTGCATTTTATGCGATTTAGTCCTACTCGTAATTAAGCACATAATCGGTAAAATTTTCTTATCAAAATTCTCACATGATATTTATATCATATTACGGACCATAAAATAAAATAAAATAAAAATTTATTTTCGGATCGAATTTGAGGTCCCGAAACTACTGTTCCGATTTCACCGAAAAATGGACTGTTACATTATATTTTACCCAACATTTCCCAAAATGTCGTCTTCCACACTGTTGACACTCAGGCTTATTATTTCTCACACTGCCAACACTCGATTCTAATGTAATTTGAGCTTTAGGACTTGAAAATTGCTTTCCACGATCTCTGTTCGAATGCCCGATTGAAACATTTGGACGGTTAAACGAATCTCTGAAATTTTCTGACGAGGATTGATATGGTTTATTCATTGGTCTTTTCCTCGAATCTCTAGCCTCTAAATCTACTTTTCTCTTTTTTTTACTAAGCTCATCGGGATCATCATCAATGGTAGTTCTGAACTCTTCGACCCTGTACTTTTGGATTTTATTTACTGACGGCTTATTCAATTGTTGAAGTTCCACAACTTGAGGGGCTAAGGGAGCCGGTTGGGAATTATGTGGGGGTGGAGGTTGTTGAGCAATCGGATTTTTCCGGACAAATTGTGTGAACTGTTTGTTCATCATTTGGAAAAAAAGGCTTTTTTAGCCTCTCTCCGGTGACTACTTGACACAAATCTAGAATCAGACGGCGCTGCCCCTTGTGCTGGAGCTGGCGCATTACTCTCTACATCATCAGCTACAGCTCGATTAGGATCCATTTACTATATGAAAACACAATTTAAATTGTCAAGAGTCATCACACTATCACATATTATATATGGCATGTATAGCTAGACTCTCACACACGCTACGTTAGTCCTAGAATCGACTAAACCGTAGCTCTGATACCAATAAATGTAACACCCCTCACCCGTATTCAACGCTAGAATAAGGTTACGGAGTATTACCGGACTTAAAACACATTTAAACATACTTTTCTCATACATTTTATCAATACATGAAATCATCATTCAATTTCAATCACTTTGTCCCTAATACGAGCCTACAAGGCCCTAAACATGCATTGAGAGTGGTTCGGGACTAAACCGATAACTTTTAAAACAATTTGAGCACTTATAAAATTGTTCTTCAAAACAGGGGACACACGCCCGTGTGACTAGGTCGTGTGTCTCACACGGCCACCAAACACGCCCGTGCCACAGGCCGTGTGGACATTTGAAATGGGATCACATGGCCGTGTCCCAGCCCGTGTCCTACCCCGTGTCCAAACAAGTGAGCTTACAGACTTGGGTCATACGGCCAACCACATGCCCATGTGTCTAGCCCGTGCGCCCTTCGAAGTGGCCACACACGCCCGTGTGCCAGGCCGTGTGCTACGCCGTGCCAAACCTGTAGGGTATACTGACTTATACAACACGGCCAAGTCACACGCCCGAGTGCTAGGCCGTGTGCCAATTAGGGGGTATACTGACTTGTGCCACACGGCCGATCACACACCCGTGTGTGAGACCGTGTGGAGCATACTGACTTTATTTCAATTTCAACACCAGGGGAATACGATCGTGTAACATGACCGTGTGTCACACACGGCTGAGACACACGCTCGTGTCTCTGCCCGTGTGGACAAAAATTAGGCTATTTACGAAGCCATTTTGCCACCCAAACTTAAGTTCCCTTAAACAACCAAAATGGCAACAATTCAAAGCATAATTGAACATCAATTTTAGCCACAATCAAGACTAAATTATACCATTTCCAATACTAGCAACCAACATGCTTATAACCTCAACTTTATCCAATCAAAAACATACCTAATTACATATACCAAACAACTAGCTAAACCTTTACCAAACATACATCATTTTACACCAATTCACAAATACAATTCAAAACCAATATCAACCAATTAACCTTTACTATGACAATATCCACAAGCTTCATAACAAGCCATTCATGAACTCAAATATAAACCATAATACACATATAAGCACATAACCAAATCCACCAAATTAAGCCAAATCTCATGGCTATATTTACATATCAAAACATATATATTTACTAGTCATTACAAATGACCAAAATCATTATCAATCCATAACCAAAATGACTCAAAATTCCTATACATTCCATATACTTAAAATACCAAAGTTCAAAGGTACCAAGTGATAGGTGGTAGTGTGAAACGATCTCCGACGATCCCCGAACCCGAGCTAGCTTTGAAATCACTATAAAACATGGAAAAGCAACAAAGTAAGCTATATAGTTTAGTAAGCTCATATGTTAACAACGAGCATATATCACTATTCATTAATCATTCAAATAATAGAAAGCAATATACAACAATTTTATTAAATCACAAAGCTATCAATGATCATTCACATAACTTACCAAGGAACTCCTCAATTCCATAGTTTCAATACTCAATTTATTTCCGTACGTACCTGTACCATCTTGTACCAGTGTCATACATATTCTCGTCTTTCATTTACCCGTTGAACCATTCAGAATAGAAGTCAGAAACTCAAGGGTCTCACATGATAAGTACCTATACCATGGCCCGTAGCCAAATCAAGGTAACTCATCTCCGAAATACTGATATCATGGCCCGAAGCCAAATCAGCCGATATGCATGGCCCGAATGCAAATCGGTTTATCTCGCACACAAAGTGCTAAATCATGGCCCGAAGCCAACTCAAAGTATACCTAATGACATGTCACTAGCATCCTAAACTATTCCTATGGTTCAACCGGGATTCCAACTGTCGAATCTTTATTGAATCATTTCTGAACTTGTGCATAGTCACATAATCACAATTTATGCTATATCAAAGCATATAGAATACATTTGAAATGAAATTATAACATACGAACTTACCTCGAATGTGGAAACGACGAAATAAGTCGATTAGTCGATAACTTTCGTGTTTCCCCGATCTAGATCCAAATTCCATTTTTCTTGATCTAAATATATTCAAAATTAAATTATTTAATCATCTATTTATTCAATTCAATCCAAAACACTCATTTGAGCTAATTTACACATTAGCCCCTAAATTTTCACATTTTTATAATTTAGTCCTTATTATACAAAATCACAAATTAATGCAATTATCAAAATACCCATGCTTATCCGAATTACCATTATACCCCTAGCAGCCCATATTTTTCATTTATTTCACATTTTAACCACTAACTTTACACATTTCTCAATTTAATCCCTATTTTGCATTTTCACTAAAAATCACTTAACAAAACTTGTTTAACTATCAACAACTATTCAAAATCTATCATCAAACATCAAAACTCATACATATTCATCAATGGTAACTTTCAAAATCTTTAACGATTTTGCAAAATAGTCCCTGGGCTAGTTAGTACTAGATGCAACGATCACAAAAACATAAAAATCACTAAAAGCGGAACAAAATACATACCAAATTGTAAGGATTTAAGATGGTCGAACCCTAGCTTAGAAGAACCATGTATTTTCGGTGGTGGTTTGATGAAATGAATAAGATGAATGGTTTTTACTAATTTTAATTATCATTTAATTACCAAATTACTTTTATAACCTTTAAAAACTTAAAAATTTACACAAAACACCAAGCCACTATCATCCACTATCTCATAAATAGGCTAATTACCACATAAATACCTTTAATTTTAATTTCTATAGCTATTATACACCATTAGCTAATAGAACTCAAGTTTTACACTTTACGCGATTTAGTCTATTTTATCAAATTGAGCGTTTAAACGATAAAATTTCTTAATTAAAATTTCACACAATCATATATTCATGCTGTAGAATTTAAAATAATAATAAAATAATTATTTCAAATTCAAATTTTGTGGTCCCGAAACCACTGTTCCGATTTGACTAAAAACAGGCTGTTACAGTACATCGATCAAGACCCAAGCAGAATAGATCTTGAATCCATTTATGGGTTTATTCACTTGTGACGTTCATAGTGTGACATACCTAAATTCTGAATGGATGACGGACTATATATGCGTTACTCGTACACTTTGATGTAAGTAAAAGCCTAAGTTCAAATAGGTAAGGAACCGGAAGTTGGTGCGTTGGGTGTACAACTTCTATAGTATGTAGTGCCATTCACAACAGTGGAATTCGTAGCCCAAAACATCGGTAAATGATATCCTCTCATTGGTATTACATGGTCTATGAAAAGTAAACGTGATCATGGGTCGTCCATCTTTGTGATGGATGACTTGATCACTATTTGGTAATGATTAACTTTTCATGAAAAAAGATGTAATGGTTACCATAAGATAAAATAGGATCATATTGGAAGAACGTATATTATCCCAAAGAGATCAAGGATATCCTAAGAGGCTAACACACTTATGACAAGGTCATTGGACGAGCATTGAGTAGTTGTTTTCGTAATGGTAAGTCGTTTGGGAGAGCCCATTTACGATACTATAGTGGAATGACTTCGTGACTAAATGAGTTTATAATTAATAGGCAAAAATCTAGAACTTAATTATAAATCATTTAATCCTCAACTACATATGTCCAATCGGTCCCTTCGCTAGCTCGTTAAATGAATTGCGTGTTTGAATACAAATGAACAAAATGAATAGGAAAAGAGAAATGAGAAATATTAAAAAATAATTATGGTTTTCTCCGAAATGGAGAAATGGAATCATTTGGAAATGAATGTAGGTTTTCAAAAGTGGAAATGGAAATGAAAATTATTCATTTGCAATCCTATATGGATTACTTAAAAAATGATTAGAAGAATGACTTTATATTTTTGGACTATTTTGAAGCCAGAAAATGAAAGTAAATCATTCGGTTATAGTGAACATGTTGAGTTGTGAAATATTGAACATATTTTCTGAAAATTTTACTTGGGGCAAAATCGTCAAAATTTTACCATGAGTGAAATCATCAAAATTTTGCTGGAGGTAAAAAAGAGATGAGAAAATTATTTTGTATATTAATATTAAAGTTTATTTTGGAAAATAGAAAAACTAAATCAGGTTGGATCACATTACAGAATACTTGGTCAAAAAGGCTCAGGAAGTACTCGTAATTGGACTCTATATTAAAGAGACCTAAAAACCCCTCATGAACATGAAAAGGGCGGCAACCCTAGTAGGAATACTAGGGTGTGTCGTCCACCCTAATCCTATTCTAAGTAGGATGTTATTTTTCTATTTGAAATAAACCACTACAACTCAATAAGGGTTCTACCTTCTCTTCTTATAAATAGATGACACTGGTAGAGCTATTAACACAACTTTAAGAGATTTTTATTCTATCAAAAAATAGAGAGAGTTTATTTTAAACTATTACATATATTTTTCTGGAATAACAATTCTACCGGTTTCTATTAAGAACATAAAATTTTCATTTTCACCCCAAAATGAGAGAACTTTTTCTAGTTCTGTGTTTCGATTCAATTGGTTCCTAGAGGTATTTATAGACAAGGGTACCGTGTAAGATGGTGTTAACGTGTTAGACTTGCCATCTAGCCATCATTACAAAGCGCGTGGGAGGGATGTCTTCGATGAGATGAGGATGTCCATGATAGGATAAATCTTGTCCTTCATTCTGACTTGATAAAATAAAACAGTTGAGCCCACGTGATGTTTGGTGACCAATAACTTCATGTTCCTAATGAAGAGTAGGCCATCCGTTGCCTGGGTGGTCACTTCGGAAAGGTAATTATGCAGGTGGTCTCTTGGCTTGCTGGTTGTAGGCTTACTGCTCAAGTGCCTTTTTATCTTGCCACATGTCTTTGATACATACATGATATAACAATATCCTCCCTTTTGAGTTGAGAAGAAGGTTACACAGTGGCCTTCTTCAATATGTTCTAATTTAATAACTCTTTTTTTTTATAGGTTCCCCTAGATGGTGACTTTACTTTATAATAAACGTCATATACAAACATTTGAGATTCTGCCATAAATGTAGGATTTGCGATAATGATGAATGATTGCACTTCGGCGTGCGTGCACCGAGGGTATGAATCAACACAAATACAATCAAAATATAGCGGTGTACTACAAGTGTGACATGCCAGTTGTAATATTTTGAAGTGTTAGAATGGAGCACTTTAAGTATTCCAAGGATCGAACCATGAGAGTTTAGGTGATAAGGTGATTAATAAGGACAATACATGCAAATAAGAAGTTTAGCTAGCTACTCACTAGATATTATAGTACGACAATTCATATTAAAGGGGTAATTACACTACTTAACTATCTAACACTAAAAATGACCAAATTACAAAATAATTAAAATTACACAACTAAAAATTCAATGAACAAAAGTGGTTGGTTGACTTCCATGTTGTTGATTAATTTTTGGATTAAGGGTATAAATGGCTTAAATTTCTAATTAGTTCAATTTTATATCTTGATCATCATTTTACCAAATTAGACAATTTAATCTAGTTTATCTCCCAACCTCACCAAACTAAATCGGGACGACCAAATTGGTTCTCGATAGGCTCTCCTCTCAGTCTCACCTACCTAAATATTCACCTAAAGTCGTCAATTCTAAGTTTTGAAACTTATTTTATTTAGTCTCTGCACCAAAAACTAACCAAGCAACATTTCCATCAACCAACCACCATAAGAATTAGTTACCACTCATCATCATCATACAAACAACAATCAAACACATGTTCAAATAGTTCATTAAAAGAAACTGTTAAACTAAGCTTTATTTGATAATATGTTTTGATATAACAAATTATATTAATTTTGAATAAAAGTTAAAGTTGAACAAAATTTGGGCAAAATTGATAAAATCAAGTTTAAATGGTTTCAATTGAGTTAAACATTTTCAATCATGTTAAAATTGTTTTTAAACAAGTCAGTATTGCTCCATGCCAAAAACTATTGAAAAAATATCGATACCCATTCTAAAATCGATACCAATTTGACATTTTGTTTTCAATTTTGACAAAAAGTATTGATACATTTATAAAAAGTATTGATACCTTTTACCAAGTATCGATAATTTTTCTTGGGTATCATTGTAAACTAACTTCAACGGTCACTAAATCAGGCATTAAATAGTAATAGTATCAACACTCGTAAAAAAAGTATCGATACCTTTTATTGCAGGTGAATTTAATGATCTAGTATTTTCATCCCCAATAGCTCTATTCATGTTTCCAACAACCCTAATGGTTGGTTAGAGGGTACAAATATCATCTTCCAAAGGTCCTACAATAACAAGAGAGATTAACAAGCAAAAAGATCGATCAATACAACCTAAGTGTTTAATTCTTTCATACTTTTCTTGTACACACTTGAGAGCTTTTGTTGTTATTCTTTATCTCAAGTGTTCTTCATTGTAATTGTGCTTAATTGGCAAACATTCTGATCTTGTAAGGGTTATTTCTTGTTTGCTTCTTTGTTATACTCTTTGAAAGGGTTGAGTCTTAAGGTTTGGGTAGAAACCTTATTGTAGTTGCAATATTAAGATTTTAGGTAGAAATTTTGTAACACCCCTAACCCCTCTCTGTCGTCGAATTAGGGTCACGAGTATTACTAACGAATCAAACAATTAATTCAATCATAATCAACATATAAACTAACTAATAACATTATAATATGCAGGGGTAGGTCACGACAATCTAATACTTTCATGCTAGATTCTTATACATTCGAAAAATAAATTATGCTATGCATTTCTAAACTTGGTCTTCCACTGTCTACACTCTTATCACTATTTATCCCTTCTAGAATGTTAGAATTTGGGTACATATAAGACTATTCCAATTATTAGCATCAGAGTATTAGTCCATACTCCGTCTACGATTATCTTTTTAATTTATCTACGATGATGATAGTGGAATGCACTTAATTTAGGTTTGCTAATCCACCCCAATTCAGAGTAAAAGTTACTCTTACAGCCCCTATTACGAGTCTACGGTACCCTAAAAATAGATTTAAAATAGGTAGGGACTAATTTGAAACAATTCTAAAAGTTTAGGAAATAATTACAAAAATTTTAACTACAGGGGTCACACGCCCGTGTACCCTTCGAAATGGCCTCTCACGCTTGTGTGCTAGCTGTATGTCTCATACAACCAAGTCACACGCCCGTGTGTCTGGCCGTGTGGACCTAAATTGTGCCTTAAACCACAAGTTTACCATTCCTACTTGCTTGGGTATTAAGCAACTCAAAAACCATTCATTTAACCTATTCAAAACACGATCAAACACACTCAAAACATGCCAAAACAATCATCCTAAGTGCCTAACCAATGTACTCTCATTGGTACCACATTTATATCATCAAAACATATCATTAATGCATCATTCAAATCCAAATTATAAACATACCAAAATCACTCCATTTAGCCTAGTTCATAACCACCTAAGCATAAACTAAAATTCACAAACACCTAACCTATCTTGGTTCAATTCAACATACCATATTATGGCATCAAACACAAACACATGATTACATATACACCAACCAACATTACACCTATAGCTTTATTTACAATCCATCCACAAAATAATTATCAACTAAACATCCTAGGTACATGCCAACACAAAAGATCAACATCACCACATTTGAGATTGGGATCGTTACTAGATGCTGAATCGATGATCAAAAGTGAAGTACCTAACCTGCGCATAGAAAACAAAACTGTACGTTGAGTAAAACTCAATGATATTTCTACAATCCGAACAATTAAGAATATAATGATACAAAAATGCATAATTTGAATTATATGAACATAATATTGTCCAAGCTTATATTTGCCATATACCATTATTTCAATTTCATATGCTATCATATTTGTTTTGTTTAACAAATATCTCAATACACATTTCTAGCTATATAAATAGCTTTTCACATATCAATCCACATTTCATTTAAACAATAGCATTATCCATTCCATATTCAATTCATGAGTATATAACTCATATATTCCATGTATTTACAACATATTTCACATTCTATTTTCAATTCACTATACCACGTCCATTTTTCATACCATGCCATTTCAATATCAATTATATAACTTTATTATTTATTTACCCCTATTAACACGACTCGGACTCGGACTCGGACGGATACACTGTAACAGCCCGTTTTTGGTCAAATCAGACCAGTGGTTTTGGGACCACAAATACGAGGTAAAAATATTTATTTTATTATTATAATGTTTACAACATGATTGAGTGATTGTGTGAAAATTTCGTTGAGAAATTTTATTGTTTGAATGGTCAATTTGATAAAAAGGACTAAATCGTAAAAGTGTAAAATGCATGTTTTATTAGTTAAATGTGTCTATTAGCTATGGAACATATAAGTGAAAGTCCTTATGTTGTTATTAAACCATTATTATAGGTAATGGACATTTATGGACATAAAACAAGTGAATTTTAATGTTTTAAACCAAGGTTAATTTAGTAAATTATGTATTAATGATAAAATAAATAAAACAAACATAATGTCATCTTTATTTTGTTATCATCTCCACCGAAAATAGAATAAAAATGTGTTCATGAGAGCTTTCTAGGGTTTCGACAATTGCATAGTCAAATTAGTAAGTGTTTTTAACCCGATTTTTAATGATTTCTATGTTTTTGTGATCGTTGCAACTAGTACTAGCTAGCCCATGGGCTATTTTACAAAACTGTTAAAGATTTTGAAAGATTTCATTGATGAATATGTATGATTTTTGATGATTGATGATAGATTTTGAATGCTTGTTGATAGTTTAACAAGTTTTGTAAAGAGATTTTTAGTGAAAATGCAAAATAAGGATTAAATTAAGAAATGTGTAAAGTTAGTGGTTAAAATGTGAAATAAATGAAAAATATGGGCTGCTAGGGGTATTATAGTAATTTGACTAGCATGGGTATAATTGAAATTTCATTAATTTATGATTTTATGAAATAAGGACTAAATTGTGAAAAATGTGAAAGTTTGGGACAAAAGTGTAAACATGTTTTAAAGTGTGATTTGGACTAAATTAAATGAATGGATGATTAAATAAGTTAAATTTGATTATATTTAGATCAAGATAGGAGAAATACGGACTTGGAACGGGGAAAAGATAAAGTTATCGACTAATCGACTCGATTCGCCATTTTAGCATCCGAGGTAAGTTCGTATGTTATAATTTCATTTTGAATGTATTTCATATGCTTTGATACAGCATGAATTGTGATTATATGATTACGGACGAGTTTGGAATTGATTCGACGATAATTCGGCATTCGAAATCCCGGTTGAACCTTAGGAATAGTTTAGGATGCTAGTGACATGGCATTAGGTATACTTTGAGTTGGCTTCAGGCCATGATATTAGCACTTCGGGTGTGAGATATACCGATTTGGCTTCGGGCCATGCATATCGATTGATTTTGGCTTCGGGCCATGATATCAGAACTTCGGAGATAAGTTACCTTGATTTGGCTAGGGGACATGGTATAAGTACTTATCGTGTGAGACCCTTGAGTATCTGAATTCTATTCTGAATGGTTCAACGGGTAAATGAAAGACGAGAATGTGTATGAGAATTGTACGAGATGGTACATGTATGTGTGTATAAACTATTTTAGCATTGAATCAAGAAATGATGATGAAAGTATACAATTTTGTGAATGAATATTTGAAAGGTTTGTTACTAATATAAGCTACATGTGTTGTATTCAAATTGTTGAATCATATTTATGTGATTGTATTAAGTATATTTCATACGAGCTTACTAAGCTTTATAGCTTACTTTGTGTACTTTTCCGTGTTTTATAGTGATATCGAAGCTAGCTCGGATTCGGGGATCGTCGGAGATCATTTCACACTACCACCTATCACTTGGTACCTTTAAACTTTGGTATTTTAAGTATATAGCATGTATAGGTATTTTGAGTCATTTTGATTATGGGTTGATAGTGATTTTGGTTATTGGTAATGGCTTGTAATGACATATGTTTTGGTTTGTAAATATAGCCATAAGTGTTGACTTGATTTGGTGGATTTGGCTATGTGCATATATGTGCATATATGGTTAATGTTTTGAGTTCATGGATGAATATGTGAATGGCTTATATTATGAGGTTTGTGGAATTGATAACATGCTTGTGAAATGGTACAAAATGATGTATGATTGGTAAAGGTTTAACTAGTTGATTGGTGTATATGTTTTGGTATGTTTTGATTGAGAAAAACATAAGTTATAAGCATGTTAGTTATTAGTATTTGAAATGGTATGAAATTGTCTTGAATGTGGCTAGAATAGATGTTCAATTGTGCTATGAATTGCCATTTGGGTTGTTTAGGTACATGAGATTTTGGGTGGCAAATTGGCTTGGCAAATAGCCTATTTTTGTCCACACGGGCAGAGACATGGGCATGTGTCTCAGCCGTGTGTGACACACGATCATGTTACACGGTCGTGTGTCCCCCCTATTATTGAAATTGAAGTGAAGTCAGTATGCTCCACACGGTCTCACACACGGGCGTGTGATCGGCCGTGTGGTACAAGTCAGTATACCCCCTAATTGGAACACAGCCTAGCACACGGGTGTGTGACTTGGCCGTGTTGCATAAGTCAGTATACCCTACAGGTTTGACACGGCCTAGCACACGGCTTGGCACACGGGCGTGCGTGGCCACTTCGAAGGGCATACGGGCTAGACACACGGGCGTGTGACTTGGCCGTGTTGCATAAGTCAGTATACCCTACAGGTTTGACACAACCTAGCACATGGCCTGGCACACGGGTGTGTGTGGCCACTTCGAAGGGCACACGGGCTAGACACTCAGGCGTGTGGTTAGCCGTGTGACCCAAGTCAGTAAGCTCACTTGTTTGTACACGGGGTAGGACACGGGCTGGGACACGGCCATGTGTTTCCATTTCGAATGTCCACACGGCCTCACACGGCCTGGCCACACGGGCATGTGTCCCTTGTTTTGAGAAAAATTTTCAAAGTTTCTTAAAAGTTACTTGAGTTATCGGTTTAGTCCTGAACCACTCCCAAAGCATGTTTAGGGCCTCGTAGGCTCATAATATGGACCATGTGATTGAAATTTATTGATGATTGCTTGTAATGTGAAATGTTTAATTGTTTTATGAGTCCGGTAAAACTCCGTAACCCTATTCCAGCGTTGAGTACGGATGAGGGGTGTTACATACATGGATCCAACCAACACACCAGTTTGGCACCCAGTGCCTTATCGGATAAATCTGGAGTAGTAATTGCACCCAGCGCTATATAAATTGGCACCCAGTGTCCCATCGATTAAACCGAAGTAAATTGGCACCCAGTGCCTCATCAACTCGAAGTCGAAGAAATCCCTGAACTCTTCCTATCCTATGGCATGCCATCTATTTCCGACTCAGCCCATACAGTTAATAGTGTTTAATTTCACATTTCAAATACAACCAATATCCAATTCTCATATTTGTACGTATATTCATTTCAATTCAAATAATCAATACATTCATAATGCATGTACCAATTCAATCCAATTCAATCAACTATCAAAATGCCAAATACTCACCTCACACACTTACCAAATGCATTAAATCGAATTACAATAATTGACAACTAGGTTCGGATTTATAGAAATACAAATCGTGGATTCCGAGCTATTCAACGTCAATTTTATCCTTTCCTTTTTAGTCGAGGATCCCGGTACGACGTTAGCTACGGAATTAAAACAATTAAAATACATCAATACAACACAATTCACTTTCACATTGACTATTTCAATTTTTACTCAGTATTTGCTTAAAGTCCAATTTAGTCCCTAAACCGAGATTGATTTTTACTCTTCATATTTAATCTTATATTTTTATACTAATTTCACTTTAAGCTAAATTTAACTCCCTATTTTCAATTAAACCCCTAAATTTTAAATTTTTCACAATTTAGTCCCTATTACTCTAAATTTACAATTTATTCTACAATTTAATCCTTTTCCATTTCTAGCTTAAAAATCTATCAATTTAATCCATAATACTAAAACTATTTAATAATAACAACCTTTAAAATCTTAATCAATGCCAAAATTACAACATGGGTCTGGTAGCCCTAGGTACTGAAATTCCAAAAATATAAAGATTACAAGAAAATAGACTAAATTGACTTACCAATTGAAGTTTGGAAACTTAGAAGTCCTAGCCGTGCGTTCTCTCCTTTCTCCCTTTCTTTCTTTTTCTTTCTTTTTTTCTATCTTAGTTTACATGTCTTTCTAATTCTTTTTCTTTATTCTTTCTTTTATTATTACTTTTATTATTATTATAATCTTTATACATTTTAATTCCTTTTTATAATTCATAATATAATATATATATATATTAAATATTACATATAAATACCCCATTAATGCCGTCCACTGCCCAATATAAAGGTATAATTACCACTTTAATCCCTCAATTGATTTTTAATCTATAATTCAATTTTCACCCTATACGCGATTTAGTCCTTATACTGAGTAACTTTTAATTCATGCAAATTCACTTAATCGAAACCTAATTAACTACACAACTAACTTCGTAATTATATATTATCAATATTTACGGGTCCGATTTACAGGGACGGAGTCCCGAGAATGCACTTTTCGATACCCTTGACTATAGGGTCATTACAAATCTTAAGGGAGTTATAAGGTTAAACATTATCCTCAAAGGTTGATCAAATTAATAAATTTGGGAAAATCCTTAGTTGTAAAAAGCTAAGGTAGTGGAGTAGGCAATTGGGGCCGAACCACTATAAATCATTGCGTTCATTGTTGCTCATTCATTCGTTGTTTCCACAAATTTCTTAAAAAACCAATTCACCTCTCTTGGTGATTTCGAGTTGATCTTTCAAGCTAACAAAAACACAAAAGCAAGGTTAGAATAATCTTAAGAGTTTTTGTTGGATGCTTTAAATAGGATGGTAGTAGCAACAATGGAGGTGAAAACACAACTAAAGTTAAGATTTTTATACTTTTAAAGATAAACAAGGTTGAGATATATTAAAGGATTTAAAGAGAAATCAAAATACAAAGTAAAACTTTCGTACTTAATTGCAAAGAAAAGAAATGCTACAGTAAAAACTAACAAAACTAACAGCTACACCAACTAAGCTCAGAAAAGTAAATACCTAAACCTAAAAATGGAGAAGAAGCTAACAACTGAGCTAAGAATATGAAATAAAAGTTGGCAATCAAAAGGTCTTTAAACAACTAAGAATTCAATCCTAACAATGACAAAATTGCCCTTGAACTGTGTCTGTTGACTTGGGTTGGTGTTGGACAAAAGACTAGCCCTGAAACATTTTTCACCCTATCAGATAGCAATGTCGCAACATCCAGGCTTTAGTGTCGCAACACCCTCGACAGTGGTACACTTGTGGTTCTGGGGGTTCTCGGTGTTTGCGACATCCACTAACTGGTGTCGCGACGTCCTTGGTGGTGATCATGATTTCTTCACTTCAACAACCTTCAGTGATATTGCGACCTTGGAAACTCGGTGTCGCGACATTGGGTTCAATGTCGCTACACAACACCCTTAATATCGCTACACAACACCCTCAGCATCACAACTCTCTCGATAGTCAGCTCCAAGCTGATTTCTTGTTGAAATCTTGCACCCTCAAGGCAAAGGAGCTTAGTGTCGCGACATCCTAACATCAATGTTCCGACACCCATGTCGAATGTAGTTCTCTTCAAGATCGGGCCATTATCGTCTCCTTACACCAACTAAAACCCAAAATCACCAATGATTTTAAATTTTACTTTCCTATTATCATTTTTTTTTTTACTTTCCCATTTATTAATTTATGAACTTAATAGATTTTAAATTATTAATTCTACTCTTTGATCAATTTGATTTAAAAGTCTTAAAAAAAATATTCATTCACTATAATATTTTTCTATAATTATATATTAATTAAGTAAATTGTTTGAATAAATATATATTAAATAGTGTGCCAATATTTTAATAATAACTAATAAATTATTGATTTTAGTTGAATTTTAAATGTTAAATTTGAATATTAGTTGGGGGTAGCAGGAAAAATAGCTCATGCGAACCAGACGCTAACAATAATCACAACAATCATTGCCTCTCTCTGTAAACGTTGCAATTTGCATTTTCGTTACTAATATATAGTACTAATTAATTTAGTTTTCTATTTTTTTTATAATGTCCTCTTATTTCCATTAAAACCCACTCAATTTGTAAGTTTTTCATATTAATACCCAAAATCACCATTTCAACTTAAACTTAACGTTTCGAGGTGTGACGGGAGTAGTTCCTGTTGGTGCAGTAGGAGTGGCAGGGCGGGTGGCTAGAGGATCTTTCAGAGCCTTCACTAGTTGTTCCAAGGTAAGGAGAAGGGCGTTTGCATATTGCAGATGAACTCCAACAAGAATGGAGGCCGAAGGAAAGGTCTCTGTGAAGTTCAAGCCAATAGAAATACATGAGGTTATTGGTCTGGTTGGTTTGATCAGCTAGGGTTAGGGGTGAGCAAAATTTGTTTCGATTTGAAAAAATCGAAAAAAATTAAATTTCGAGTTAATCGAATCGAGTTATTTTAGTTATTCGAATTATTCGAGTAAACTCGAATAAGAAATTTCGGATTTCGAGTTCGAGTCCAGTTGAATATGTACAATTCGAATAACTCGAATAATTCGAATAACAGATTAGTATAAATACCCATTTGGTCCCTATCAATTTTGAAAATGAGCAAATTGGTCTCTCTCTTAACAAAAATTACAAAATAATCAAAATAATTTTCAAAAATTGAAAATAATTTTTAAAATTCAAAATATTTATAAAAATTCTAAAATTTGTATTTTAAAAAAAAATATAATTTTTTTTTTAAAATCTAAAAAATATAAAAAAGTTGAAAATTTAAAAATTTTATAAAATAATAATTTTGGAATCTAAATAAGTGATTAATGATTCAAGTTTATCATACTAAAATATCTTATTATTATTATTATTATTATTATTATTATTATTATGCTTTAAAACAATTTTCAAATATATATGGTTTCAAATTTATGTGCTCTAACATGGAAATAATTATATTGTAACAACATTTTAATTTGACATTATTAATTTTTCTAATTTAACTTGAACAATTTCACTCGATTCGACCGAACGATCACACTTAATTCGAGTTATTCAAAAACCCAAATAAGAAAAGGTAAAACTACGTCGTTTTGATAAATGTTTACCTTATCTAAAGTTAAAAGTCAAAACTATCAAGTTAAAAGGTAAAACTACGTTGTTTTGATAAATGTTTACCCAGTAGTCTTACTTTTCTTCCCGAATCGCCTCACTTTCCATTTTTCCTTTACTCAAAATTAATCTAAAAGCTTGTACTTCGTCTACTAGTTAAATAATCAGTCCATGTAAATGTAACATTAAGTATAAATAATAAGATTCGTTAACTCGACTCGACTCGAAATTTTTGACTCGATTAAAAAAAATTCAAATTGAGTTCGGTTGCTAAAATAGGATTCGTCAACTCGACTAACTCGAAATTTTTTAACTCGATTCGACTCGACTCGATCGAATACTCACCCCTAGCTAGGGTGCCACTTTGAGATTGAGAAGTCATGTTGTCCACATTGACCGCACCAATTATTGATACAACATACAACATGATAAAAGTATGCGGGGAGAAAAGGGTGGTTGCTAAAGCCGAAGGTTATGGGTAGTAGTGGAGAAGAGAACGTAAAGGCTTAGGGCTAAAAAAGTGTGGCCAGAGTGTAGGCTTAGTATTCTTGAAGAGTTTATCCTTTCTTCATCGTTCCTGGAGGTATTTATAGACAAGAGTTTTGTGTAAGATGATGTTAACGTGTTTGACTTGCCATCTAGCCATCATTACGGAGTGCGTGAGAGAGATGTCTTCGATTAGACAAAGATGTCTGTGATAGGACAGATCTTGTCCTTCATTCTAACTTGATGGGATAAAGCAGTTGAACCCACGTAATGTTAGATGACTAACAACTTTAAGTTCCCAATGAAAAATAGGTAACTTGTTGCCCATATGATCACTCCAGACAGGGGCGAAGCCAGGATAATTTTTTAGGGGGGCCGGATGAAATTTTAATTTTTTTATAGTTTATATCTTTATAATTTGTAAAGGATTAAATTGAATTTTTATAATTTTAGGGGGGGCCAAAGTGCAATTTTACCTTTATTAATTTAAAATTTAAAAAAAATTTCAAGGGCCTAAATAGCAATTTTACCTTTTAGGGGGCCGGGGCCCATGCCAGCCCCCCTGGCTTCGTCCCTGACTCCAGAAATATGAGTACGCAGGTGACCTCTCGGATGAGGTATAACAAGAGTAATTATTTAATTTACTAATGGTGAAGCTTTTGCTTTATAAACAGAGTAAAAAAAAATCATTATATGTACTTAATTATATTTTAGAACTTTAAAAAGAAATAAATGAGACACAATTATATTTTAACACTGCTTTTAATATTAAAATCTTTATAATCAAAATATCACATAATAATCCTTTTAAAATATTAAATACAATAACTAAAAATTTATTCAATTTTTTTATTATAAAAAAATAATTCAAAATTTGAACATATTAAATAAAGATGTTAATTTATTTAATCGAAGGAATGGCAACAGATTCAATAGAAGAAAATGGTGGAAGAATTGGGTTAGAGTTTTGAGTTTTTAACTCCTAATATCGAGTGATTTCTTTTTTAATTACTTATTACATTAATAAATAATATAAATTTACGTAAGTCAGGTCAGCAAAACAAATATATATATATATATATATATATATATATGCCACTTCAGTAAATTTATCTAGTCGGATTGCCACATGTACAAATTAACAGACACGTCAGCATCATTTAACTAGGTTAAATTGAAGTTAATTTTTCAAAAAAGTTCGTGTATTTATAGTTTTAAGCTTAATTTTTAAGAGTGCGTATTTGAACGAATTGAGTAAAAAAGATTTTGAGTTAATCATGTTTGATGAGTACTGTTTCACCATTCTAACTCAATTTCAAACTATTTTTGAATCATGTCAACTGAATTTATTCGAGTTAAATTTAAAAAAAAATTAAACCGATTATATTAAAATCTCGATGATAATATGACTGAATTTTGAATTAAAAACATAAATACTATATATATTTGAATTCTCTTTTTAAAATATGTGAAAGAAAAGATAGTTTGCTAATCTTGATTTGATAATTATATTTTTTAAGGCCTCAAATTTTGGTATGATAAACATTTTTATATATTAAAGATTTTTTTTTCATTTTTTTAGTTTTTTAATTTATATTTTTTTAAATTCCGGAAAATATTTTACAAATATTTTAAAATTTGAATTTTTTTTAGAGGAACCAATTTACATATTTTCAAAACTATTAGGAATCCAAAGGGTATTTACATTAATTTATTATTTGAGTCGTAAAATTCAACTCGACTCAAACTCAAAAAACTAAAATTGATTTTTCAAATCAAATCAAATTGTAATCACTCCTACTAAATTCAACCCTAAAACTTTCAAAATTTAACCTATGTTATTAGCCTAGAATGCCTTTGACAATTTACTAATTAGAAGTTGTTTTTGACACATTTCTCTCTCTCTCTCTCTCTCTCTCTCTTCCTACTTAAGTGATAGTAAGGTTGTTCATAGTTCGTGCTGAGCTATTTTGAGGTTCGATTTTAAATTTTTTAAGTTTAAGTCTGACTTGGTCTAACTCGTTTAAATAATTTATTTTACTGTTTAAAAAAATAATAAATATAAATATAATTTTTTTAAATAGAACAAATTGAAATAGGTAAATTCAACATTGAAAATTTAAATCTAGGCTCAACTTAAAGTGGGCTAATCTGATTGAGTAACTTGAAAATTTAACGCCTCTAACTAACAACTTTTCGTGTATCGACTTTCTTTTTCTTTTAAAGACTTATATGGACTCAATTAATGTTATATATATATATATATATATATGATATTATGGTGGATATTTTTTTAAATTTCAATAAAATCAATTATTACAAGTATTGAACTGAATAACTATCTTAATTTAAAATAATCGAGTAATCAAAATATGTCCAGATTTGCAGATTGATGCTAAAATTGTGATTACTCATACATAAAATAAGGGTGTTGCCAAAGCATATGAGAATATATGGACTCAATTAATGTTATATATATATATATATATGATATTATGGTGGATATTATTTTAAATTTCAATAAAATCAATTATTACAAGTATTGAACTGAATAATTATCTTAATTTAAAATAATCGAGTAATCAAAATATTTCCAGATTTGCAGATTGATGCTAAAATTGTGATTACTCATACATAAAATAAGGGTGTTGCCAAAGCATATGAGAATCATAAATTGTTATCTAAGAGTGGATAACCAATAAATCATGAGTGGCATAGCGTGAGGTAAGGCATAGATTCAATTCCATTCTTTTATGTCCCCAATTGATTGTTCTCACGCTAACTTAAAACCCACCCCCATTTCCCTTTTTGGTCGCATCCAATCCAAGGAGAGCATGTGATTTTTTGCACATCTGCCCTACTTCTCTCTAACATATAGACCCACCATTTTTATTTGGAAAATAAAACTTCGGATAGATCATGCATTTCAAAATTTAATTCTCACTTTTAGATTTTTTTTTCTTTCAATTTTGATGGGATGAATTGGGCATGCATTTTTTTTTAAAAATATTTTATGCAATTTTTAAATTTAAAAAAATTATAAAAAAGCAAAATTTTATATTTTCTTTGACATTTTAGGTTTTTTTTTTTTGAATATTATGAGATTTTTAAATATTTTTTATATTTTTAGAATTTTTTACACTTTTTATGATTTTTTAAATTTCCCAATAATTTTTAAAATTTTTAAGAAATTCTTACTTTTGACGCATATCAGTGTTTGATTAGCTGAAGTAACCAAATAGATAAAACGATAGTACAATGGGCAAAGAAATAAAAAAAATGTTACTGAAGTACCAAAATTTTAATTAATGCATAATAAAAGGCTAAAATAGATATTAAGCCAAAAATATTTAAGAGTTGCACCATATCCAATAATTGGTATGCTACTATACCTTCTAGTCTTTGAGGTCTTTCTCTATCAAGGAAGTTTCAAATTTTGGTTTTGCCCTTCGGCAATTTCCATGGGTTTTTTTTTTCCTTTTTTTAAAATGTATATAGCCTAAGTAGGTTGGGCCTAAAAAAAGTTATTTTGGTCCATTTTCATGGACTGAGGGACAACTTGCAGCAACCTTGGTCCATCTTCAATTAAAGGGAAATGAGTTGACCTTCCCAATCCCCAAATTTAACTAGCTTTACCCTTCACGCATGCTTTGTTAAAATTGTTCCTATTATAAAGTATTTTTGTACTTTTTCATAAATTTAAATTTTAGTCCATATACTTTTATTTCTAAGAATTTAATCCCTTTACATTTAAAATTTTAAAATTTACGTCTAACTGTTAAAATTATTTTGTTAATTCAAGTTTATTATAGTGCCATTTATTTTAACTACATGGCTACCAAGTAAGTATTTTTTTTCAAAAAGTAATACCAAAAAATTTAATAATAAAAAACTTTAATAGTGTTAATAATTAGACTTGAATTTTCAAATCTAAAATTTAAATGACCAAGTTCTTGAAAATAAAAGTATAAGGACTAAATTTTAAATTTGTGAAAAGTGTAGAAACTTATAGCGCATTTTAACCTAAAGTGTTTTGTTATAGCGTTATATGTATTGATTTTCGTGATCTCATTGAAAAGAAAAAAAAATGATATTAGATTATTGCAAATTCTCGTGAAATATTATAAGCCCTCAAAAGACAAGAAAATAAAAAAAAAACCTTACAAATCTTCATGACAGTCAGTTGATTTCTTGAACAGCGATGGCCAAACAACATCAACATCAAATGTTACAAATCTATGGTCAAAGAAATTGACTTTTTTGTCATGACACACAAGCATATTCCCATGTTTGACTTTATCCAAATCTCATTTCACCACTTGCAAGAATGTGGTTGGTTGGTTTGTGTACTTTTTTTTTTTTTTACTTAAGTTAAAACTATAACATTAATCATATTTAAACATATCATATTGTGTTACATTCCCTGTGACCTAAGCTTACTAAAATTCATGCCTACAAATTTTTGTAAGATTTAAAAAAAGAAAAAGCCGTCCACGTCACCCGTTTTGGGGCCCACCAGTTGCTGACATGGCATAGAATTGGTCCTCCTAATGTCAACAAAGGGGAAAAAAAATGTGTGCACTCACTAGGTTTACATATTAAAGGTGAGAAATGAGAATACAACCTTCTTTGGCTTCCTTATTCCGGCTTTGCATTTCCCCATGTGACTGTTGAGAAATGTCATTTTCCTTTCTTTTGGTTTGACCAAAGAGAATTAATAATTATATATCAAATATCAACTTTAAAATCTAAACATAAATTCTCATATCTAAATTTAGAGTTGGGATTTTTCTATATTTTTCAAAAACACTTATTTGATTAATGTGCTTAAATTTTTTTATTAGTTTTCACTAATTAAGTGGAAGGGTTTAAGTTTTATAATTAATCTCACCCTAATAGTGGTGGATTTTGATCTGATTTCTATGCCCAAAATAATTAAAGATTTAGATGATGTAATTCAGAAGCGAATTTAGAGGGCTAGTAGGGGGTACGGTCCCCTAAAATGGAAAATTGCTATTTAAGATTTTTAAAAATTTTAAATTAGTGAATATAAAATTGTACTTTAACCCCCTAAAATTATATAATTTGATTTAATCGTCTAAAAATTATAAAGATAGAGACTATTAAAAATTAAAATTTCATTCGACCTCCCCAACATATTTTCTAACTTCGCTTCGATGTAATTATTAAAAATGATTTTATACGAGAGGATGAACTTGGTGGTGAATAAATTGAAGTGGAAATAAAAATGGGTCATATTTGGGGATGACCAAGTCTCTTGCCAATATAAATGATACCGACTCAACAGTCAAGAGTAACAAATCAAAGTTATAAATTTGGGAAAACGCGTTGAATTTAAGGAAAACAAAATTCAGGAAAGATTTGATTTTGATTTGTGATCGGGAATGAGTTTTATTAGGAGTAAATTATATGCTGATTCTATTTTGGTTTAATTCTTATTATATGTTGATTTTAGTTTAATTGGTATATCTTATTTTATAATATTTGATTCTAATAATAGTTATCTGTATCTTTTTCTTTACAAATTATTAACCCTTTTTGGAAAAAGATATTAATTAAATTAAGAATAAAAGACTTGAGTGAGATACGTATCAAGAAAGGTCTTGAATGTGAAATAGGGAAGTTGCATGAAGATGGAAAGTGACAAAATGCATGTATGATTAAATTAAAGTGGCTAGTGTTAGATTAAAAAACTAATAAAAAATTAAGACAGTAATTAAGAGGCTTTTTAAGGATCATCATCACCATCATTAGTTGAATTAAACATCTGTGTAAAAAGGCTTTAAACCTTTTCTAGATACATGTTCTTGATCCACCATTATCTTGCTCATGTCAAAAGTAGGTTCAATTTTTTATTATTATTTCATAAGCTTCCTCCTTCACATGATTCTCTTTTAGTCTGATAATTAATAATTACATTTATAGAATTAAGAAACTTCACCCATCGACATGCCAAATAGTAATTTTATATTATATATTTTTATAACTAAATTTAAATAAATTACGTAAATAATATATTTAATTGGAAATGAAATTACCTACTAACCATAGACCAAGTCCAAACAAGGATTATTATTATGGTTTGATGTTGATATTGATATTGATATTGATAGGAATATGGCAAAAGCATTGATATGAAAATCATATCATGATATTTTTGCTTTTATAAAGTTGGACCATGATTTAATTGGGAGGAACCAACCCTTCAAAGTTGGCTTTCAAGTCCATGCATGATCACATTTGACAAGTGATTATACCAAAATTAACTCTCTCTTTTTTTACACGTTCTTTTTTCCCCTCATATCAATGTTTGAATTAAATAAAAATTAACTAGATAATTTACTCATTTAATTTAAATATTAAATTTGATTTTTAATATAAAATTTTAAATTTAATTATCATATTTTTTAAAAATATTTAATATTATCAATATTTATGAATAAAAAATAATATGATTAAATTTAAAACTATCAAAAGAGATATTTATATTAAGATAGATGTATATTTATTAGTAGCTGTAAGTAGATAAAATGGTTCAATTTAAAAGGTACAAGAAAATATATTAATTATCTTAATAGTGAATTTAAATTTAAGATAAATAGGTAAATAAATGAGTAAATTTAATAACTAACAAATTAAAATATATATATATATATTTATAGTGATTTTCTCAATCATGCATTCTATAAAATGATTTTAATTTTTATTTGTTATGAAATTTACAATACCTATAGTCCATCCTCAATCCATAAATAAGAGGATAATACGTTTCAGCGCACTTAAACTCATGCCCTGCTGCATTGGCAGTAATATCCATGATAGTCGAACTAAGACTGAATTGATTTTTTAATGAAATTGTTATTGCTTATTAAATCTTTTTCTTTTCTTTTATTTTTTTAGGATGTAATATATTTTGTTTTTGTTTTTTTCACTACGATCAATTTGTTTTTGTAATATATTTTTTGCATTGATATATTACTTGGAAGAGATAAATTAATCAAAAACTTTTTTTTGGTTCTAAATAAAAATAAAATTTATTTTTAAGTATTTATAAAATTTTACAAAAAATTATCTAGAGAAAAATCTTATTTTTATTACTAATACTTCTTTTCTTTATAATTTTACTTGCAATAAAATAATTTAAATTTATTTATAATATCACTCATAAAATTATAAAAAATTAATATATTTTAATTAATACTGATCACCATGAAAGAACTAATACATATATTCCATTAAAGGTTATAAAATTTCTTAATCAATTCCATACTATAACTATTATTTGATTTAAAACAATTTATATCTAATACAATCATTTGCCATTTGATTTAATAAAAAGATTTTGATATTTTTTTTATAAAAAATCTGTTTTAACCTTAATTATAATAAATAATTATGTGTTTACGGAAAAAATTAGAGATAGAAAATTACTAAAAATAATGAAAATTATATATGTATATGCGTTGTAAATTAAAAAAATATATATTTGACTGAAATTTATTAATATCATATTAATTAGTTTTGGTTATTTATAAAATTGAAAAAACAAGTATAGATAAAAGGAATATAACATATAAATTGATTAGGTCATAATTTAATTTAAATTTCTAAACATGATTGATTAGATTAGAAACTGTATTAAGGACAAAGAAATAGTAATTCACTTTCTGATGATTGAACCACAGTCTGCCACGTCAGGTGAAAGGAGTGAAAGAGGACATCCTACTCCAGCCACGTGCCCAATGGTCGGACGAGGTACTGCTAGCTGTCGTTCCTCGGGTGACTGTAGTTTCGCCTTTACACGGCGGGCAGGCTCGGAAAACGTCACGCGTATATCACGTGAGCGTCACCAGTCAATTTCTTCGCTTTCCTCAACTTCCACGCTCCTTTCTTATCGTGCAAAGTTCACTTACTATATATATATATTTGGTTAAAATATGACTATAGTCCCTGTGCATTTTTAAAATTAATAATTTAGTCTTTATACTTGTACTTTTAGGAATTTAGTCTTTTTGCTTATTAACACTATTACTTTTTTTGTTAATTTTTTTCCGTGGTATTTTGAAATGAAAAAAAACCTACTCACTTAGTAGCCATGTAATTAAAAAAGATATAATTAAATTAAATTTAACAAAAAAATTAATAATATTAATAGTTGGAACTGAATTTTGAAATATAAAAAGTAGAGAAACTTAATTCTTGGAAATGCAAGTATAGAGACTAAATTCCTAATTTTCCAAAAGTATAGGGACTAAAGCATATTTTAACCTATATTATTAATGAAATTAAGAATACTTTTTCCTTTTATAATTGGGGGTGGGGAATTAGGTTGCTTGGAATCGAGCCCAAACTCTCATGCCTACAACATAATACTCTTACCACTATGTCAAAAGATTGTTGTCAAATTAAGATTTTTTTTTTTTGCATGAAATTTGATACTTTTGTCAATGAATTAATATGCATTTTTTTATAAAAAAGTCGATTTCTTTAATCTTAAAAATTTAAATCATAGTTTATAATAAATCCATCAATTAAATAAAATTGTTTTTGTTGAATCCAAATTGACATTTGAAAACAAAATCAAGTAGAATCAGAAGCAGTTGAAACAATGCTTAGAAGAGTTCCAACTGCTTCAGGCTTTAGTAATGAAAAGTGCAAAAATTAAAGAACAAAAAAGATGTTTACGCAGTTCAATTTCCTTACATATGCGGGGCTTTTCCAAGAGAGAATATTCATTATCTTAGCACCTTTGTACAACAAGTATTTCCAAACTCTAACACTTACTAGTTTAGACTTCTTACTTTTGTATCTGAGATCTAAATATCTCTCCTCTAAATTTCCCTCCTAAAAACTTAGGACTTGAACCAAATAACGCACTTGACTATTAAACTTTAATGCACTCATAAGAATGTTCCTCACTGAACAAAATAAAGTGTTCTCTCTCAATACAAAACCTATATAAATCCCCACAATATATAAGTGAATAAGACTTTCTAACATACTATATCTTTTACAATCAATTATCCCTTCAAAAAGTAGGATAACTTGCACAAATAAAAACTCCTAAACAGAATAAGATACGCTTGAATCTTTTGGATTATACTTCCTTTTATAGCCTGATTCGATCTGATCCAAGAGTTAAATGATGATGATTGTTTCAACCCGATCCAAACAAATCTCTAAGACTTTTTGTGAAGTGAAGTTTGGACATCAAGGATTGGCTAATAGATATCCTAATCAACTAAGGAAATTTGTTGCAGTATTTTTAATAGTCAGTGCTACTACTAGTTAACAGTGGTTCAAGCATTGGTATAAGCACTCCTTGAAAAATGTCTTAACTTCATTTTTTTTTTTTTTTTGTAATTGTTATAAAAAAAAAAGTTAAAAGTGATTTGTTATGATGGTTTTTACAATAGGAAGTGCAAATAGCTGCTAAGATACAAGAATTTACACCATTAAAGGTACGAAAAGTAACTATAATTATGGTATTCTAAGAAATTTAGGTGATGGAGTTTTTTTTTGGATAAAGTCTATCTCTCTCTTATTTTTTACCTGGTGTTGAGGGAGTATTTATAGTGATAGGGTTGGGTGTGGGCCCCATCCCTTGAGTTTGATGTTGTGATAGGTATTTAATACTTAAAACTTCCAATTCCAACAATAGTAACTTTAAAAACTTTAACAATTTTATAAATTGATACATAATTAACTAGGTTAAGTTTCTATGATTTTAAAAACATAAAATTACAAGAAAATGACTAAATTGTTGGAGAATCAGGTTTGGAAAGCATAACAAAAAACAAATTTAGGGAAAAACCAAAGTTTTAATTTTTTTTCAAAACAAGAACTTGGTTGTGATATCTAAAGTAATAAACACTTAATCAAAATTGTATATTTTTTATTTGTTTAGGATGAACGCTTCGACCGAGTAGTCTTCTTCGCTATGCTCAAGCTCACGCCTACCGAGTGTGGGCTCGCTTCGAATGAAAAAAAAATTTCACAAAAATTACCAGTCGGGTAGTTTTGCAATTTGTCTAAACTTTTGGGCTAAGTTGTAAAAAAATATCTCTAGAAATTTTTTGAAATAATCTCTTCAGAGAATTTTCTCTCTATAACTTTCTCTTGAATTCAACTGTGTAAAAAATAATGACCCACGACTCTTTTTATATAGGGACAGTTTAGAGAGTTCAACTATGATTAAACTTAATCACTTTAATATTAAATTAATAAAATACTATTAAGATAAGTATTAAATTAAATTTAATATTAAATCTATTAAAATAATATTATTTTTGGAATAGTTAATCTGAAATCAAATTATCTGTTAGAGTCCCAGTAGGAGTGTAATTCTTCTACTGCTCAACCACCGAAAATCCACCGTTGTCGACCATTTTTTGGCCACCAGAATGTCGCCATCGCAACTGTTGGCACCCCGAGCTAGTTTGGTTTCTACCGATTCGGTCTGGGCCAGTGACGGCTTGACTGATCCGATCCAGCCACCGGTTGGACCATCAGCCCAGTTTCACATATCAGACCCAGTTCGACTAGCTTTTGGGTCCTGGTCTCAGTTTTGGGCTGCCCGATCCAGGTCCAATTTTCAAGTTCAATTACCTATTGGGCCAATTGTTTTACTTGAAAATTAATTTTCAAAAATATCATATTAATTTGATTAATTTGATTAATATAATTTTACTTTATCAAAATTAATTTTGTAACACCCCTAACCCGTATCTGACGTCAGAACAGGGTTACGGAGTATTACTGGACTTACAACTCAAACCATCATACATTTCATGTTCAAAACTCAATCCAACAAAAACCATTCAAATACAATCATAAGGTCCCTAACACGAGCCCTCGAGGCTCAAAACAAGCATTAGAAGTGGTTCGGGACTAAATCGATAACTCAGGAAAGTTTTGAGAAAATATTGAAAATTTTCAAGGTACAGGGGTCACACGCCCGTGTACCCCAGCCGTGTCTCTCACATGGCCAAGAGACACGTCCGTGTCTCAAGCCATGTGGGCATTCGAAATGGGATCACATGGCCGTGTCCCAGCCCGTGTAACTCTTTGACTTGGCACACACGGCCAAACCACAAGCCCGTGTGTCAGGCCGTGTGCCTCTTGAAATGGCCACACACGTCCGTGTCCAGGCCGTGTGCTAGGCCGTGCTAAAACTGGAGGGTATACTGACTTGTGCCACACGGCCAAGCCATACGCCCGTGTGATAGACCGTGTGAAGCCATTAACTTGATTTTTGAATAGTATCAGGGAACACACGACCGTGTCACCTAGCCGTGTGTCACACACGGCCGAGACACACGCCCGTGTGGATAAAAATAGGCTATTTTTCAAGCCATTTTCCTCACCCAAAGAGGTGCCAACCTAAATTCAACAATGCACATACAACCAAGGCATAAATAGGCACTTCAAGCCAACCAATATCAAGTTCATACCATATACAAACCACACATACAATATGGCATCCACAAGCACATTCATTTGACCACTTTTAAACATACCAAAGATATTTCTAAAGTATAACTAAATGGTCAATTACATGCTTAAGACCTTGTGCCTAACTTAGCATACATGCTCATTTCTATTCCAACCATTTGCTACACAAGATACCAATCCACAACAAGGCATTCAC
This sequence comes from Gossypium sturtianum, assembly GCA_025698515.1. Taxonomy (NCBI): domain Eukaryota; kingdom Viridiplantae; phylum Streptophyta; class Magnoliopsida; order Malvales; family Malvaceae; genus Gossypium; species Gossypium sturtianum. The sequence goes on along the minus strand of CM046943.1, from coordinate 134,781,994 downwards.
AAAGCCACTATACACAACATATCAAAAGGCCATATATACATACTTACATATCAAAACATATATCATTCTCAAGCCAACTCACTTGGCTAATTACACAACCAACATATAGGCTACCTTAACCAAAACACCTATACATGCCATTTAACCCAAAAATATACAAAATCCAAAGTACCAAAATGAGAGTTTGATAGTGCGACACGATCTCTGACGACTTCCAATTCGAGCGAGCTTCCAATTCACTATAAAACACGGAAACATAAACCGAGTAAGCAATTAAGCTTAGTAAGTTTGTATGACTATTAAAAACAACCTTCCAAAGCATCCACAATTTAACTAAGCAAAATCAATACATAGGTAATTTACAATTCGGCTCAAAGCTTATCACATAATCGTAATTAGGTTAACCGTGTATCGCTACCTCCACTATGAATTACTTTCCGTAATTCTTGAAAATACCTGCACTAATTTACTTTAATTCGAATCACCTCATATTACTACAATACAGACACATTTCCTAACATAAATTGCACTAACCAATTTGTTGAATAAAGTTTGGAAGGTACGACAATGGAGGTTTTCTCCTCTTTTTATTCTTTGGCCGATTGGAAGGGATGAAATTCCCTCACCGTCCACCAATAATTTGTCTTTTATACCTATGCTTAATTATAATTTAACTAATAAATCATGTTTTAGGAATTTACTTAATTAATCACTTGTAATCACCACCGTCCACTATCAATTGCTTTAACTTGGTCTAATTGTTATTTTAGACTTTTGGTTTATTTGTAATTTAAGTCTTCAAGCCATTTCTTAATTAAAAATCTATAGCGATTGAACTTTACGATTTAATCTTTGGGCCCTAATTAATCTCTAATTCGATAAAGTTATCTATCCAAAATCCAATTAACTTATATAATAACTCTATAAATATTAATGAAAACGGGGTCCCAAAACCATATTTTTCGACATCACTTTTCGAGTCGTTATAGTTAATTCTTCTCTTATGCCACCAAACCACTTTTTAAGACACATTCTTGTTTCCTTAAGGGGATTTAAGGAGGGAGATTGTTGGCCGCAACTTTTCATTGCTTTAGGGTGCTTTGGTTCTTTTATATTGTTGCTTTTTTTTTTTTATGCAACACGATGTTTCCCTCAATTGTTTTGGAATAAGGTGCATCTAACTTCTTTTTTTCTTCTTGGAAATCTCGTGGGTCTCTCTTCCAAACGACGACGTCACTTCCAATTCAACTAAATTTTTTTTCGCCTACTTGGAGTTGATGGTCCAACCTCGCTGTGTGAATTATCTTAAGGGGAACCTAGTCACATTTTCCTCTCTTGATTCTTATTCTCCTAAGGGGCTTAGTCGTCGCGTGTTTGTGTTATGAGATTATCTTCTTCTTTTTTTTGCACCAATATTCTGAGACTTCTAGGATATCTTTTGCTTAGATCTTATTCTTGTTCCTCTCTACAATAGGCGTTGTGTTTTTTTTTTTCTACAAATTATTAAAGTTGGCTTTTTCTGACGACTTTTTTAATATCGTCATTTAGGTTGAGTCAACCATTGGTAGCATGGTCGTTATGATATAAGCACTTTTTTGTGGATTCCCTCTTCAATAGATCAACTCGCATAGGTGGCAAGGTTCCCAATATTCATCTGTTCCCACTAAAGATTTCTGTTTGAGGCATTTAAAAGGGTGTAATGATGATGGGGGTATAGGTGATGATAGTTGTGATACCCCACTACAACTTCATCTTTCCTTCACTGAGTGAAATGTCGGTTAATACCCTTCACACCGGGGCTATGTTGTTGCCTCACGAATTGTCTATGGTTTAGTGACATGTTTACTCATTCTTCTCCTATCAGCTCCTCATTTCTATAGATCATCCGTGGACATATCCTTGGAGTTGGGATTAGAGAAACTTGTTTTGTTATTGCAGTTCTAGATACTGTTGTATGATTGATCTTGGTAACAATTTTATTGGGTAATTTCACGTTATTATTCTAGATATTTATTGGAGAGATTATCTGCTTTGTAAGTGAGGTTATTTTGGGGAGAGGGTGCAAATATTTGACACTAAAGGTGCAATTATCCATGTGAGTGTTAGATAGATTAGACTTAAATTAATTGTTGCACCTAGAAAAGTGTTTAGTAAATTCATTCTTTGAGCAAAACTCTATAGAGATAGGATTATTTAATCCTAATTGCATAAAATTATTTTATTCCTTTATTTAACTTGCAAAACAACTCTATAGAAAAACTTGTTACAAAATCTATTTTGAAACCAATTCAACAAATGCAAACCAAATTGCTTTTTTAATAAATAATGTTAATCAATTTGCAAGTGATTTTATTTACCAACTCATTTACATATGTGCATTAAAAAAAATACAATTCTAAAATTGAATTTTGATTAGATATTAAAACTAATCATTTAAAATTAGAGATAACCAAACATAAATCCTTAATCATCCAATGAATTAAAATATGGAACAACTCTTTTGAAATAACAATCTATATATGATTATTTATTAATTTTAAAATAAAAATATTTATGTAATAAATTATTTTCACTAAATTTCATTACTATAAAAAATTATTTAAATATCTGCAAATCAAATCATTATGAATAATTTACATGGAAAAAATATTTTTTAGAATTAAAATCACCAAACAAACTATGTGAATTATTTGATGAGTTGATATATAAATATAAACACAGTATAAAACAATAATTAAAATAAATTAAATAAAAATAAATTAATGTAAAAATATATACAAAACTAATTATTAACTCATAAAATTTCATATAAATCTATAATAAAAAATTAAAATAATGAAAATAAAAATATAATTATATTTATTCCTTCATCTTATCTATACTATTATTTAAGTGTGTGACTGAGTTGGTATTATGGGTTAACTAATCACCAACTCGATTAAGTAGATTATGAAATTACCCCTACATGTATAAAATAATTTATATTGTTATGAGAGTGCTTTTGTCATTTTATATTGTTAATAAACTAGTAAAAGAAATTACATATGGGGAGATTTAAACCCATACCACTAATATTTACAAAATATTTTTTTATCACTTCAACCAAAGCTTCATTTTGATTTTTTTTTATTACATTTTACCATTATTAAACAAATTTTTTCACCCATGTCGTTCATATATCTATAATTACTTATTATAAACCTCAAGATTGAGTTGGTGTAATGGGTTAACCGAACACCAGTTTGATTGTGAAAATTACTAAACTATCATTGCACATTTTAAATAAGTAATATTCTTACAAGGGTACATTTTTCTTTTTACAATTTGAAAAAAAAAAACAATAGGGTTAATATGTAGTTTGCCCTCCCCCAAAGACTTGTCCAAAAGTATTTAGATTGTACCTCAACTTTTTTTGGACATAGTTGGTACCTGTACTTGTACTCTGTCACCCAAGTTGATACTTTTACACTAACACTGTTAGTTTATGCTGATATGGTACTGATAACTAATCCGATAGTGACATACAACAACTTTACAATATGCCACGTGAAAAACATAAATTTAAAACAAAATTTAAAATATATAAATTAATAAAAAATATAACTTTTTTCACATAAAGAGTGAACCTGGACAAATGGTTATCTAGATACATCTGAATCTGGACATCTTTTCGTCTAGATTCATTCTAAATGTATTTTAGTAAGTTTATATGTATTTTATTTGTTTTATAAAATATTAGGTTATTTATATTATTTTTTAAATTTAAAAATATATATTTAAAAAAATTAAAATATAGTAATGAATAAAAAACATAAAAATTTTTACATCAAGAATGAATCTAAACGAATAGTTGTCCAGATTTAAATGCATCTAGGCAACCATGTGTCCAAATTCATTGTAATCGTGCTTTTTAGATATTTTATATATTTATACATTTACAATTTTTTATTCTTATATATATTTATATATTTTTATAAATTTGTAAATTTTTATTAATTTATATATTATAATTTTTATATATTTTTCAAAATATTATAAGCTTTTTATATAATTTTAATTGTATATATTTTATATAAATTTATATTATATATATAAAATAATAACCTGAAAAATGGTATTTTATAAAAATAAATAAAAACATATAAACTTACAAAAATACATCTAGAATGAATATTGACAAATAGGTGACTGGATTTAGATATATCTGAACAACCATTTATCTAAGTTCATTCTTGATGTAAAAAAACATATTTTTATTAATTTATATATTTTAAAAGATTTTTAAAAGTTTCAATTTATGTCTACGTGACATATTGAGTGGCAACCACATGTCACTGTCGGATTGGCTATTAATGCCACATCAACATAAACTAACGGTGTTAGTACGAGGTACTAATTTAAGTGACGGAATACAAGTTTAAATACCAACTAAATTAAAAAAAAATTCAAGTACCAACTAGATACTTTTGAATAAGTTCTGAGATAAACTATGTATTAACTTAAACCAATAAAAAATTGGAAATGAAGAGGTTCATATTTTTAAATAGGTACAAGCTAAAGTAATTTTTTTAAATTATAATATTATAAATATTATTATTATATATTATAAAGGTTTATGGAAGTTAAAGATGCAAGTTCTAATTATTCTTTTATTGTAATTTAAGCTGTTGGTCAACTTACCTCTTATAGATGACTAGAATAAATCAAAAGTTACTGCTGTGGACAACTATTAAAGTACCACGAATATCACGAATTCATTTTCTTTTAAATAAAAAAAAATCATAGTGAAGGTTTTTTTTTAAATTTAAAAATTAAGATAGGGTTTGGAAAATTATCTAATAATTGGATTTGACTGTATATTGCTTGTAATTATACAAGATGACGTGTTTTTGTAACTATTGTAATTGTTAGGTCCCATCAAATTTCAATTACACTTTTCAATTCTTAAGTGAATGTGAGAATTGGAATAATTATATTCAAATCCAAATTTTAAAAATTCTTTTTATTCAAGTTATAAAAATTATATTATAAGCCTGAATACATATGAGTGTTTGGGATGGATAATATGAACAAAAAATCTCTTATATTATAAATCCTAAAAAAATATATTATAAAAATAATATATGTATTTTATAAGGTTAAAAAAATTATATTATTTAAATTCTAAAAGATTTTAAAGCTAAAAAGTACATTGTTATAAAAGTTATAATATATTTATTTATAGTCTGCCCTCTCTGGCACGTCTATGGTCTGCCCTATTTTGGCACGTTTCTTTTTCTGGTTTTTCTGTTCCTTTTGGCAGAGAAGTGGTGATGACGAATCTATAGATTTTGGATCTCTTGTTTGAGTACAGGGATACTTCAAGTGGAGGTTCATCTGAAACAAATGGAAGACGAATTAGCAGGGTTATCAATCAACGAAGAAGATGAAATTTTACAGATTCAAATAGAACGGAATGAAGAAAGAAAAGAAGAAGTTTTCAGGTTAGTAGGATGTTTTTTAACTGCTAGTGTTATTCATTTTCCTGCTATGAAAAATACTATGGCAAATCTGTGGCATCCTGTAAGGGGGTGCATATTCGGGATCTGGATGAAAAAAGATTTCTGTTTCAATTTTATCATATTATGGATTTGGAGAGGGTGCTGAAAGGATCTCCATGGACTTTTAACAATCATCTGTTAGTTTTACGCAAGCTACAGTGGGGAGAAGATCCACTCAAAATTCCTTTAATCACGACACCTTTTTGGGTTCAGATACATGACATCCCCATTGGTCTATATTCAGAAAACCTGACAGTTCAATTGGGTAACTTTATAGGAGAATTTATGGAATATGATGGATTGAATTTGGGTAAAGAAAATAGGAATTACATGCGGATAAGAGTCAAGATTGATGTAAGACGTCAGCTAAGAAGGAGGAAACAAATTCTGTTCTGCGGAAATTGTTTATATGTTAAGTTTCGCTACGAACGACTGTCCCTTTTTTGCTTTTTCTGTGGGCACTTGGGACATAATGACTCCTTTTGTGAAGCAAAAATGATGCTAGGGGTGGAAGTAGCTGAGATGGGATGGGATCTATCCTTACGGGCTCAATCACGGAGGGCGGTAATAACGAATAGTGTATGGCTGAGAGAGGAAGAGGATGGGAAGTGGAAAGATGACGGTGATGATACTTCCACAAATGAGAACAATGCATGGACTAGGTAAAATAAAACAGGGAGATATGAAGAGTCCTTTGATCCAGTGTTGGGTTTTAGTTTGGATGGTCAAAGATTTTGGGAAGACATACGAAGGTAAATCAAAAATTAGATCCAGCTCTATCTGACATGGAGCATGACCTGGAGGATGGTGTCTTGATTGGTGAGGAAGGAAAGAAACGAGCGAGAGGGGAGATGGAGGGGGTGACAACTTTAGGGAATGAGAATTCCCTGATAGGGAGGAATAGGAGAGTGTTGGAAGTTAATCACTTTGTATCGGCGACTGCCAAGAGGCAAGCCGACCGGACGCAATGAAACTGTTAAGCTAGAATGTTCGTCGATTGGGGAGTCCACGAACAGTAAAGAGACTTCAGCATATGCTGAAGGCATAAAATCCCCAAATAGTTTTCTTTATGGAGACAAAAGTTTGCAGAAGTAAAATGGAAAGAATTCGATATAGTTGTGGATATTTTAATGGGATTGAAGTTGACCCAGAGGGTACTAGAGGAGGATTATGTTTGGCATGGAAACAGGAGGTGAGTGTTATGCTTCGATAGTATTCAAAAAGGTATATTGATGTGGTGATTGACGAAAATGACTCAAGAGGTAAATAGAGGTTCACCGGTTTCTATGGGTCCCCATATGAACACGACAGAAATAACTCATGGGCCGAGTTAAGGAGTTTATACATAGAAGAAAGGTTTCCATGGTTCGTTTGTGGGGATTTCAACGAAATTATGTATGGTTTTGAGAAAAAGGGATGGGTTCCTAGAGATGAAAAAAGAATGGAGCTATTTCGAAAGGTCCTATCAGATTGTAGTCTTATGGATATGGGTTTTTCTGGAAGATGGTTTACATGGGAAAGAGGAAATTTACTGGAGACAAACATACGTGAGAGGCTTGACAGGGGAGTTGCAAACGGAGATTGGTTGGCAAGGTTTCCTGAAGTATCCATTCAACATCTAACTCACTCTTTTTCTGATCATTTCCCCCTTCTAGTCAACACGAAAAAGGGCAAAACAAGGGGCAAAGGAGGTAGCCTTCAGATTCGAAGCATGGTGGACGATGGAGGAATCATTTGATGAGGAAGTCAAGAATATTTGGGAGTCATCACCAGGTAATTTGATGCAGAAAATAGACGAGTTAAAGAACGGTTTGAGAAGGTGGGCTAATCGGATTCAAGATGATCGAAAGAAGCGAAAGGCATTTCTCACTGATAGGCTATCATATTTTCTAGCAGCAGAAAGAGATGATCATAATTTGGCTGAGCTGATCGACACTAAAATTCAACTGAATCTGGAAATTGACAAAGATGAACGCTATTGGGAACAAAGAGCGCACATAAACTGGTTAAAATATGGCGACTCAAACACATCACTTTACATTCATAGCCAAGCCACAATGATAAAGAAGAAATATGATCCACAAGTTGCAAGATGAGAGTGGAAGAGAAACAGAAATTAGTCAAGATATAGAAGACATTGCAAGAACTTATTTTCAAAATCTATTTCGATCAGAAGAGAGGGGAAGAAGCAATCACTTGTTGTCAGGAATCGAGAGATGTATAACAAAGGAGGACAATCAATATCTCACGGTGCCATATACAAAGGAAGAGATTAAAGTAGCAACATTTGAGATGGGACCTACAAAAGCCCCAGGGGAAGATGGTTTACCGACATTATTTTACCAAAAGTGTTGGCACATTGTTGGAGATGAAGTTATCAAATTCTGTCTACAAATGCTGAATGAAGGAAAATAATTCAAGCAGGTAAATTCTACATACATAGTACTCATCCCAAAAGTTGCAAACCCCGTTAATATGAAATAGTTCAGACTAATTAGCCTATGTAATGTAATTTATAAAATCATGGCGAAAGCTATAGCAAATAGGCTAAGAGGGGTTATTGAGAAATGCATAGATACGGCTCAGAGTGCTTTCGTACCTGGAAGGTTGATTTCGGGTAATGTCATGCTCGCTTACAAAATTCTCCATACATTAAAACAAAAGAGAGTGGGGAGAAAAGGATTCATGGCTGTGAAGCTCGACATGAGCAAGGTATACGACAGAGTTGAATGGAATTTTGTAAAAGAAATCATGATTCGAATGGGTTTTGCTTTTAGTTGGGTCGAAACTATTATGGAGTGTTTAACCTCTGTTTCATATTTGGTGATTGTAAACGGTTTCAAAGGAGAGATCTTTCATCCGACAAGGGGTTTACGTCAAGGAGATCCGCTTAGTCCATTTATGTTTCTCTTGTGCGGGGAAGGTTTATCTAGCCTAATGCGTCTTGCAATGAATGAAGGGTTGTTAAGAGGGGTTAAAGCCAGCAGGAGTAGGCCGCAGGTTTCACACTTACTTTTTGCAGACGACTGCATTTTATTTAGTGAAGCATCTAGTAGAGGAGCTAATGTTTTAAAGGAAATACTCAGAAAATATAGAAGGTGTTCAGGACAATGCGTCAATTTTGATAAATCAACTGTCTACTTCAAGAAGAATACCCCTGAAATTGAAAGAAATTTGGTGATCAGAATATTGGGAGTAAGATGGTCGAATGACCCGGAGCGTTACTTAGGGTTGCCTAATATGGTGGGAAGGAAGAAAAGGGAGTCGTTCCAGATCCTGAAAGATCGAATCAAGCAGCGAATTGATCATTGGAGTATGAGACATTTATCGCAAGGAGGGGAGGAAGTTTTTATCAAGTCTATTTTACAAGCCATTCCAACTTACACGATGGCATGTTTTCTCTTACCTAAAACACTATGTGATGAGTTTGAAAATATTATGGCCAAGTTCTGGTGGCAAAAAGGGCATAGGAAAAAGGGTATCCACTGGTGTGCGTGAAAAAAGTTATGCATATTGAAGGAAAGTGGTGGTCTTGGATTTCGAAATATGAGCCAATTTAATATTGCTATGCTTGCTAAGCAGGGTTGGCGTTTAATCAATTATCCAAATTCCTTATTGGCTAGAGTTCTTAAAGCTAAATATTACCCAAATTCAGACTTTTTTAATGCTCAATTAGGTAACTCACCTTCACTTACCTGGAGAAGTATCTGGGCTGCCAAAGGTCTGCTACGTAGTGGGATGGGTTAGAGAGTAGGACGGGGAACCAAAATTTTAGTTTGGGAAGATCATTGGATACCAGGAAAAGATACAGAATGATGGAGTCATAGCAACGAGAATGAAATTAAGTTAGTCTCTGATTTAATTGATGCTACAAATAATGTGTGGAAAACTGATCTAGTGGAGAATACCTTCTCAGCTAACATTGCACAAAAGATCTTGCAAATTCCTCTGGCGGAAAATCCAGGAGAGGACTTTCAGGTATGGAAGGAAGAGCTTTCTGGAGAATTTTCGGTCAGAAGCGCTTATAAACTATTACAAAACGCTAGCTTGGATCCTAATAACCTATTATTACAGGTCGATCTAAAAAACTTTTACAAAAAATTATGGAACCTACAGCTCCCATCCAAGATTTTGATTACAATTTGGAGAGCATCATGGAATTATTTGCCTACCCTAGTTAATTTAAGATCTAAAAGAGTAGCAGATAACATTGTTTGTCCTCAATGTAGACTTGGAGAAGAGGATATTGGCCATGTGTTCCGGTTTTGTCCTGCAACAATTGAGATATGGCAGCTGTTAGAACTTCCCTGGGTTAGTTATTTGACGATTCAGAATTTCTGGGATTGGATTACCTGGATCTTCAAGAGTAGCAACTACAAACAATGTCGGCTGTTTTGCAGTACAGTATAGTTCATGTGGGGGTCGAGAAACAAGCTCATACACGAGGGAAAAACAGATTCAGCAAGGGAGTTAGCATCAAAAGTGAAAAGGTACTTGGCTGATATTGATGGTTTAATGGAAAAAAGGAGTACCTTAAACGCATTCAGAAGCACAAATCAGCAAGATTCAACTTTAGGGGTGACAATCTACTTCGATGCAGCTTTCAACAGAAGAGAATCCAAATTGATGGCTGGTCTGGTGGCTATTGACCGAACGGGAGAAATCATAAATACAAAGACGGTTTCAAACTTAAATGTTTCTTCTTCTTTTGCAGCAGAAGCCTATGCCGGACTTCATGCGGTCAGACTAGGAACTTCAATGGGGTTACACTCAGTCACGATAAAAGGGGATTCACGCACAGTAATACAGAAATGCAAAACAAAAGTGAAGGATAAATCAGTTATAAGCGCAATAATCAGAGATATCCAAGAAGAATAAAAAAAGTTTCAAGAAATCAGATTTCACTTCATCAACAGAACTGAAAATATGTTGGCCCATAAAATAGCAGACGAAGCTCTTAAAAGGGAAGGAGTATCATACCTGGGAGGAGAGGAGCAACATAATCTTCAAGTGAATCCGGAAGGAAGGTGGAGACAATGCCCAGACTGAAATGGCGCAGAGAATTGTGAAGATGAACGTATAGCAAAATATGGAAAATGGAGAGGCTATCGTCTGAAACAGATGGGATAGGTTGAAAACGAAAAGACAAGGAGGAAATGATGCCCAGCTGTAAATGAATCGGCTACAATTAATACCCTAGATTTCCTTTTTTCATAGCTCTAATTGTTTTTGTTTCCCTAGGAATTTTTTCTGATGACTTTTCTTTTTATGTTTGTTTAATGGCCTGGCGGAGTATACTACCAGCAGGTCCAATGACTTTTTGTTTTATTTTCAACTTTATAAAAGTCAGCCGATTATTATTTCAAAAAAATATATATATTTATTTATAAGAAGTTATGATCAAGTATAGATATAGCGTACTTTTTTATATTATAAAAATAAAATACTTATTCATAAAAAATATTATAAATTTTTTTATCACAATTTATTTATAAAATAACTTTCTAAAGTTTTGAAAAAAAATATTATTTATAAGAAGTGGTATGAAAGTTCTGGGCAATTTATAAATTTTTTTATAATGATTATATATCATAAATTTTATATTGTTTTTAACTTAATTCACGTATTATAAAAAGGAACATAACTTAGCATAAATCTTTCTCAAAATTAACTTTATATAAGTTTTTATAGTTAAAGCTACAAACTATTTGGACAATGAACCAAAATATTATAAAGTCGATACTAATTATGCAAATAGAAAATGTTTTTATGCACCATATCATGTGGTATGATACCATTTGAGAGAATGGTGCCATAAGCACAGTAGACGACTCACGAACTCTTTCAATGTAAACATTCAATACTTCAAAATGTGGTTGAGAAGATATTTGTTATTCTAAAAAAAAATCTCATCTTTAACATCACCTTGGTATAGTATAAATAAAAAACAAGGTTGGATTGTTTTAGCATATTGCGTATTTCATAACTTAAATTATAGGTGGAATTGAGATGATCCATATTTTGAAGTGTATATGGAAGAAGGAGATCTTGATAATCTTAATGATGCAAATTCAACTTTAGATAATGATGAATTCAGTCAAAGACTAACAAATGATGATAAGGAACATATTTAAAATATTAAAGAGGGAATAACCGAACAAATATGTACTAGAACATATAGATAAAATTGAATATGATGTTTATTTTTCTTACTATATTTATTAGTAATAGTATTATCAACTACTTTTTTAGACTAACTTAATACATATGATGATTTGATTTTAGTTTTTGTTACTGGATTAGAAATTATTTTTATCATACTAATAAATTTTATAGTATTTAATATTTTTAAAAAAATATAAATTATGTAACTATATAATTATAATTTATACGACTAAACATGACATATGAAATTACAATGTAATTACACTTTATCTGTCAAACACATCTAGAAAATTACAATTCTTTGTAATTACAAGAGAATGTAATTAATACCCTAATAATTGTACTTTCATACAATTATTTTGTGCTATCTAAACAAACCTAAATATTGATTTTTTTTTTATAAATGCTAAATTTATATTATAACACTGTTTGTTAATTAATAAAATTAACTACCGAATAATTGTGGGTTTTTTTAAAATAATAAAACTTTTTTTTTTGTTTTGCTTGAATATTGTACGATAAATGCACATAGTCTTTCTTCAGTTTATGATCAATGGCTGAATTCCCTATCAATTAGGTTAAAAAGTCAAGTACTTGTATTGCAAATAAATGCTAATACTTCTGTAAGAGGCCCATTTTGCCCGGGCTTTAAAATAAACCAAAACTAATGAAAATAAATAAAAAAATCAGTGTTTTTAAACAGTCCAATTACAACATTAAACCCAGTAGCCCATTTACAGATTTAACTCACTAACCCAATTACCCGATTACACCCTTAGCCCAATACCTAAACTAACTCAGACCCAAAACGAACCTAAACTAACCCAACCCCAGACCCAAGTTCGCACGGCCCAAAAGGCCCAAAACTTAAGCAAACTCAGAGACCTAGGGTTTCTAGGAAACCCTAGGCGCCGCAAGCCTCGCACCCAGGTCACCAGTCGCGCTGCAATCCACGCAGGCCACGCCGCCTTCAACGCATGACAGCCCCGCACCATCGCCGAGATCCTCGTCGATTACCTGCAAGAAAGGAAAAAAGACAGGAGCAAAATACAGCAAACATGGCAACATTTTTATTTCCTTTTTATTTTGTTTATTTCGAAGGCTATAAAAGCCTTACAAAGATCTGTAACACAGGAGAGACACACAAATACATACAAAGAATACATTGAAATAAATAGAGAAAAACCACAGCCAAGGTTTTGTTTTATTTTTTTTCATTTTCGAATATTGTTATTTTTTTTTGAAACGATATATATATAATATATATAATACATTTTTTTAAAAAGAAAAATTTACATTTTTTTATTTCGGCCACCGTGTACGGTGGTCGACGACGGTGGCAGATGGGGGCGCGTCACCGGAGTCCTCACCGGAGCATTCGCCGAAAATCGCAGAGGGCTGGGGCTCTCTGAGGCTCTCTTTTTTTTAGACCTGAAAAAAATGAATTTTTTTAAGGAAATGTGGCTTTTATAAGTGATCCATACGACGCCGTTTTGAGGACCGCCCTTAAAACCAAAAACGACGTCGTTTTCCCCCCTAAGATCCGCGCATCGACCCGACTTGGGGAGGATCCGCGTGTTTTTTTTGTAAAATGGATTATTTGCGTATTAAGCCCTTCCACATTATTGTAGTTTTACAATTGCATCTAATTTGCATTTTCTTCATTTTTAAATTGGCCCAGAACTATGGCATTTGTTTCAATTTAGTCCTTCAGGCCTTTGTAGGGCCATAGACAGAACGACGTCGTTTTAAAGATTTGGCATAATTGCCATATTAACCCCTACAATGTTATGCACGTTTCGATTTAATCCTTTTATATTTATTTTATTGCTATTTAATCCTTATTTCTTTATTTATTTTTAAAAAAAAACCTTTTTATTTTATTTTATTTATTATTCCAATACTATATTGAATTATTTTATTATATTAAAATGTTATATTATTCTTATTATTTATATATTAATTTTGTAAATAGTATAAAATTCATATATATTTTACATGTATTATCCTTATATATTTAATTATGATTATATATTATTTACTTGGTTTAATTATTCTTATTACATATTATTTATATATATTAGTTATTATATTATATATTTTAAAATTTTGTACATTCTATTATATTATATCATATATTATTTTTAACTAAAATTTATTTATATTGTATAATATATTATTTATTTTAAATATATAGTTTTCTTTTATGTATGATGTTATTATAAATATGTTTTTATTTAAAAGTTATAAATCATTTATTTATTAATATATTTTATTATTCCAATATATATATATATATATATATTTTATTTTATTTTGCAATAATTTATTTATTATTTGGCATATGCTATTGCATGAAATATTTAATCTTGCATAAGAAGTTTTCATATTTATTTTGTAGTTTTTTTTTATTATTTATTGCTTTATATTTATCCATACACTTTCATTTATTGACGAATGCTTTAGTGTAAGTATTATTGTTAGTTGTATTTTGTATTACCAATATTAGTGTGAAATGTTAGCATGTCATGATAGTCTTTGGTACTTATATTTGATGATGCATTAATACGATACTTTCATATGGATCATTGTTTAAAATAAAATATATTTTTGCAAAATTACTATATTTTATCTAAAAGTTTTTTTTTTTTTAAATAAGGCAATGCTTTGTATTTAGAAATTGGAAAATAGTGCCCTAACGTCTTTGGGTTTCGATTTTCCGCTTGACTAAATAACTAAATATCCTTTTGATAAAATTTTGTAAATCATGAGATGATTTTAGTTACGAGGATTTAAAAATATCATGTCCTAACGTCTTTGGATGTGATGTTTGTATTCTTTCGGAACAAAGAAATCTCAAATTTTAACTCAAGTTGTTCAAGTTCTTTTTTAAAAGAAATCATATTTTATAATTCTTTCAAATTTTCAGCATTAGGACATGATTTTATCGATTAGGTACCAATTTTTGGGCGTTATGAGGGTGCTAACCCTTCCTTATACGTAACCGACTCCCGAACCTGTTTTCTTGTTTTTGTAAACCAAAATTAAATATTTTGAAATAAAACGGTTTACAAAGTGATCCAATCACACCTAAGTAAAAAAGGATTGGTGGTGACTCCATTTCCGTTTTTTAAAGTCGATCCCAGTTTTTACCAAAAATAAAAAAACGGTTTTGACAGCTTGGCGACTCCACTGGGGACTAATAAGAGAGTCAAGCCGTAAAGTCAATAATTTTATGTCCTTTTGTCTGAATTTAAAATTCTGATTTAAAAAAATCATGATCCTTTTATTGCATATGGTTCTAATTTTTAATCTCTGCATTGCATTGCATGACCGTTGTGGTCGCACCCTTAAGTGGGAGTGAGAAACTATGCCTTCGTGAGGTTTTCACCTCCGCATGGGCTAGTGGATCGCCTCGGGATACATCCGTACCTATGTCTTCGTGAGGTTTTCACCTCCGCATAGTCATAGGGAAATGTATTCCTCGAATCGAACTTGGTCCAGATGAGCCTATAATGGGTGAGGATCGAGGAATCTGTTGGTTCGGGTACCTCAACTTTAGAGCTAAGCAACATATAGTAATCCTTAAGAGCCAACCCTAGATAGAGCTATATTAAACCCTAGTGGTCACCCAGATAGGTATTCTATGTTATTTATTTCGCCTGTGCTAACGTGTTTTATTTTGTTTTGGTTGCATTGCATTTACATCATAGAAAAGAGGTGTTGATTCAAATTCGATTGCTAAATAGAATAGTTTGTCATAAGAAAATGGATTTGTTGATAAAGTGGATTATAATACGATCGTCCGAATATGGTCCAAGTAAACGAGAGAAGACTGATAGTCCGTGAAGGAATACAAGACTTTATTGCCCAAGGATTCAAGATGACAAAGATTATTCGAGAATCACCACGTCTCGGCTTTCTTGAAGAGGCTAACGAGCATTGCGAGGATAAGTGAGTAATGAGTCGCGGCCCAAGCAAAAAGGAGCTAGTGGAGGCATCTATTAGAAGTTTGCAAGATTTGACCTTTGCGAAGAAGGGGATTGATGTTTTTGCTTGGAATATGAGGGCAAGGCCGCGTATGTAATCCGTTTTATGTAAAGGAATTTATTTTCTAGAAAAGTTATTCTAGTGTAACTGAATTCAAAATCAACGCCTCTCTTTCTTTTGCATTCATTCTATGCATTTGCATTGCATTGCATCATTTGCATTAGACTTTTACAAAAGGACTCTAATTAGGTAAAAATATTTCAGTTAACCTGAAAAACATGGAACAAAGTTTGGAGAGAATAGAGCAAATGCAAATACAGATGCAGGGGCAATTGACCAAGATTCAACAAGAAATACGGGAACAAATGCAAGAATTCCAAAGGAACATGATAGGCCAACTAACCCAGTTACTAGCCGAAGGGCTTGAAAAAAGGAGTGGTCCAGTGGTCAACAGTGTGGATGAGGATGAAGACATCATTTATTCCCCAATAGGTGTCCTGACTCAACCAAACACGCATTCGCATGGGGTACACGTCATTATTGAACCCCAATGTCAGACTGATACTTCGTCCCTATTGAACTTCCCAATGGGTTCAAGTTTTAACCCGGGTCGTGATCGAGCCAAACCGGTTGTACTGGTAGAAACAAAAGAAAAAGAAGAATGTACTTTAAAAGCCCCGAAGAAAAAGGAAAATAGAGCGAATAGTATGGGAAGGTATAACAAGGGCCATTTAGAGCAGATTACATCAAGGCAGCCAATGACGGTAATTACTAGTCATCAGGTCTCCCCAAGGCAAGAACCCAATCCAAGACCGAACTCAGAAAAACCCTAGTTCGCACCCATCCCAATCACGTATAGGGAATTGTACCAAATTTTGTTTGACGCACATGTTGTATCCCCTTTTTATATAGAACCAATATGGCCCCTATATCCTAAATGGTATGATTCAAACGCTCAATGTGACTACCAAGCAAGAATAATGAGGCATTCAATAGAAAACTGCACTTCCTTCAAAAAGATAATCGAAAGACTCATCAAATTTGGTGTTGTAAAATTCGATAATCCCTCTGGTGCAAAAAATTCGTTTAAAGGGGTAAACATTGTGAGTTCCACGATAGATAGGGACAGGAGATCCAAGAATGCATCGAGCTCAGGGCCCTAGTGCAAGGCTTGATGGAGGACCCGATGAAAATGTTGAGCATTAATGACATATTCGAAGAGAGAACCAGGAATAAAAGTTTCCAAGCCCTTACATACTTTGGAGTGTTTTGAATAATGGGACTGTGGAAGAAATCCCTGTATTTTTAGAGTTAATCAAGAGTAATATTCAAAACACGCTTGTTGCCTTAAGCCTCGAGGCAATAAGACCCCTTTTGTGAAATAGGCTTGTGTCTATAATTTTTATTTCAATAAAATGCATCTTTTTGAGCAAATATTCTTCTATTCTTTCCATTTGATGTTGTACAAAGAATTGATCTTAGTTTCTTCTTTTGTTTGGACTTTCTTTCAAGTATTCTTTCATTCTTTATTCATGACCATACAAATAATTATTTTTTGAATAATTTATTCTTTGGAATCTTCCTTCAAGCCTACCATAGGTCTCAAGATATCAATGATGTGAGCAATGCTGTTACTGACTCAAAGTCTCATTTCGAGTAAGATATGTGTTTAGAGGGATCTCAGGACTTTGAAGATCACAGAGATTGTAACCTATCTTCCGATCTGTTAAGGATGGCAGAACAGGATGAAGAATAGACCCTACTTTACAAAGGGTCAGTGGACATTGCGAGCCTAGAAAAGGGGTGAAGATCGAAGCCCAGCTCACCACAAAGATAATGCAAGACATCATTTATTTGTTTTCAAGAATTTAAAGATGTTTTTACACGCATGGGAAAATATTAAAAAATGTCTATAAAGGTGTTTATAGAACGTGATAATGGTACAACAATAGCCAGGCCAATCATGAGGTTTGGGTACTGTTAATCTACATAGAAGGGGATGGCACTAGCTATGCCGTATTTAAGGAGACAAGATTCATGTGCCTTCTCCATTTCTTCACAAACTTTCCATATGTGGGGCATGGATGTGATGGGGCCAATCTCGTTAAAAGGTTTTATTCAATATCAATTCATCGTCGTGGTCGTCGGTTACTTCACTAAGAGGGTGAAAGTAGCTTCATATGCTAATATTGCAAAGTCGACAGTCATCAAATTTCAAAAAAAAAAGAAAAAGAAAAAAAGAGAATAAAGGATCAGATGCCAGCAAAGAATGCCAAAAAGGATCACGTTTAATAATGCATAATTGTTCAAAGTCAAAGTTTACAGTTTGTTCAAAGATCAGACAGCATATCACAGTGCAGCAAAGGTTGCAAAAAAAAAAAAAGGAAAGGTGACTAAGACTTGTAAAGATTGGCATAATAAGCTACCATTTACCCTCTGTCTTATCGAACGTCGGCCAGAACCTTCGCTGGGGTAACATCTTACCCATTAGTTTATGAGATGGAAGCGAACCTAATCGAAGAAAAGGTTGAAAGCTATCCATCATGGTCAGATGATGCAAGTTCATGACAAAGAGATTCATCCTAGAAAATTCCACGGGGGGGAACCTGATGTTAAAAAAGATCTTTTCTATACAAAAGAATTTCAGAAGAAAGCATATCCCAAATTAAGAAGGACCTTATGTTGTAAAGAAGGCCTTTCCTGGAGGAGCATTGATATTGACCGAGATAGATGCTAAAGACTCGCCCAATCTCGGTGAATTCAGGATCAATCAAGAAGGATTTTACCTAAAAGAGGAAAGACCAAGGTGAAAACTCGCAAAGGGCACCTTGAGATCTAATTAAAAAAAAAAGAGAAAAGAAAAAGAAAAGAGGAGAGGCCAAGGCGAAAACCCACAAAGGGCACTTTGAGACCAAAGAGGTTTTAAGCTGAAAACCCGAAAAGGGCGGCTCAAATTTTGATAAAAAGTGGGGCATACAGTAATCTTGCTACGTTTGAATTAACAATGAGGAAGCATGTTACGTCTTGGGGCATCGACGAAGTACTCCGGATCCCCTAAATACATATTGAGATTAAAATGGTCCTCAAAAAATTTGAACAGAGAAGCTCAGGCAGCGATATCTGGGGCACCTAGTTTCCCATCTTACCCATTCTGAATTTGTTATCTTTAATTATTCGTTTCAAAATACACTACCAATAAATTTTCTTCTAGATTGCATTTGCTGTCTTTGCTTAAATTATTTGTTCCGAGCTATACTCCTAATTTCCTTCTTGTCCATTGTTATGATCTTTTTCAGGCATTTTGCATTAAAATAACAATTAGTGGAATAATAATACTTTATAAAAGGGGTTTCGCATATTACTCTGGAAACTTCTAAATAATACAAGAGCTTGAAACATGACTATTGTTTAAAACACACCAAGTTTATGGGATGGAAATATTGGGGAAGGACGAGTCTAAACTGAGACTATCTCTCTGGATTTTTGTCAAAAATGGTGATTGAACAAAATGACAAGATATTGCGCGATAAGAATACAATCTTGACGAAAATGGGCAATGTTGACTCAAGTGTAAAAGGGGAATCATTCTCTAAAAATGATATTCTGCATCCATGCAGATATCATGCATACACATTTGGTTAGGTCACCTTGGGAGTGGTCATTGATTGAACAAGTTACAAATCCTATACCATTGAGTTGCGCAGTGGGATGGGGTGAATTTGATACAAATCCTATAGCCATAAGTCGCAGAGAGGATGATTTAAAGATGGTACAAATTTTATGTCCCTGTGGTACAGATGGAAGGGACTCAAATTACATCGGGTTAAGCTTGCCGAAAGCGAAATATGATCGTTTCTTTGGGTTTTCTCACAAAGATACCAACCGAACGAGAAAGCAGTGGTAACGATCGCTGATAGAACATTGATAAACTATGAGCAATGACAACCCAAGCATTAAAAAGGGATCATTCTCATGCATACACTTCCAATTAGGAGCATTTGAATCATTCCAATCATTGTATCCTAATCGTTGTACATAAAAAGAAGAAGAAGAAGAAGAAGAAGAAGAAGAAGAAGAAGATCATTCTCATGACATTTTGTATTCATGCAAATGTCATCCCTAATATCATTTTGTTAGAAGCAGTAGATTCATTCCGATCATTGCAATCTAATCAGGAATCATTTTCATGACATGTTGCGTTCATAACATATGTGGCTAGGAGTATTTGATTCATTTTGATCATAGCATCCTGATCATTTGGCATAAACATATGCATATGGAATCGAGTCTATAGGACATGTCCCTCAGAGGACGGTGTAGCAACATCGATGAATTCACAGATCTTATCTCCCTAAGCAGTAGTGGAGCATATCAAATTTGGCGAATCTTATCTCCATGTATCGGCAATGGAGTAGATTTTAGCCATTGGTCTAATCTCCTTGATGTAGCAAGAGAGCAGACTAAAAAGTTCAGATTTTGTTCCTTCGAGATGGTAGTGGAGCAGACTGAAGATTGAAGTCTTCCTGAGATAGTAAGGAAGCAAATTGAAAAGTTCAGATTTTGTTCCATCGAGATGGTAGTGGAGCAGATCAAGATTGAAGTCTTCCCGAGATAGTAAGGAAGCAAATTAAAAGTTCAGATTTTGTTCCTCGAGATGGTAGTGGAGCAAATCAAGATTGAAGTCTTCCCGAGATAGTAAGGAAGAAAATTGGAAAGTTCAGTTTTTGTTCCCTAGAGATGGTAGTGGAGTAGACTGAAGATTAAAGTCTTCCTGAGATAGTAAGGAAACAAATTAAAAAGTTCAGATTTTGTTCCCTCGAGATGGTAGTGGAGCAGACTGAAGATTGAAGTCTTCATGAGATAGTAAGGAAGCAAATTAAAAAGTTCATATTTTGTTCCCTCGAGATGGTAGTGGAGCAGACTGAAGATTGAAGTCTTCCTGAGATAGTAAAGAAGCAAATTGGAAAGTTCAGATTTTGTTCCCTAGAGATGGTAGTGGAGCAGACTGAAGATTGAAGTCTTCCTGAGATGATAAGGAAGCAAATTGGAAAGTTCAGATTTTGCTCTCTAGAGATGGTAGTGGAGCAGGCTGAAGATTGAAGTCTTCCTGAGATAGTAAGGAAGCAAATTGGAAAGTTCAGATTTTGCTCTCTAGAGATGGTAGTGGAGCAGGCTGAAGATTGAAGTCTTCCTGAGATAGTAAGGAAGCAAATTGGAAAGTTCAAATTTTGTTCCCTAGAGATGGTAGTGGAGCAGACTGAAGATTGAAGTCTTCCTGATATCGTAAGAAAGCAAATTGGAAAGTTCAGATTTTGTTCCCTCGAGATGGTAGTGGAGCAGGCTGAAGATTGAAGTCTTCCTGAGATAGTAAGGAAGCAAATTGGAAAGTTCAGATTTTGTTCCCTAGAGATGGTAGTGGAGCAGACTGAAGATTGAAGTCTTCCTGAGATCGTAAGGAAGCAAATTGGAAAGTTCAGATTTTGTTCCTAGAGATGGTAGTGGAGCAGTCAAGATTGAAGTCTTCCTGAGATGATAAGGAAGCAAATTGGAAAGTTCAGATTTTGTTCTCTAGAGATGGTAGTGGAGCAGTCAAGATTGAAGTCTTCCGAGATAGTAAGGAAGCAAATTGGAAAGTTCAGATTTTGTTCCTGAGATGGTAGTGGAGCAGTCAAGATTGAAGTCTTCCCGAGATCGTAAGAAAGCAAATTGGAAAGTTCAGATTTTCTTCCCTAGAGATGGTAGTGGAGCAGACTGAAGATTGAAGTCTTCCTGAGATCGTAAGAAAGCAAATTGGAAAGTTCAGATTTTGTTCCCTCGAGATGGTAGTGGAGCGTCAAGATTGAAGTCTTCCGAGATAGTAAGGAAGCAAATTGGAAAGTTCAGATTTTGTTCCCTAGAGATGGTAGTGGAGCAGACTGAAGATTGAAGTCTTCCTGAGATCGTAAGGAAGCAAATTGGAAAGTTCAGATTTTGTTCCCTCGAGATGGTATTGGAGCAGGCTGAAGATTGAAGTCTTCCTGAGATAGTAAGGAAGCAAATTGGAAAGTTCAGATTTTGTTCCCTCGAGATGGTAGTGGAGCAGACTGAAGATTGAAGTCTTCCTGAGATAGTAAGGAAGCAGATTGAGAAGTTCAGATTTTATCCTCTCGAGATAGTAGTGGGGCAGATTGAAGATTGTAGATCTGGCATTCCTGAGATTGCAGTGAAGCAGATCGAAGATACTAATCTGGCATCTCTGAGTTTGCAGGGAGCAGATTAAAATAGCAGATCTGGCATTCCTAAAGTTGTAGGAAGCAGATCGAAGACATCAGTCTGGCATCCATGAGTTTGCAGTGGAGCATATTGAAGATTGTAGATCTGGCATTCCTGAGATTGCAGTTAAGCAGATCGAAGATACTAATCTGGCATCTCTGAGTTTGCGCAGGAGCGATTAAAATAGCAGATCTAGCATTCCCGAAGTTGCGCAGGAAGCGATCGAAGACATCGATCCGGCATCCATGAGTTTGCGGTGGAAGCAGATTGAAGATAGCGAATCCGGCATTCCTAAGATTACGATGAAAGCGGATCGAAGATACCAATCTGGCATCCCCGAGTTTGCAGGGAGCAGATTAAAATAGCAGACTTGGCATTCCTGAAAATGCAGGAAGCAGATCGAAGATAACAGATCTTACCTTCCTGAAGTTACAGAAAGAAGATCGAAGATGTTAGCTTTGGCTCTCTGAGTTTGTATGAAGTAGATTGAAGCCATCAGACTTATTTCTAAAAATTGAAATCAAGATGAAGTTCCAATACCGTTGAAGTTGCAGTGGAGTTGGAAGCCATTTGGAGAAAATGAGGACCAAGAAGTCGAGACTCAGCCAAGACCGGGAAAAATTGGTCCTTTTTTAGTCTTTGCTCTATTCTAGTTTCACAACAATGAGCAAAGATGGGCAGCTGTAAGAGACCCATTTTGCCCGGGCTTTGAAATAAACCAAAAATAATGAAAATAAATAAAAAAACAATGTTTTTAAACAGTCCAGTTACAACATTAAACCAAGTAGCACATTTACAGATTTAACTCACTAACCCAATTACCCGTTACACCCTTAGCCCAATACTTAAACTAACTCAGACCCAAAACGAACCTAAACTAACCCAACCCCAGACCCAAGTTCGCACGGCCCAAAAGGCCCAAAACTTAAGCAAACTCAGAAACCTAGGGTTTTTGGGAAACCCTAGGCGCCGCAAGCCTCGCACCCAGGCCACCAGTCGCGCGCAATCCACGCAGGCCACGCCGCCTTCAACGCATGGCAGCCCCGCACCATCGCCGAGATCCTCGTCGATTACCTGCAAGAAAGGAA
Source organism: Gossypium sturtianum (assembly GCA_025698515.1). Classification (NCBI taxonomy): domain Eukaryota; kingdom Viridiplantae; phylum Streptophyta; class Magnoliopsida; order Malvales; family Malvaceae; genus Gossypium; species Gossypium sturtianum. The sequence goes on along the minus strand of CM046943.1, from coordinate 134,758,959 downwards.
AAAAGACAGTAGCAAAATACAGCAAACATGGAAACATTTTTATTTCCTTTTTATTTTATTTATTTCGAAGGCTATAAAAGCCTTACAAAGATCTGTAACACAGGAGAGACACACAAATACATATAAAGAATACATTGAAATAAACAGAGGAAAACCACAGCCAAGGTTTTGTTTTATTTTTTTTTTCATTTTCGAATACTGTTATTTTTTTTTGAAACGATATATATATAATATATATAATACATTTAAAAAAAAAGAAAAACTTACATTTTTTTATTCCGACCACTGTGTACGGTGCCCGACGAAGGCGGTAGACAGCGGCGCGTCACCGGAGTCCTCACCGGAGTATTCACCGGAAATCGCAGAGGGCTGGGGCTCTTTTTTTTTTTTTTAGAATTGAAAAAAATGATTTTTTTTAAGGAAATGTGGCTTTTATAAGTGATTCATACGACGCCGTTTTGAGGACCGCCCTTAAAACCAAAAACGACGTCGTTTTCCCCGCTAAGATCCGCGCGTCGACCCGACCCGGGGAGGATCCGCGTGTTTTTTTTATAAAATGGATTATTTGCGTATTAAGCCCTTCCGCATTATTGTAGTTTTACAATTGCATCTAATTTGCATTTTCTTCATTTTTAAATTGACCCAGAACTATGGCATTTGTTTCAATTTAGTCCTTCAGGCCTTTTTAGGGCCAGAGACAGAACGACGTCGTTTTAAAGATTTGGCATAATTGCCATATTAACCCCTACAATGTGACGCGCGTTTCGATTTAATCCTTTTATATTTATTTTATTGCTATTTAATCCTTATTTCTTTATTTATTTTTTTAAAAAAACCTTTTTATTTTATTTTATTTATTATTCCAATACTATATTGAATTATATTATTATATTAAAATGTTATATTATTCTTATTATTTATATATTAATTTTGTAAATAGTATAAAATTCATATATATTTTACATGTATTATCCTTATATATTTAATTATGATTATATATTATTTACTTGGTTTAATTATTCTTATTACATATTATTTATATATATTAGTTATTATATTATATATTTTAAAATTTTGTACATTCTATTATATTATATCATATATTATTTTTAACTAAAATTTATTTATATTGTATAATATATTATTTATTTTTAAATATATAGTTTTCTTTTATGTATGATGTTATTATAAATATGTTTTTATTTAAAAGTTATAAATCATTTATTTATTAATATATTTTATTATTCCAATATATATATATTATTTTATTTTGCAATAATTTATTTATTATTTGGCATATGCTATTGCATGAAATATTTAATCTTGCATAAGAAGTTTTCATATTTATTTTGTAGTTTTTTTTTATTATTTATTGCTTTATATTTATCCATACACTTTCATTTATTGACGAATGCTTTAGTGTAAGTATTATTGTTAGTTGTATTTTGTATTACCAATATTAGTGTGAAATGTTAGCATGTCATGATAGTCTTTGGTACTTATATTTGATGATGCATTAATACGATACTTTCATATGGATCATTGTTTAAAATAAAATATATTTTTGCAAAATTACTATATTTTATCTAAAAGTTTTTTTTTTTAAATAAGGCAATGCTTTGTATTTAGAAATTCGGAAAATAGTGCCCTAACGTGCTGGGTTTCGATTTTCCGTTTGACTAAATAACTAAATATCCTTTTGATAAAATTTTGTAAATCATGAGATGATTTTAGTTACGAGGATTTAAAAATATCATGTCCTAACGTGCTGGATGTGATGTTTGTATTCTTTCGGAACAAAGGAATCTCAAATTTTAACTCAAGTTGTTCAAGTTCTTTTTTAAAAGAAATCATATTTTATAATTCTTTCAAATTTTCAGCATTAGGACATGATTTTATCGATTAGGTACCAATTTTTGGGCGTTATGAGGGTGCTAACCCTTCCTTATACGTGAACTGCTCCCGACTCAAGCTCTTGTTTTTGTAAACCAAAATTAAATATTTTGAAATAAAACGGTTTACAAAGTGATCCAATCACACCTAAGTAAAAAAGGATTTGTGGCGACTCCATTTCCGTTTTTTAAAGTCGATCCCTGTTTTTACCAAAAATAAAAAAATGGTTTCGACAGCTTGACGACTCCACTGGGGACTAATAAGAGAGTCAAGCCGTAAAATTGATAATTTTATGTCCTTTTGTCTGAATTTAAAATTCTGATTTAAAAAAATCATGATCCTTTTATTGCATATGGTTCTAATTTTTAATCTCTGCATTGCATTGCATGACCGTTGTGGTCGCACCCTTAAGTGGGAGTGAGAAACTATGCCTTCGTGAGGTTTTCACCTCCGCATGGGCTAGTGGACTGCTTCCGGGATACATCCGTACCTATGTCTTCGTGAGGTTTTCACCTCCGCATAGTCATAGGGAAATGTATTCCCCTGAACTGAACTTGGTCCGTATGAGCCTATAATGGGTGAGGATCGAGGAATCTGTTGGTTTGGGTACCTAAACTTTAGAGCTAAGCAACATATAGTGATCCTTAAGAGCCAACCCTAGATAGAGCTATATTAAACCCTAGTGGTCACCCAGATAGGTATTCTATGTTATTTATTTTGCCTGTGCTAACGTGTTTTATTTTGTTTTGGTTGCATTGCATTTACATCATAGAAAAGAGGTGTTGATTCAAATTCGATTGCTAAATAGAATAGTTTGTCATAAGAAAATGGATTTGTTGATAAAGTGGATTATAATACGATCGTCCGAATATGGTCCAAGTAAACGAGAGAAGACTGATAGTCCGTGAAAGAATACAAGACTTTATTGCCCAAGGATTCAAGATGACAAAGATTATTCGAGAATCACCACGTCTCGGCTTTCTTGAAGAGGCTAACGAGCATTGCGAGGATAAGTGAGTAATGAGTCGCGGCCCAAGCAAAAAGGAGCTAGTGGAGGCATCTATTAGAAGTTTGCAAGATTTGACCTTTGCGAAGAAGGGGATTGATGTTTTTGCTTGGAATATGAGGGCAAGGCCGCGTATGTAATCCGTTTTATGTAAAGGAATTTATTTTCTAGAAAAGTTATTCTAGTGTAACTGAATTCAAAATCAACGCCTCTCTTTCTTTTGCATTCATTCTATGCATTTGCATTGCATTGCATCATTTGCATTAGACTTTTACAAAAGGACTCTAATTAGGTAAAAATATTTCAGTTAACCTGAAAAACATGGAACAAAGTTTGGAGAGAATAGAGCAAATGCAAATACAGATGCAGGGGCAATTGACCAAGATTTAACAAGAAATGCGGGAAAAAATGCAAGAATTCCAAAGGAACATGATAGGCCAGCTAACCTAGTTACTAGCCGAAGGGCTTGAAAAAAGGAGTGGTCCAGTGGTCAACAGTGTGGATGAGGATGAAGACATCGTTTATTCCCCAATAGGTGTCCTGACTCAACCAAACACGCATTCGCATGGGGTACACGTCATTATTGGACCCCAATGTCAGACTGATACTTCGTCCCTATTAAACTTCCCAATGGGTTCAGGTTTTAACCCGGTTGTGATCGAGCCAAACCAGGTTGTACTGGTAGAAACAAAAGAAAAAGGAAAATGTACTTTAAAAGCCCCGAAGAAAAAGGAAAATAGAGCGAATAATATGGGAAGGTATAACAAGGTCCATTTAGAGGCGATTACAGCAAGGCAGCCAAGGACGGTAATTACTAGTCATCAAGTCTCCCTAAGGCAAGAACCCAATCCAAGACCGAACTCAGAAAAACCCTAGTTCGCACCCATCCCAATCACGTATAGGGAATTGTACCAAATTTTGTTTGACGCACATGTTGTATCCCCTTTTTATATAGAACCAATATGGCCCCCATATCCCAAATGGTATGATTCAAACGCTCAATGTGACTACCATGCGGGAATAACGGGGCATTCAATAGAAAACTGCACTGCCTTCAAAAAGATAATCGAAAGACTCATCAAGTTAGGTGTTGTAAAATTCGATAATCCCTCTGGTGTAGAAAATTTGTTTAAAGGGGTAAACATTGTGAGTTCCACGATAGATAGGGACAGGAGATCCAAGAATGCATCGAGCTCAGGGCCCTAGTGCAAGGCTTGATGGAGGACCCGATGAAAATGTTGAGCATTAATGACATATTCGAAGAGAGAACCAGGAATAAAAGTTTCCAAGCCCTTACATACTTGAGAGTGTTTTGAATAATGGGACTGTGGAAGAAATCCCTGTATTTTTAGAGTTAATCAAGAGTAATATTCAAAACACGCTTGTTGCCTTAAGCCTAGAGGCAATAAGACCCCTTTTGTGAAATAGGCTTGTGTCTATAATTTTTATTTCAATAAAATGCATCTTTTTGAGCAAATATTCTTCTATTCTTTCCATTTGATGCTGTATAAAGAATTGATCTTAGTTTCTTCTTTTGTTTGGACTTTCTTTTAAGTATTCTTTCATTCTTTATTCATGGCCATACAAATAATTATTTTTTGAATCATTTATTTTTTGGAATCTTCCTTCGAGCCTACCATAGGTCTCAAGATATCAATGATGTGAGCAACGCTATTACCGACTCAAAGTCTCCTTTCGAGTAAGATATGTGTTTAGAGGGATCTCAGGACTTTGAAGATAACGGAGATTGTAACCTATCTTCCGATCTGTTAAGGATGACAGAACAGGATGAAGAACAGACCCTACTTTACAAAGGGTCAGTGGACATTGCGAGCCTAGAAAATGGGTGAAGATCGAAGCCCAGCTCACTACAAAGATAATGCAAGACATCATTGATTTGTTTTCAAGAATTCAAAGATGTTTTTACACGCATGGAAAAATATTAAAAAATATCTATAAAGGTGTTTAGAGAACGTGATAATGGTACAACAATAGCCAGGCCAATCATGAGGTTTGGGTACTGTTAATCTACATAGAAGGGGATGGCACTAGCTATGCCGTATTTAAGGAGACAAGATTCATGTGCCTTCTCCATTTCTTCACAAACTTTCCATATGTGGGGCATGGATGTGATGGGGCCAATCTCGTTAAAAGCTTTTAGTCAATATCGATTCATCGTTGTGGTCGTCGGTTACTTCACTAAGAGGGTGAAAGTAGCTTCATATGCTAATATTGCAAAGTCGACAGTCCATCAAATTTCAAAAAAAAAAGAAAAAGAAAAAAAGAGAATAAAGGATCAGATGCCAGCAAAGAATGCCAGAAAGGATCACGTTTAATAATGCATAACTGTTCAAAGTCAAAGTTTACAGTTTGTTCAAAGATCGGGCAGCATATCACAAAGTCAAAGAAAGGTTGCAAAAAAAAAAGGAAAGGTGACTAAGACTTGTAAAGATTGGCATAAGAAGCTACCATTTACCCTCTGTCTTATCGAACGTCGGCCAGAACCTTCGCTGGGGTAACATCTTACCCATTGGTTTATGAGATGGAAGCGAACCTAATCGAAGAAAAGGTTGAAAGCTATCCATCATGGTCAGATGATGCAGGTTCATGACAAATAGATTCATCCTAGAAAATTCCATCGGGGGGGGAACCTGATGTTAAAAAAGATCTTTCCTATACAAAAGAATTTCAGAAGAAAGCAGATCCCAAATTGAGAAGGACCTTATGTTGTAAAGAAGGCCTTTCTTGGAGGAGCATTGATATTGACCGAGATGGATGCTAAAGACTCGCCCAATCCGGTGAATTCAGGATCAATCAAGAAGGATTTTACCTGAAAGAGGAAAGACCAAGGTGAAAACCCGCAAAGGGCGCCTTGAGATCTAATTCAAAAAAAAAAAAGAAAAAAGAAAAAGAAAAGAGGAGAGGCCAAGGCGAAAACCCACAAAGGGCGCTTTGAGACCAAAGGAGTTTTGAGCCGAAAACCCGAAAAGGGCGGCTCAAATTTTGATAAAAAGTGGGGCATACAGTAATCTTGCTACGTTTGAATTAACAATGAGGAAGTATGTTACGTCTTGGGGCATCGACGAAGTACTCCGGATCCCCTAAATACATATTGAGATTAAAATGGTCCTCAAGAAGTTTGAGCAGAGAAGCTCAGTCACGATATCTCAGGGCACCTAGTTTCCCATCTTACCCATTCTAAATTTGTTATCTTTAATTATTCGTTTCAAAATACACTACCAATAAATTTCCTTCTAGATTGCATTTGCTGTCTTTGCTTAACTTATTTGTTTCGAGCTATACTCCTAATTTCCTTCTTGTCCATTGTTATGATCATTTTCAGGCATTTTGCATTGAAATAACGATTAGTGGACTAATAATACTTTATAAAAGGGGTTTCGCATATTACTCTGGAAACTTTTAAATAATACAAGAGCTTGAAACATGACTATTGTTTAAAACACACCAAGTTTATGGGATGGAAATATTGGGGGAGGACGAGTCTAAACTGAGACTATCTCTCTGGATTTTTGTCAAAAATGGTGATTGAACAAAATGAGAAGATATTACGACAGTAAAACAATCTTGACGAAAATGGACAATGTTGACTCAAGTGTAAAAGGGAAATCATTCTCTAAAAATGATATTCTGCATCCATGCAGATATCATGCATACACATTTGGTTAGATCACCTTAGGAGTGATCAGTTGATTGAACAAGTTACAAATCCTATACCCTTGAGTTGCAGTGGGATGGGGTGAATTTGATACTGAGATCCTATAGCCATAAGTCACGAGGGATGATTTAAAGATGGTACAAATTTTATGTCCCTGTGCAGTGGAAGGGACTCAAAAATTACAATGGTAAGCTTCTTTGACGAGAATATTTATAATTGATTGAGGTTTAATTAAATTAACAAGTATTTATTTCAAAAATTCTAATTTGGTTTAAATTTATTTGATTATTATAAATATTTGGAAGTTATATTGTTGTTTAAAAGAAGAAAGATGAAATGGATAGGAGTCTTAAAAACCACATTATTTCCCAAATATGAATAAAACAAAGAAATCCGATAAAATCTGTGGGCAAACATGACTGAGTTTATTTCACACAGTGTAGGGACGCGCGTGGAGTCAGCGATTGTCATTCCCCACGCATTTCAAGAATAAAAAAAAAAAAAAGGAAATATCCAAGAATGTTGTCGAACGTGTGAACATGGTCGGCGGCCCGTTAGTTTTCTTTTAACGCCGTGCGGTTCAAATATGAATAAAAAGACACTGCACCTTTTCGAGAAACCGTTACCGTTATAATTATCGCCTAAAAAGAAAAGAATTCCGTTACATCCTCCCTCTTTCTCTCCTATAAATAGAAGACTCAATTGCCTGTTTCTTTGTTTTTCGATTTCAAACTTTGAAAAAGATTTAAAAACTAAAGTCCAAGTCTTAGTGGAAGAATAAGAAATTTATTTATTTATTCATTCATTTGGAGCTTTGGGTTTTGATTATTGATTCCTCAGAAACAAGAATTTCAAGGTAAATTTTGGGAAATTAGTATTAAATTGAATTTTTGTTCACGTTTTCTTTCGAATTCTTTGCTGATCAATTGGATTTTATTTGAATTAGTTTTTTTAAGCTTGTTTCTGGGTTTCATTTTGGCTGTATTAGTTCTCTGGGAAATGAAAAGGAAGTAAGGATTGAAGCATCTTTGGTAATTTAAGTGCTTTCATTTTGTCCCCACTAATTCTCTGTAAACAACAGCTGTTGATTAGTAGGTTTTATTTTATTTATTTTTTCTTTTTGATTAGAAGTTGTCGAGGAAACTTATGTCTGCAACTTATGCAAAAATTCTATTGAATTCAGCTTAAGTACAAGATTTTCCCTTTGCGTCGATTTCTTTTCTTGCGGTTGATAGTTTAGCTGTTTATGATTCGAGAAATTTATTGTATATGATCAGTATGTCTTTGTTATGCATTTTAAATATCTGGACAGAGTTTTTACATTGTTGAATGTTGATCGAGCTATTTTTTATTGTGTTGATATAGTATTACCGACCAAGAAATCATAAATTAATCATAAAGATTTTTTTGACCATGCATGTAGTCATCAACCTAAGAGATTACTGTTTACTATTTACAATAGATTGTCCACCAAGAAATTATGATTTGATTCTTAGTATCTAGGTTCTTGGCATAGAAAATATTTATGCACATGGGTTTAGCTCTTCAATTTGGACTTCTCTCTCTCTTTCTCTTTAAGTTTTGTTTGCCATCTGCACAACTGTGAGCAATAACTTAACTGTTCCTTGCATTTTTTTCATTTTGCAGGTCAATTTTGTTTTTGAAGGCATAACTTCTATTATAGTGTTGAAGTTTCTTATAGTTGTTGTGAAAAAGTGGTTGACAATCCTGTCCTAAGCTGCCTATAAATTTTCTGAGATCTCTTCATCGAGTTGGAAAGCTGATGTCAAACTCATAGCATGGACTCACACCAGCTTTTCGGATACGGTGTGACTGGTGCAGGCCTATCCTACTCAACTTTTCCTTCAATACCTTATAGGCTGTTTAGTTCTTTGAAATCTGATATAGGAAACTCACCCAACTCACCTTTTTTTACTCCATTTGATTGTGATACCAACACTACGTTGAGTGACAGTCAGGAGCAGCATAGCTCTACTGAGAATCTCTCAGGACTTAGCCCTTCTTGCAACTCTTCGCTTGAATCTAACACTTATTTCCATCGGTTGAGTCCCTCTCTGGACTGCAGGAGTGAAAGCTTATTGTTCAGTTCTGGTGGAACTTCTTATACGCAAGATGCAAATTCTGGCCACAAAGTAATATACACTTTGCAGGAATTGGAGACCGCACTTATGGCACCTGATGAGAATGAAGACTTAACCACCCCTAGTGTTACCCACGGAGAAAGTAGTAGACCACAGACAGCAGGCCAGCGATCTAGGGCATGGAGTCAGGAGTGCCAAGGATCTTTGGCACTTCTGCCTCAGACATCCTTTGTCTCTAAGCATAGGCAATCGACTGAAGTTTCTCATGTTGAAAAACGCCAGAAATCAATAGAGGATTTCTCTTGGCGGGGTATTCCACCTGGCAATCTGAAGCAGTTGCTGATTGCTTGTGCTAAAGTTCTCTCTGAAAACAATATGGATGAATTTGATAAGCTGATTGCGAAGGCCAGGGGTGCTGTCTCTATCAGTGGGGAACCGATCCAGCGTCTTGGTGCTTACATGGTGGAAGGGTTGGTGGCAAGGAAGGAAGCATCAGGGTCTAGCATATATCGTGCCCTTCATTGCAGAGAGCCTGAAGGCAAGGACTTGCTGTCCTACATGCAAGTCCTGTATGAAATCTGCCCATACTTAAAGTTCGGGTACATGGCAGCCAATGGAGCCATTGCTGAAGCATGCCGAACCGAAGATCGCATTCACATTATTGATTTCCAGATTGCTCAGGGAACACAATGGATGACTCTCTTGCAGGCACTTGCAGCTAGACCAGGTGGAGCTCCTCATGTCCGGATTACAGGAATTGATGATCCTCTTTCTAAATATGCTCGTGGTGGTGGATTGGAAGCTGTTAAAAGACGTTTGGAAGCACTATCTGAGAAGTTCAATATTCCAGTTGAGTTTCAGGGAATGCCAGTTTTTGCACCAGATATCACAAGGGACATGCTTGATGTCAGGCCTGGGGAGGCTCTGGCTGTCAACTTCCCTCTGCAGCTCCATCACACCCCTGACGAGAGCGTTGATGTGAACAATCCTAGGGATGGGCTTCTACGAATGGTAAAGTCACTGTCTCCCAAGGTTACCACATTGGTAGAGCAAGAATCAAACACGAACACGGCCCCTTTCCTCCCCAGGTTCATAGAGACTCTGGAGTACTACTTGGCAATGTTCGAGTCCATAGATGAAACACTGCCAAGGGACAGAAAGGAACGAGTTAACGTGGAAGAACATTGCCTGGCCAGGGATATTGTGAATATCATTGCTTGTGAGGGAAAGGAGAGGGTTGAGCGTCATGAACTCTTTGGTAAGTGGAAGTCTAGATTAACAATGGCAGGATTTCGACAATACCCTTTAAGCTCTTATGTCAATTCCGTGATACGAGGCTTGCTGAGGTGTTACTCTAAACATTATACGCTGGTAGAGAAGGATGGTGCTATGTTGTTGGGGTGGAAGGATAGGAACCTTATATCAGCTTCTGCTTGGCACTGTGACAGCTGAGTGAGATTCATACAAAGGTAGAAACGAAATAATCAGTTGATTTTTTTAATAGGTGACGGATGATAAGATAACTTCATCCCATGGTACTAATGGACGATGATAGTGTTGTTAGTATCAGCTGTTGAAATATGTTTAACATATAACTTCATCCCATGGTACTAATGGACGATGATAGTGTTGTTAGTATCAGCTGTTGAAATATGTTTAACATCCCTATGATCCAAAAGGGTTACATTTTCTCGTACCATTAGGCAATCATCACGGTTTCCCTTTGTTCATTTGTTTTTTTCTTCATAGGATTCAATGTATGTGTAAGAAAATTGAGGGATGCATTCTTTTCTGGTTTATGAGTCAATGTATGTAACACAGTCCACATGTATCCCCTGTATTCTACAGTATATATTAATAGATAGATAGAGAAGACCAGATAGCTGCTTATTCATTGTTTTTATGGATTTGCATACAATTCCGCTGGGCTGATCAGCATACACCCAAGACTGTATATTTCACTTGTCCAACCCAAACGAATATCAATCATGCATTAATGGTTAAAATCAAAGAAGATCAGTATAGAATCTGACTGTTTCCTACAAATGTACTCACTTGAAACATAGTCGGTAGCAGGACATTAAAAACGTGCGTGAAATCATGGCCATCAAATACTATTTGGCTAGCGGAATCACAATTATGTGGATGGCAATCAAGGCCACCAAACACTGTGTACTCTTTTGGATATGACATAAGAGACGAGAAAAATAATTACCTCTTTGAAGTCATATCAATTAAAATAAATTTGCATTTATATCTTTTAGGAATTGTTATTTATGGCTCCTCAATTGTGGGGTTCACTTCCATTTTCATAAATATATTGGATAACACAAATTTCACGTTTTCAAAATTAAATAATGACAAAATTATGCATCTTAAGACAGACTCGGCTCTGCCTATACTAATACGAAATTAACCATTTTTTATCCTTCATCAAAATTGAATCTATAACTAAGATTAAAACATCACTTTAATTATAAAAAAATGATAGGATTTCCCCCCCCCTTTTTACCATTATCACTTTCTTTATACACACATAAATTTTTTCCATACATTTAATATTCAAGATAGATTGAGCCTTAATTCGATGATATTTGGTATCATAAGAAGATATGAAATTTTATATTAATATTATAATTGATGAAGCATCAAGATATCCACTTATTATAATACTAATATGTCATAAATGATTATTTCCTAAAATGCTTGTATACCTTACCTTATATGATTTATATATAAAAAATTATAATGGAGGAGAGATCCACTTACACCGGTGTAAAATAAAATGACCTTACACATTTCAACAATTTTTGTATGACTAATATTTTAATAATTAGATTGTTATATTTCATGTTTCATTCATGTAGATCATGTATATTAAGTTTGGAGTAAATTAAAATTTTCTAACTATTTGTTTTATATAAAAAAATAATTTAATCATTACATATATAGTAGTATAGGCAATATTTTAGATTGACATGATAGTGACATTATATCGATTTAAGATTTTACATGCATGACACAAGTATAATTATATTAATAAATTTAACGGTTGAATTGGTAAAATATCAATCGTATAAATTTAACGATTGAATTGTGTTTTGATATTCCAAATTAATATATAACTTTTAGAGAAAGGTACTCTTCATTTTCTGAAGATGGGATGATTCGTCAACCACATCAGCTTTTAACGATTAAAATGGTTGAAATTTTTAATAGAAATACTAATTTTGTCTTTGATCTAAGATACATGGATTAATCTATCGATTTTTTAAATAAAAAAAGTACTAAATACTTTTACTAAAATAACTCATATAATTTAATCAATGATAAAAACTAAATACTTTCTCAGATTCACACCAAAGCGATTCATACATTTATGAATTAATGAAAAAGTTGAATAGCACACAGACTTGTGAAAAATACATAGGACAACCGTCCATGCCTTAAATGATTCAATACCGACATACCTGTAAATCCTAATGATATATAGGAGAACCATATAATCTTTCTTAATGTGTAACCTTTTCTCTATCGAAGTACCATTGGCTTGCCCAATACGAATTCAAAATACTAAATTTATAAAATCTTAACAATCAATTAAAAACAATAGAACTATTTGCTGGATTTACAAAATTTTGATATAAAATTTAATATATCAACATTTATTTGAATCCATTGATATATTGAAATATGAGTATTGTGGTTTTAATCTTCAAAATTACATCATCACTTTTCTGTGCTGGAATTTGATAATGATGACAATGGAATGGGTCGGATTTTTGCTTGCCTAACTTCGATCTAAAGCTCTATCACCTTCACTTGATCCCAACCTGATCTTGACTTAAGAAAATATAACCTGCCCCGAATTTGATCCTAATCCTAACCTCAAAAATTGATAGAGAAATCGACTTAAATTTTATTGTTGATTGTTGAAAGCAATTCACTGACATGAATTTGTTTAGTAAATAGATCTTGCATCATACACTTATCAAACAGATTTTGATTATCAACTTTCCTCTGCTTGCAAACATATTTATAGTATATGTTTATATTTTATTATAAGAATGAAACCATAAACTTTTAAGGCAATGGTAACGTAACTGTCTGTTTGTAGTGGTGTCGAAAACAGTTATTTCGAGATCACAAATCTGATGAATAAATTCGTAATAATTATTATTTAATTTGTATGAGTCCATTATAAATTTATATTGAATTTTGACTTGATGAATTTTAGTTAATTGAATAAGTAGTTTATTCAGAAAGTCAAGTGGTTTCGGAAAGTGAGGTATCGGGACCTCGTTTCTGTAAATCGAGCTCGTAAATTTTTTATTAAATGTTTATTGAGTTATTATTTAAGTATGTGAAGATTCAGTTTGGAAATTTTATCGTTTAATTAGTTAATTAAATAAAAAGGGTTAATTTGAAAAAGATGCAAAACTTAAATCGGTACTGAATTATAATGATTAGATGGCTTAATTATTAAATGAGGGGACTTATATGATATTTAGACCATAATATGTTTAGATGGACGGTTAAGAGGTTATGTTTAATGATATTGATGTTATTTTATAAAGGGTAAAATTGTAAATTAATAATTAAAGCATAAACAAAATGAAAGAAAATCTATCATCATCATCTTCCTTAGTGCCTTTGACCACCGAAATTGGAAATTGAAGAACACCATAGCTTAGTTTAACATTCGGCCAAGCACATGCAAGAGATTTTCTTATAGTAAATTTTACCATTGCATGTAAGTGATTTTCTTATCGTAAATTTTACGTTTTTGAAATCGTTACAGTTTAATTTAGCTAACCCAACGACTATTTTATAAAATTGTTAAAGATTTTGAAAATTTTCATTGATGAATGCTAGGTGTTCTTGTGATTAAATGATGAAATTGTAATCTTGGTTGTTGATTAAGACTAATTTATAAAGTGATTTTAGTTAGTTTTAAGCTAAAGGGTTAATTTGATAAAATATAAAATTGACATGAAATTTTTGTGAACTTTGATTAATTATGGGCTGCGTTAGTTTAAAAGAAAATTCGTTTAGCATGAAAGTGGGTGAAATTGTGATAAATTGAAAGTTTTGGGTTTAGGGATTAAATTGTGAGAAATGTAAAAGTTTAGGGAAGATTTATAAAAAGATAAAAACTTAATGGTCATGCATATAAATGAGTTAATAATGTTTTTGAATTTGATAAATTGAATTTAATCGTTATATAGATCAAGAGTTGAATCGTACGGAAGATAATCGGGGAAAATGGAAAATCGTAGATTAGTTCCTACGAGTCAACTGAAAGCATAATCTAGGTAAGTTCATAATATAATTATATATATGTGTGTACTTATTTATAGCTTGTATTAATATGTGTTAGTTTAATTGTACTTAATGTGGAATTTTGATATTAAGTTGTAAATTTTTAAATACAACAATTAAGTACAAGTGACAAATGAATATTCAATAGTTGGTGAATAATATGGTTACGTGACATTGAAATGAATGTAATGGATTTACAGCATGTGTACAGATATTATGGAAGTGCCTCTGATTTGGTAATGTGAGGAATTAAATTAAAATGCCTGGTTGAACGTAGTAAACGATTAGGTGCTTCTGTTAGTATTTCGATGCTCTCTGGAGTGATTTAGTGTAACACCCCCTAACCCTTATCCGTCGTCAGAACAAGATTATGAAGCATTACCGGTCATTATAGAACAAATACGAACATTCTCATAAATATTTAACATACACATTAGAGTTTACCAACCCTGCAAATATTAAACAACAAACAACTCAATATCCAATTATTCAACCAAATCAAAACACCTAAAACATGCCAAAATGATAGACTTAATAACCAAATCAATGTACTCTTATAGGTACTTTTCATATTTTAACTGAAACAATTCAATATAGCACCATTTAAAGCATTTCTAAATTTATATCAATTTCACCCAAAGTTTATCTTTTTCATACTCATATATGCATTAATATAAACATGCCATTTTATAATATTAATTTATTATACATATATTTAAGTATATAAATAGTTTATAATCATATAACATCAATTACAATCCTTACTCAAATATCAAACAAATGACACCCTAGGTACATGCTATTACCAAAAAGAAGAGTACTTCACCACTTTATGTTCGGGATTGGCTTTGGATGCTGATTCGACGATTTGACTTTAACCTAACCATATTTTCCCGAGTTATTCCTCGTCAACTTTTTCCTTTCCTTTTTTAGCTGAGGTCTCTGGCTCAACGTTAGCACTTAAGCTTGAAACCTTAAAACTCTATTTTTTCTTTCTTTTTCTTTCCCTTTTTCTTTCTCTCTTTTCTCCCCTGCTTTCCGTTCCCAATTCTGTTTGTTCTTTCTTTTTGTTTCCTTTATTTATTTGTTTAATTCTAATAATAATATAATATTAATATAATATATTTACTTAAATAATAAGTAAATACATATATTATCAATGTGTGTATATTTTTATTACACATGTACATTATTATTACCATACAATTGTATTAATTTTATTTATTTATTTATTTAGTAATTATTATATTTTATACTTAAATATTAAGTATTTATTTTTATAATTATTTTATACTTATGTACATTATTTGTACAAATGTATTTCATTGTTACCATACACTTGTATTTACTTTTTACTATACAAGTGTTACTTATGGCTTATTTTCTCATTTAATCCCTCAACTTTTCTTTAATCTATAATTAAACTTTCACACTTTATTCAATTTAATCCTTATACCTAATTAACCTTAATTCAAGCTAATTCTCCTAACTAATACCTATTTAACCACACAACTAACTTAATAAATATTTTTAATAAATATTTAGGAATCTATTTTACGAAAACGGAGATCCGAAAATACACTTTTCTTACAACCATGAATTTCGGGTCATTACATTTATCCCCCCTTAATAAATTTCGTCCTCGAAATTTACCTGAAAAGAGGTAGGAGTATTGAGATCTCATAGTTCCTTCCGGTTCCCAAGTTGCTTCCTCAATATTATGACTTCGCCAATTCACTAATGGAACCCGCTTATTACGCAACTCTTTCACTTCTCGAGCTAAAATTTCAACTGGTTCTTCTTCATATGTCAAATCAGGTCGGATTTATATATCCTCTATCAAAATAACATGAGAAGGATCTGATCTATATCTTCTGAGCATAGATACATGGAAAACATCATGAATCTTCTGAAATTCTGGAGGCAAAGCTAAACGGTAAGCTACAGGTCCAACTCTTTCTATAATCTCATATGGTCCAATGAAACGAGGACTCAATTTCCCCTTTTGACCAAATCCCAAGATTTTCTTCCAAGGCGGTACTTTAAGAAATACCTTATCACCAATAGAATATTCAATATCCCGGCGTTTCAAATCTATATATGATTTCTGTCTGTCAAAAGCTGCTTTCAATCTATCTTGGAACTTCTTAACTGTATGCTCTGTTTCTTGAATTAACTCTGGCCCAATCAATTTTCTTTCATTCAATTCCATCCAACATACAGGTGATCGACATTTCCGACCATATAAAGCTTCATACGGAGCCATCTGAATACTTGTTTGGAAACTATTATTATACACAAATTCAACTAATGGTAAATAACGTTCCCAACTTGATTCAAAATCAATAACGCAAGCTCGAAGCATATCTTCCAAATTTGAATAACTCGCTCTGATTTCCCATCGGTCTGTGGATGAAAAGCTGTACTAAAGCTGAGTCGAGTACCAAGAGATTCATGCAACTGCCTCCAAAATATCGATGTGAATCGTGGATCCCGATCATAGATTATCGATACAGGAATACAATACAATCTCACAATTTCCCAAATGTATACTTCAGCAAGTTTCTGGAGTGACCAATCAGTTCTGACTGCTATAAAATAAGCTGACTTTGTAAGCCGATCGACAATCACCCAAATAGCATTTTTTTTTCTTACTCGTTGACAATGGTAATTCCATTACAAAATCCATTGTAATGCAATCCCATTTCCATTTAGAAATGTTAATAGGTTGAAGTAAACTAGTTGGAACCTGATGCTCTACTTTAACTTGCTGACAAGTCAAACATTTAGTTACATACTCAACTATGTCTCTTTCATACCTGGCCACCAATATAATTCTCCCAGATTCCGATACATTTTTGTTCTTCCAGGATGCAATGCAAAATGGCTGTCATGTGCTTCACGAAGTATCAATTCTTTTAGTTCAGAAACAGCTAGAACACAAATTCGATTACGAAATCTCAAACAACCGTGCTCATCAATGCTAAAATTCTCTATCATGCCATTCAGGACCATTTCTTTCTTCTTTACTAACTTGTCATCTTTTAACCGGGCTGACCTAATTTGATCGAACATCACTGGTTTAATTCTCAATTCAGCTAACAAACTTCCATCGTTATTGATACTGAGCTGTGCAAACATTGCTCGCAATTCAGCTGCTGCTTTTCTACTCAATGCATCAGCTATAACATTTGCCTTTCTCGAATGATAATCAATAACACAATCATAATCCTTTAAAAGTTCTATCCAACAACGTTGTTTCAAATTTAGCTCCTTTTGGAATAAAAGATACTTGAGACTTTTATGATCAGTATAAATATAGCATTTCTCACCATATAAGTAATATCTCCAAATCTTTAGTGCAAAAATCACAGCAGCTAGTTCCAAATCGTGTGTCGGATAATTTCATTCACGCGGTTTCAGTTGTCGAGATGCATAAGCTATCACCTTTCCATCTTGCATCAAAACACATCCAAGACCATTTAAAGAAGCATCACTGTATACAACAAAATCTTTCCCCGACTCTGGTAAAGACAAAATCGGTGCCTCAGTCAACATTTGTTTCAATTTCTCAAAACTTTCCTGACACTGATCATCCCAGACAAACGGAACATTCTTTTGCAACAACTTTGTCATCGGCAAAGCTACCTTTGAAAATCCATTTACAAATCTTCGATAGAAACCAGCTAATCCCAGAAAACTACGTACCTCTGACACATTTCTCGATGCTTTCCACTGAACAATAGCTTCAATCTTCTTCAGATCAACTTTAATTCCATCTGCCGAAACAACATGTCCCAGAAATACCACCTCTGATAACCAGAATTCACATTTGCTTAACTTACCATATAACTGTTTCTCTCGTAATATTTGTAAAACAATTCGGAGATGTTGCTCATGTTCAATTTCAGACTTTGAATAAACCAAAATATCATCAATGAAAACTACCACAAACTGATCCAAGTTGTAACACCCCTAACCCGAGACCGTCACCGGAATAGGGTTAAGAGGCGTTACCGATCAATCGGAACATTTCACAATCAATTCTCAACACAAAGTCAATCATCATCAAAACATATCATAACATAATCATAAAGTCCCTTATTGAGTTCCTCGAGACCTCAAACACATGCTAAAAAGGGGTCGGGACTAAACCGAACACTTATAGATATTCTCAGAAATTTAAAACTTTTTGAACACTGCAGAGGTCACACGCCCATGCAGTCGGGCCGTGTGCCTCCCACGGCTACTAGACACACCTATGTGTCTTGGCCGTGCCAAAACAGAGCATGTATTCTGACTTCCCCACACGGTCACCAAGCACGCCCGTGTGCTAAGGCCGTGTACTCTTAAGCAATACACTGACTTATTCCCACGGCCACCAGGCACGCCCGTGTACTTTTAGGCTATATACTGACTATATCCCACGGTCACTAGGCACGCCCGTGTGCCATAACCGTGTAGACAAAACATGCCATTTGCAAGGCCAACTTGCCACCCACACATGGGTCATACCTACAAGCATCAATACAATACCAATTCATGCTTTCAATCACCAACTAAACCATTTACTCCCATGCTCATTATCATCACAACTAAAGCCATTTAAAGTGACAATTATACACCTCAAAACATATATAATTCAAACATCATGTAATCCATGTCAAAGTTCATCTTTAAACCACATCTTTCCCAATCAACTAAGTCATGAAATATACCATATTCATAGCTCATTCATCAATTCAACATCTTTCAACTTCCAAGCCAAATCACATGGCAAGTATTAAACCTTTCAAAACATATCATAACATCTAGCCTATACATGCCATAATTCATCTATATACATCTTTCCAAAAGTATCAAAATAGATTGGCGATAGTGTGATAGAAAATGCTGACGATCCCCGGATCCGAGCTAGCTTTACTGACACTGCAAAGCAGAGAAACAAATCACACAGTAAGCTTTCCAAAGCTTAGTAAGTTCGTAACATAACACATTTAAATCAAACAAACCACCACATAGTTTATTTCACATATACATATATATTATGCCATCCAAAATTAAAATGCTCATTTAACATTTCATAATCTCATTCATAGATTCATCAACCACATAAGTTCCGAGCGTACCTTAGCCAACACCTAGTAGTCAATTACATTTGCTACTCAATACTCATTTTTCCCTTTCGATCAACTTTCGTCTCTTCTTTGATTCAATCGCACACTTAGTGCCCCGATATTTAGCCGAAGCTTAATTATCATCACACACATAGTGCATTTATATCAAACCGCTCTTCAATCGGTATCGCACACACAGTACTAACCACAAAGTCGAAGCTTATATTATTTCGCACACACAGTGCTGATCATCTCGATCACATTTCCGAATACGCACGCTTAGTGCCACATAACTCAAACTCAACTCTCACATAGCATCCACATTTCAATATCATTATAACATTCATTTCATAGAATTTAACATAACTAAATGTTCGTATTATGTCCGAACTTACCTCGGACGTTGAACTATCGAAACGGTCGGTCAATCTAGCACTTTATCTTTGCCTCGATCTCGATTCGAACCTCTCCTTTCTTGGTCTATACATATTCAAATTCAATCCATTCAATCACCAAATCATTCATTTTAGTCCAAACACACATATTTAGGGCATTTTACAAAATAGCCCTCACATTTTCACATTTCGACACTTTAGTCCTTCATTCATAAAATCATCAAATATACATAATTAGCTTGCACCCATGCCTAGCCGAATTCTCACTATATTCATACAAGCCCACACATTTCATTTATTTCACATTTTAATCCTTCAAAATGCTATTTTCTCAATTTAGCCCTAATTAACTAAATTCATCAAAAATTCAAGAACAAAACATGTTCATTAAACACATATCTTCCATTTAACACCAATATTCATCACAAAGCTCACCATTTCATCAATGGCACATCTCATAAACATCATCAATTCTTCAAATTACAACATGGGCTTGATAGTAGACTAAGCAACAATCTCAAAAACATAAAAATCATCAAAAACCAAAGTAAAAAAATACCTTAATTTGGATCAAAGACTAGCCGAATACCCTAGCTCAATTTTCTTTCTTTTCTTTCTTCAATTTCGGCTACTATGGATGATTATGGCTTATTATTAGCCTTTTGTTTTACTAATATTATGATATTAATACATTTACAAAAATGACCTTTCATTAAACATATAAAACAATTATATAATAAGGCCATTCATGTCTTTTAACCATCCACTATCTAAATATTGGCATATTTACCTCATAAGGCCTCTACATTATAAAGACAACAACACTTAAGTACTTATAAATCAAAGACACGCTTTTCACACTTTATGCAATTAAATCCTTTTTCGTAATTCGACACATAGTCGATAAAATTACCACACAAAATTTTCACATAGGCTATATCACATATAGTTCACACCAAAAATAATATTAAAATATTTTTTTGACCCCGAATTTATGGTCTCGAAACCACTGTTCTGACTAGGGTCTAAACCGGGCTGTTGCAACTCTCCCCCTTAGGGATTTTTATCCCCGAAAATCTTACCAGTGAATAGATGCGAATATTGCTCTCTTATAACGTTTTCAGGCTCCCATGTAGCCTCTTCAATTCCGTGTTTGTGCCATAAAAATTTCACTAAGGAAATTCTTTTGTTTCTCAACTCTTTAGTCTCTCGTGCCAAAATTCGAATCGGTTCCTCACTATATGACAAGTCTGACTGAATCTCAACCTCAGTAGGAGCAATTACATGAGACGAATCAGATCTGTACTGTCGAAGCATCGACACATGAAACACGTTATGAATCTTTCTAACTCTGGTGGTAACATCAATCTATAAGCAACTGACCCGACTCTCTCAATGATCTCATACGATCCGATGAATCTCGGACTCAGCTTGCCTTTCCGGCCAAATCGAAGTATTTTCTTCCATGGAGATACTTTCAAAAACACTTTATCGCCAACTTCAAATTCAATATCTTTTCATTTCAAATCTGCATAATACTTTTGACGATCTTAAGCCACTTTCAAACTGTCACGTATCACTTTCACTTTCTGCTCAGTCTCTTTTATAAGATCAACCCCGTGAATTTTATTCTCACTTAGCTCAGTCCAATACAATGGAGTTCGACATTTTCGACCGTAAAGAGCCTCATATGGTGCCATTTTAATGCTAGATTGAAAACTGTTGTTGTACGCGAATTCAATCAACGGTAAATGTTTTTCCCACGTAGTCTCGAACTCAAGTATACAACATCTCAACATATCTTCAAGAATCTGAATGATTCACTCGGACTGAACATCCGTTTGTGGATGAAACGCAGTACTGAAATGTAATTTTGTGCCTAAAGCCTCTTTCAATTTCTTCCAAAATCGTGAGGTAAATCTCGGATCTCTGTCAGATATAATAAAAGTGGCACCCCGTGTAATCTCACAATTTTAGCAACATACAATTCAACCAATCTATTGAGTGAATAATCTGTTCTCACCAGAACAAAATGAGCTGATTTTGTCAATCTGTCAACTATCACCCAAATTGCATCTTTCTTTCTCGGAGATAAAGGTAATCCTGACACAAAGTCCATCGTGATCCTTTCCCATTTCCACTCAGGAATCATAATCGGTTGCAACAATCCAGACGGAACCTGACGTTCGGCTTTAACTTGCTAAAAAATTAAACATTTCGACACAAAGTCAGAGATGTCTCGTTTCATACCATGCCACCAATAAAACTGTTTCAGATCATTATACATTTTCGTACTCCCAGGATGTACAGTTAATCGACTGTTATGAGCCTATTTTAAAATCGCTTGAATCAACTCTGAATTTCTCGGAATACAAATTCGATCTCTAAATCTCAAACAATCATCACTATGAACTCAAAATTCTGATTCAGCATTCGATTCACATTGAGTTCATTTAGCCATCATTTCAACATCACTTTTCTGAGCATCATAAATCTGATGTACAAACATCGGCTTTATTTTCAACTCGGCCATAATCGCACTATCATCACACAGATCTTTCTGAGCATTCATTGCTTGCAAAGCACATATGGACTTTCGGCTCAAAGCATCAGCTACAACATTAGCTTTACCCGTGTGGTAATCTATTACAAGGTCGTAATCTTTCAACAACTCTAACCATCTTCTCTGTCGCAAATTCAATTCTTTCTGAGTCATCAAGTACTTCAAACTCTTGTGATCTGTAAAGATATGACACTTCTCACCAAATAAATAATGACGCCATATTTTCAATGCGAACACAATCGCGGCCAATTCAAGGTCGTGTGTTGGGTAGTTCTTTTCATGCGACTTTAGTTGTCTCGAAGCATAAGCAATGACTTTAACTTCTTGCATCAGCACACATCCCAAACCATTCAACGAGGCATCACTGTAAACTATGAATTCTTTGCCCGATTCAGGTTGAACCAACACTAGTGCTTCTGTCAACAACACTTTCAATTGTTCAAAACTCTGATGGCATTTTTCTGACCACTCGAATCTCACATCTTTCTGTAGCAACTTCGTCAATGGAGTCGTAATCATCGAGAAGCCTTTCACAAACCGTATATAATATCCCGCTAGTCCCAGAAAACTACGGACTTCAGACACATTTCTCGGAGGCTTCCATTCTAATATAGCATAGATTTTACTAGGATCAACTCGTATCCCGGCAGCTGACACAATATGCCCCAGAAAACCAACTTCACGCAACCAAAATTCACATTTACTAAACTTAGCATACAACTGTTTCTCACGCAGAGTTTGTAGCACGGTTCTCAAATGCTCGGCATGCTGCGTCTCATCACACAAATAGATCAAAATATCGTCAATGAACACCACTACAAAGTGATCCAAATACAGTCTGAATATCTGATTCATCAGATCCATAAACACTGCAGGAGCATTTGTTAGTCTGAAAGGCATCACTAAGAATTCGTAATGTCCGTAACTCGTTCTGGAAGCAGTTTTCGGTACATCGGATTCTTTAACTCTTAACTGATAGTAATCTGATCTCAAATCTATCTTTGAAAACACTGTAGCTCCTCTCAGCTGATCAAACAAATCATCAATATGAGGTAACGAATATTTGTTCTTTATCGTTACTTTGTTCAACTGTCGATAATCAATACACATTCTCATAGTTCCATCTTTCTTTTTCACAAATAACACAGGAGCTCCGCAGGGTGAGAAACTCGGTCGTGCAAATCCTCTGTCAGTCAACTCCTGCAACTGGGACTTTAACTCTTTCAATTCTGTTGGTGCCATTCTATACGGAGCTATCGAAATGGGAGTGGTTCTCGGCACTAATTTAATACCAAATTTGACTTCCCGAATTGGAGGTAATCCCGGTAACTCTTCAGGAAACACATCTAGAAACTCGCATACCACAGGTACAGATTCAACTTTTTTTTCCGACACTTTTGTATCAATCACGTACGCCAAATAAGCTTCACAACCCTTTTTCACATAGTTCATAGCTTTCATCACAGATACAACAGCTGGTAATCCTTTCATATCATTGGATTCTATTCGAACTAGCTCACCATTCTGACTTTTCAACTCAATACTCTTTCTTTTACAATTCACGATGGCATTATGCAGAGTAAGCCAATCCATACCCAGAATTATGTCAAACTCATCGAATGGTAGTAACATCAAATTAACTGGAAAACAAACATCCCGAAACATCAATGGACAATTCTTACACACCTTATCAACCAAAACACACTTGCCTAAGGGATTTGATACTCTAATCGCAAATTCAGTAAACTCAATAGGTAGAGTCTTACTTGATACTAGATTCACACACACATATGAATGAGTAGATCCTGGATCTATCAATGCAATAACATCAGTATCAAATAAAGTGAAAGTACCGGAGATGACGTCTGGAGATGATGCTTCCTCTCGTGCACGTATAGCATAAGCTCGGGCAGGTGCTCTCGCCTCTGACCTCACAGCTGTGTCAGTAGTCCCCCTTTGGCTTCCACTCACATTTCTGGTGTTTCTGGGTGGTCTACATCTATCCGTCACATTACTCGGTCTTTTATTCTGAACATTTTCCTCTTCGACCATTGTAACGGCCCGATTTAGACCCTAATCGAAACGGTGGTTTCGGGACCACGATTTTGAGTCAGAAAAATATTTAAATATTATTTTCTGTGTTAATTATATGTGAATTAGCATGTTGAAAGTTTCATATAAAAATTTGATTGTTTGCGTGCTTAATTAATTAAAAGGACGTAATTGCGTTAAATGTGAAAGTTACAAACTAAAGTATAAAGTGCCATATTGATAGTGGCTTTTTAATATGGGATCCTTAAAGGGCAAATAGCCCATTTTAGAAGATAGTGGGTGGCATGGGACAACTTTGTCCATATTATTATGTTTTATAATTAAAACATAATATGGTTAAAATAGTAAACTAGTTATAAATTTATAATATATGTCATAATAATATAAAAAGAAAAAGAAAACAAATCCACCTTCTCCATCTTTTAATGTTGGCCGAATGTGAGCTTAAGAGGAAGAAAGAAAACCTAGGAAAGTTTCGGCCATTTAAAGCTTAATTAAGGTATGATAGTTGTTCGGTTTTTTTGATAATTTTTACATTTTTGAGATTGTTGCTTCGTATACTAGTGATCGCTGTGAATCAGAGTTTTAAAATTTATAAAAGAATGATCGAACCTGGAAACTAACTCTGACAACGATTAAAGGCAAGTGCACCTATCGAACAGTAGTATAGTTTAGGCAAGACCGGATTATCGAACCCAAAGGAACTAAAAGTACTAATACTAACTTTCTTTTTATTATTTAGCCTAAAATAAGTGAAGTTGTTTATTAATCTAAATTAATAAACTCCTAAACTAAAGACTCTAAGACAAAGAAGAATGAATTTGGAAAATAACTTGGGAAAAACTCAGTTGATTTAGACGATACCCTAGGAAGAATCCACCTAGACTTCACTTGTTATCTATCACTGAACCATATGATTTTATTTACTTAGTTTGATCCGTAAGACTCCCTAACGTATATTATACCCTCTCTCGAGGAGAATAACGTCTAACCCTAGGTTAATTAGTGGAACTCTCATTCTCTTATAATAACCCCCTAGAATAGCAGTAAATCGATCTATGGATTCCCATATTAGGTTTCACCCTAATCCGATAAAATCTCGTCACCCTATCTCTAGGCGTGCGATCAACTCTGCTTAATTATGTTGGATCTACTATTAGGCAGGGTCTATTCCTCCTCCACCTAAGCACATTAGATTTGGATTAAGTTCACACAATTAAGAACAAACTAAGTCATTTTCATATAATTCAAATAATCAAATAACAAGATTCATCATAGGTTTCATCCCCTTCGGGTATCCGAAGGTTTAATTCATAACAATAAAGGAAAACATCTCAAGAGAAAAGATAAAACAAAACATAAGAAATCCCTAAAACCCCCTGAAGGAATTGAAGAGGAGATCCTCCGTCTTGAGTATAACTCTGGCTTATTGAGATGGATCAACTGGCTATCCCTGAGTGAATCCCCACAAATCTGCCTTCTCTGGCCTAGCACGACGCCCCTAGACGATGGCTTTGGGCTCCCCCTTTCAGGTCATACTTAGGGTGTATTTATAGGCTTTTGAAATACGTTTCTTTCTCCCTAAGCATCCTTTCCCAAATAAAATTGCTCTTCTCCACAGCAGAGGCACGGCCATGGCGCACGCCTGTGTAAATCGTGGCCAGGCCGTGTTCGGATTTCTTTAATGAGACACGGCCGTGTGAGTCGGGGTTAGACCGTGTTCTAGATGATTGACTTGGCACGGCCGTGTGGGTCCAAGTCCAGGCCGTGTCGATTTCCTCATTGGTCCATTTTGGTCCGTTTTGAGCCCGTTTCTCTTTCTTTTTATCCTTGGGTTCTTTCCTGAGTATAAGACATGAAAAGAAAGGATTAAGAGCACCTTTTTACATAAATCAAGGGATAATTCATCCAAAAGCATACTAAATGTGGGCCTAGAATATGTTACTATTTCAGTTTATCAAATACCCCCACACTTAAGCTTTTGCTTGTCCTCAAGCAAAATTCTCAACTTACAATTAAAATGAACTTCCCTCAATTCATAATAGTCGTTGATAGTGTTTCATCATAATTTAGAGATAATTTATACATGGATAATTCAATTCAAAGTGTCTCAAGAATTCAAACAGTATAAGTCATAGATTTTGTAGCTCGAAAACATAGGTGTCTCCCCTTATCTAGATAATTACCTTTAATTTGAAATCGACAAGGATTGACATCCTCACAAAAGATTCACTCAAATCACTCAAAGTGTTTAAGGTTCAGAATTTAGGCACTCAAAAGTCAAACATGAAGAGTTAATCCCATAGGCTTGCATGAAAATCAAATCTCCACCACTGGAATATGAGATGAAACACAAATCAAAAGGTCTTTGTTAGGGTTGTAACGGGGCTAGGGTTAAGGTGTGGAATAAGGCTGAATTAGAGGGTTAGAATCGAGATTGAATTGACAAATTACCTAACTAAGAACTAATGAACTAATAATAATAATTACATCAATTGAAAACTAATAATACTAATAATACGAGCTTCTTTTTTTGATATTTGGATTTTAAATGTATAAGCTCGTTTAATCACATAACTAATAATGAATATAATTTTTTTTTAAGAACAAACTAAATACATAATAAAGGATAAACTACTAAAATTCATAATTAGGCAACTAATCAGATCAAATCTCGATATAAGGGTAGTCAAAAGGAATGGTGATAATAAAAACAAAGGGGTTCTGGGTTAATATTAGCGGTTATGTCAATAAAAAGGGTTGTTAGGATTAAAAGGGGTTCACTAGGGGTTAATTTGTGAAGGTAGGCTTTTTATGGAGTAAGTGAGTTAAATCCTAGGTGCCTTTATCATCTCTGTATATCAAATCAAAAAGTGTGGTCTCGACATGTATAATCGATGCAAGTTCTAGAATAACAAATCAATGTTAACATACTCATAATCAATAAAGTGAGCAAGAAAAAGAATTTATGCTCTATAAGGCTCAAAATCTCACAAAAATTATGGGTATTATGATGTCAACCTCGTAAAATTCAAACTTCAAAGTAATATTTAAACTTAGTTCGACAACCTAGAAAATTTTTTTAATTCAAAAAATAGACTTATCATGCTTGATTCTCTAGTATTCTTTAAATTTAATTATTAATGCACAATTATCAATGACTTAATCTAAAACATATCAATAAAAATCATAAATCATCAGAAATTTCATCCTAATTAGTAATATGAGTAATTTACTTTCAAACAAGACTAAATTCAGGCTTTGAGTTAGGTATCTTTTTAGGTTGTTCACCCCCCACACTTGAGATGTACATTGCCCTCAATGTACAAAGATATATAATAAACTTGTAATAAAATCATCAGATATGGGGATAAGTGATAACTTCCTGAATTTTCGGATGATTCCTTGAGAGGAGATTGTGCCTTTGGTGGTGGTGATGGCCCGTCTGGATGACGAACCTGCGCTAGATGAAGAAATTGGGAGGCTCGTGGAGAATTAGCCAGGACATCTAGAGTAATATTAAAACTATACTAATAATGTAATTAAAGACAAGAAAGATAAAGAGAAGGAGACTAAGAAGAAAACTAAACTTAAAAGAAAAGATGAATGGACTGGGAGGTCCTTATTGTTGGGTGTGATTTCTAAGGCTAAGGTTATGGTGGTGGTGGTGGTGTGATTCCCAAGCAGCCTTTAGAACCTAAAATCAAGAAACTAAGATAAAATAAACTAAATTAAGCATAAGAGTGTTAAAGAGAAGGAAAATAAATGAGAAGATAAAAATAAAAGAATAGATAATTGGTCTCAAAGACCCTTGGCTTGTTGTTTGGATGAAGCTGCCGGCATGAACTCAGGTGAATCGGTCTCATTTGAGGAGATTGGCCTTTTACGCTTCTTTTCCATGGATATGATTTTGTTGTAGCTCAAGAGTCTAAGGATTTATTAGGAAAAGAAAAAAAAAACAAAAGGAAGAAAAGAAAGAAGGAAGAAGAAGAAGAATAGGTAAGGAGAGAAATGAGAGGGGCATGGTATTTAAATGGAATCTCAAGTCTGGCAATTTACCACGCCCGTGGGTTGAGGGTGTGTCGATTCACACGGCCGCATCGCACGGCCGTGTTTCCTAGGCGTGTTGGTTACCCCACGCTCGTGTCTAGCCTGTGTTCGACAAGTCAATATGTTGGCACGAGTTTAAGGCACGGGCGTGTTCTGCCCATGGTTGGAAAATCAGTAGCTTCACACGATTATGAGGCACGACCGTGCCCCTTTGTCGATGCCCGTGGTGTAGTGGTTGGATCCGTGACGCTGAGAAGTGGTTGGAATTGATTCGCACGGCCTGCGCTATGTCGAGACGGGGATTCTTATGGTCCACACGCCACGCCACGCAGTGTGCGGTCAGTGTCTCGAATTCTGCACCCCTTGTTAGTTTATAACTAAGTGTTCAGAAAGAAAAGAAAAAAAGAAGAATAAATTTAAAGCAAAATATGAGAATAAATTATGTTAGTGCTCGAGTTACCTCCCGAGAAGCGCTCGTTTATAGTCTTAAGCTAGACTCTCCTCTCGTTCGCTTTGTCAGGGTGGTTTGAGGAGTTGGAAGTCCTTCCTCATGCCATCATTTGTGTCTTCGTGAAAAAATTTAAGTCGAGATGTGTTTATAGTAAAAGTACCAAAAATAGGATTACTTACCTCGACTATTCCGTGTGGGAAAACACTGGTTACCCTAAAAGATATTTCTTTGTTTGTGCTAGGGTCCGGAGGAGATATTTGAGGATCTACCTGATCTAACAGTACCTGGTCCCCTATTTTGAAGTGGTTTGTTGTTCCTATTAGCTCTTTTGGGGGCTCCTTCGGTTTTGTCTTGTGTGGTTCAAGTTCTTCATCGTGTATCCCTAATTTCTCCTTGAAGTGTGTCTTCCACTCATCTAGATCATCAAACTGAATCCCTCGATCTTCATGAGTTATTTCTTTGTTGGCATGGGGTTTAGGATCGGGTTCAGTTGTATTATTTGGTGGTGCTTCCTGAAAGTAAGGGTTAACCGAATGGTTTACGTTCTCACCTTGATTACTCGATGTTCTAGCCGAGTCAAGAGCTTTGATGGTGACTGTCTCATTACCTACGCAAAGTATGAGTTCTCCTGCATCAACATCAATTTTAGTCCTGGCAGTTGCTAAAAAGGGTCTTCCTAAAATTAGGGGGATCGAATTATCCTCATCCATGTCTAAGACAACAAAGTCTACTGGGAAAATGAATCTGTCGATTTTCACAAGAACATCTTCGACAATACCTCTAGGAATTCTAACAGTTTTATCAACTAATTGAATGCTCATCCTAGTTTGTTTGGGTTTCCCTAGACCTAATTGTTTAAACAATTTATAAGGCATGACATTTATGCTTGCCCCTAAATCAGCTAACGCATTATCAACAGGTAGTCTACAAATTAAACATGGAATTATAAAACTCCCTGGATCTTTTAGCTTTTGTGGTAGTCTATTTTGGAGAATTGCTGAGCACTTTACGTTAAGTTCCACATGTGACGACTCGTCTAACTTCCGTTTGTTTGTCAGAAGCTCTTTTAAAAATTTCTTAGAATCTGGCATCTGCGAAAGAGCTTCAAGTAATGGTAAGTTAATATGTAATTTCTTTAAAATTTTAAGAAACTTACCGAACTGTTCTTCTGTGTCGTCTCTTCTTAATGCCTCAGGGTAAGGTACGCGAGGTTGGTACTCCTTAATTACCGGTTTTGGCTTGTCTTGTGTTACCTCAATATTAACTTTTTCTACCTCGTTTTCTTGTGTTGGACTGGGTTTGTCTACTTCTTCGCTTTCTTGAGCTGTTATGGCTTGGATCTGCTCATTTGGATGAATTTCAGTATTACTCGGTAGACGCCCTTGCGGTCGTTCGGATAATAGCTTTGCAATTTCTCTGATTGACTGGGTAATTTCCCCGATTGCCTTTGTAAGTCCTCCAACTTGGTTCTCGATCGTTTTGATCGATATTTGTTGGGTTTCGAGTGTTGCTTCAGTTTTTCGGAGACGGGCTTCTGTGGATGCTATGAATTTGTTCAACGTCTCTTCAAGATTCGACTTCTTTTCCTGTAGATAGGGCTGATTTTGGAAATTTTGAGGAGGTTGTTGTCTTTGATTTCCTTGTCCTCCCCACGAAAAATTTGGGTGGTTCCTCCAACCTGGATTATAATTATTACTATACGGGTTATTATTAGATCTGAAATTGTTACCTATATAGTTCATCTGCTCGCTTTCGTGCTCCGTTGGTAAGGTGGGTACTCGTGATTCGCCACGCTTCCACTTGTGTCGCACTTTGCATGACCGGATGTACTGCGAAGAACACAAACTATCAATCTTCTTATTCATCAACTCTACCTGATTTGATAGTATGGTTACTGCGTCGAGGTTGTAAACTCTGGCTGTTTTTGTTGGCCTTGTTCTTGTAACTTGCCACTGATAGTTATTCAACGACATCTCTTCAATAAACTCGTAGGCTGCCTCAGGAGTTCTATTATTCAGGGTTCCACCGGCGGCCGAGTCGATTAGTTGCCTCGTTGAGGGGTTTACACCGTTATAGAAAGTCTGGGCTTGAAGCCACAAGGGTAAACCATGGTGCGGACACCTTCTCAAGAGATCCTTATATCTCTCCCATGCATCGTATAATGTCTCTAAATCCATCTGCACAAAAGAAGATATATCATTACGTAATTTGGCCGTTTTGGCCAGTGGGAAATATTTTAATAAAAATTTTTTGGTCATTTGTTCCCATGTAGTGATTAACCCTCGTGGTAACGAGTTTAACCACTGTTTAGCTTTATTCTTTAATGAAAAGGGAAATAACCGAAGTCGTATGGCATTATCAGAAACGCCATTTATTTTGAAGGTATCACAAAATTCTAAAAAATTAGCTATATGAGCGTTTGGATCTTCGTCCTGTAAACCATCAAATTGAACAAACTGTTGAATCATTTGTATAGTGTTAGGCTTTAATTCAAAATTATTAGCAGCTATAGCAGGCCTAACAATACTAGATTCGGCTCCTGTTAAATGTGGTTTAGCATAATCAAACATAGTACGAGAAGCATTATTTTCTCCCACATCTTGTGGTGGAAGATTATTTTAATCCATCCCTTCAGTAGGATTGGATCTGTCTTCTCACTCTCCTTGGTAATTTAGGGCTCGCCTAATTTCTCTGCGATTTCTTCGAGCGGTAGCTTCAATATCACTGTCATATTCTAAAGGTCCTCTCGGGTTCCTTCTAGTCATAAACTAGAGGTACCTGCTAGGAAAAGAAAGAAAGAGAATTTAGTAAAAATAAAAACTAAAAATAAAAATAAATTGCAAAAAATAAAAATAATGGCTAAAGTAATAAAAATAGAGTTTTCTTAATATTTTAGTTCCCCGGCAACGGCGCCAAAAACTTGATCGCTGTGAATCAGAATTTAAAATTAATAAAAGAATGATCGAACCTGGAAACTAACTCTGACAACGATTAAAGGCAAGTGCACCTATCGAATAGTAGTATAGTTTAGGCAAGACCGGATTATCGAACCCAAAGGAACTAAAAGTACTAATACTAACTTTCTTTTTATTATTTAGCCTAAAATAAGTGAAGTTGTTTATTAATCTAAATTAATTAACTCCTAAACTAAAGACTCTAAGACAAAGAAGAATGAATTTGGAAAATAACTTGGGAAAAACTCAGTTGATTTAGACGATACCCTAGGAAGAATCCACCTAGACTTCACTTGTTATCTATCACTGAACCATATGATTTTATTTACTTAGTTTGATCCGTAAGACTCCCTAACGTATATTAAACCCTCTCTCGAGGTGAATAACGTCTAACCCTAGGTTAATTAGTGGAACCTCGTTCTCTTATAATAACCCCCTAGAATAGCAGTAAATCGATCTATGGATTCCCATATTAGGTTTCACCCTAATCCGGCAAAATCTCGTCACCCTATCTCTAGGCGTGCTATCAACTCCGCTTAATTATG
The DNA here is from genome assembly GCA_025698515.1 of Gossypium sturtianum. Classification (NCBI taxonomy): domain Eukaryota; kingdom Viridiplantae; phylum Streptophyta; class Magnoliopsida; order Malvales; family Malvaceae; genus Gossypium; species Gossypium sturtianum. Next base: position 134,726,833 of record CM046943.1, on the reverse strand, counting down.
TTGGATCTACTATTAGGCAGGGTCTATTCCTCCTCCACCTAAGCACATTAGATTTGGATTAAGTTCACACATTTAAGAACAAACTAAGTCATTATCATATAATTCAAATAATCAAATAACAAGATTCATCATAGGTTTCATCCCCTTCGGGTATCCGAAGGTTTAGTTCATAACAATAAAGGAAAACATCTCAAGAGAAAAGATAAAATAAAACATAAGAAATCCCTAAAACCCCCTGAAGGAATTGAAGAGGAGATCCTCCGTCTTGAGTATAACTCTGGCTTCTTGAGATGGATCAACTGGCTATCCCTGAGTGAATCCCCACAAATCTGCCTTCTCTGGCCTAACACGACGCCCCTAGACGATGGCTTTGGGCTTCCCCTTTCAGGTCATACTTAGGGTGTATTTATAGGCTTTTGAAATACATTTCTTTCTCCCTAAGTATCCTTTCCTGAATGAAATTGCTCTTCTCCACGGCAGAGGCACGGCCATGGCGCACGCCCGTGTAAATCGTGGCCAGGCCGTGTTCGGATTTCTTTAATGAGACACGGCCGTGTGAGTCGGGGTTAGACCGTGTTCTAGATGATTGACTTGGCACGGCCGTGTGGGTCCAAGTCCAGGCTGTGTCGATTTCCTCATTGGTCCGTTTTGGTCCGTTTTGAGCCTGTTTCTCGTTCTTTTTATCCTCTGGTGCTTTCCTGAGTATAAGATATGAAAAGAAATGATTAAGAGAACCTTTTTACATAAATCAATGGATAATTCATCCAAAAGCATACTAAATGTGGGCCTAGAATATGTTACTATTTCGGTTTATCAACTAGCTAGCCCATGTTTTAATTTTCAGATTTGATGATGATTTTGTGATTTGCCATTGTTGAAAGCTTGATTTTTTTGTTGTTTGATGATGAAAAATAAATAAATGTTGGTAGATTATCATAGTTAATTAAGTGATTTTTGATAAAAATGCATATTAAGGATTAAATTGTGAAATTTGTAAATTGAGGGGTTAAAATGTGAAATAAATGAAATTAATGGGCTGCTAGGGACCTATGGAAGATTCGGCCAAGCATGGGTTTAAGGAAATTTTGTGTATTTTGTGTTGTTTTGAAATGGGGACTAAATTGAGAAAATGTGAAATATTAGGGGTTAAAGTGCAAAATGCTCATTTATGTGTTTTTGGATTAAATTGAATGAAAATATTTTTGAATGAGCTTAATTTTAATATATTTAGATCAAGACCAAAGAAATCGGACTTGGATCGGGGAAAAGCAAAAATAGTTGAATAGCCGGTTTTTGTCGTCCGTCGATATCCGAGGTAAGTCTTTAAGCGATAAAGCATTGCAAGTTATGCCTGTAACTTAGTAATTTGCTGTTTTGGAAATTTGTGGAATCAAAAATGAATAACCAAATGTTAATAAATCTAAAATTTAATGTGTTTAAGTTTGTTCGATTGGGATATGTTACTGAAATGTTCGTACAAAGATGATGAAGTGTATAATGAGGTTCGATTTATGAAATATATGTGTGAGACAGTTAAAAGTATCATTATTCAGTGTAAAGCCTAGCAAGTCTTGGGCTGGTGAACTTAATCGGGCTTTGTGCCTAACAGCTTATTGCTTTGGTGATTGAATATCGGACCTCGGGTCTAGCGTGCCTAGTGCTTGGGTGTGTGATTCAGCTTATGCCTAGCGGGTTTTATACCGGTGATCTATCTTCAAACTTACATTTTTAAGGCCTCGTAATTATGTGGTTATTAAGCAAGTAAGTTGACAAAATGCTTTTGTATATTCGGCCTCTTAGGTATGTGGATAAAATGGTAATGTGTTGATATTATATACTTGAATACATGTGATGTTATGTTAAATTTGAATCTTTGGGATACATATGATGTTTAATGAATTTATATATTCGGTTATAAATATGATAAATATGTATTTGATATTTGTATGTTCGGTTATATATATGTATATATTGATAAATGGTGTTTACATATTCGATTGTATATGGGGACATGTTGAACTATGTATATTCGGCAATATGAGTAGGTGATTAAGAGATGACCTTTTGGATTTTAAACCTTATGCTTAATTGGTAAGTTTGTAAATTTAAATGAGATTGTGAAATCTTGGGATTTAGAAGTGAATAATGTTATGTCATATAAGAAAATTAGCATTCGGCTATGATAATCTATTTGTGCTATATTATCATGCTAATAATACAAATTGAATGGTTAAAATGATTGAATGTTCATTTAAATTGTTTTATATGCTTAAGGCTTATTAAGCTATGTTAGCTTACTCTGTGTTATATGTTTATGTTGTTTATAGATTTTGGATTTTTGCTACAGGCTCGGGGATCATTTTGGAACATCGTCACACTATCGATCGCTATTTCGGTATTTTAAAAGTTTGAAACTATGAACATATATGGCATGTATAGGCTAGTAACATTATGTTTGGTTTTGAAGTTGTATATATTTGTATAAGCCATGCGAAAATGGCTTGTCCATCTTGTTAATCTTGGAATTTATATTTTGGCTTGATGATTATGTTTGGTTGTGGTTTTGGTTGATTTGGTTTTGGTATATATATAAGTATGGTTAATGTATAGAGTTTAAATGAAATGGAGTAAAGATGTTATAAACTAGTTAACCATATTTTTGCAATGAAATAGTTTTTGGTTAGCAGCAGTAACGTGATTTTGAAAAATCACCAAAAATAGGAGAAATGTAATTAGATAGTTAATAAGATATATAATTAAAGCTTATTGTGTCTATTTTTATATGAAAGAAACAGAGTAGGCAAAGGAAGTTTATATTCTGTGATATTTGAATTTTAGTGAGACAGGGTCAAGATGGTATTTGATGTCCCCTATTTTGACTTTAGAAAATCATTCAAAATTTTAAAAAATTAATTATGAGTTATATTTTATATTTATAGATTTATTAGTGAGTCTATTTTCAATAGAAACAAGTGGTAACATCATATGAAAACTTTACAATGAGATATTTGAATTTAGGTTAAGAGAGGTCAGAACCATTGGTCAGTGAAATATGGGAAACTTTAATGAATAAACTGTACTAATTGGCCACATTAAAAATTCTGGAAAAATTATAGTAAGAATATATACTAGTCTAGTTTCAAGGAAAATTTACGGATCTAAATTTAGAGTTTTTTAACTCGAGTTATAGTCAATTTAGTCAACATGACGCAGATGGACAGTTTCAATTTTTATGCCCCGGATTAGTAGTTAAGTTTAGTAATGCCTCATGCTCGACTCCGGCAACGGTCTCGGGTAAGGGGTGTTACATTTTCTTTGGGTAATCTCAAATAAAATGATCTCGGGATCAACATTTATAACAAACTCTATTTTTGTACTTGCCCCAGCATTCTCCCACATGTCACCTTCCACACTGTCTACACTCAGGTTTGTTGCTTTTGACACTATCGACACTTGATTCCATTGGAGCTTGAGTTCTCGGACCAACACTTAGTCTTGCGCGATCTCTATTCGGATGCCCAAACGAAGCATTTGATCGATTGCTTGCATCTCTGAATCTCTTCATCGAAGGTTGAGAAAACTTACTCATCGATCTTTTTCTTTCATCACGAGCTTCGGAATCAGCTTTCTTCTTTTCTTTACTGAGCTCCTCGGCTTTACAAGCTCTTTCAACTAACACAACAAATTCATTTATATCAAGTATCCCAACCAATAACTTAATATCCTTGTTCAACCCTTCTATGAAGTGTTTACACATAGTGGCTTCGGTCGAAACACATTCCCGTGCATACTGGCTTAGTCTCACAAATTCTCGCTCGTACTCAGTAACTGACAAACGACCCTGTTTCAACTCTAAAAACTCTTTACGTTTCTGATCAATGAAGTGTTGACTGATATACTTCTTTCTAAACTCAACTTGAAAGAAGTCCCAAGTGATTCTCTCTCTCGGAACCACGAAAATCAATGTTTTCCACCAATTATAGGCTGTATCTCTCAACAAAGAAACTGCACACTTGATACATTCATCAGGGATTAACGACATCTCATCAAATACCCGAATTGTGTTCTCAAGCCAAAACTCAGCTCGCTCAGCATCGTCGTCAGCTGTGGCCCTAAACTCTTCGGCCCCATACTTCCGGATCTTATCCACAGGAGGTTTATTTAATCGAATCGAATCTATCACTTGTGGCACAACAGGTACTTGTGGGGGTGGAGGTTGTGGAGCAGCCGGATTTGTTCGAACGAATTTCGAAAACCACTCACTCATCATACGGAAGAAGGCTTGCTTAGCCTCTCCTCCATCATTACTTTCATTTGGCCTAGATGTGGCCGGCGCTGTCCCTTGAGCGGGAGCAGGCGCGTTACTCTCTACATCGTCAGCAACTGCTCGATCGAGATCCATTACTATACGAAAACACATTTATAAATGTCAAGATTCATCACACTATCGCAATTTCATATATGGCATGTATAGCTAGACTCACACACGCTACGTTAATTCGAGAATCGACTAAACCGTAGCTCGACACTACACCAAAACAGACTTCTAGCGGCGTTTTTAGTGGCGTTAAAGGAAAACGCCGCTAATATTACATTAGCGGCGTTTGAATGAAAACGCCGCAAAAAATGAGCAATAGCGGCGTTTATTTTGAAAACGCCGCTAAAAGGAGAAATAGCGGCGTTTTTGGTAAAACGCCGCTAAAAATCGATCTTTAGCTTTTGGAAAACGCCGCTAAAGTCGATCTTTAGCGGCGCTTTTGGATAAACGCCGCTAAAAGTCGATCTTTAGCGCGCTTTCAAAAACGCCGCTAAAAGTTCGATCTTTAGCGGCGCTTTCGGAAAAACGCCGCTAAAGTCTCGATCTTTAGCGCGCTTTTAAAAACGCCGCTAAAAGTTCGATCTTTAGCGCGCTTTCGTAAAAACGCCGCTAAAGTCTGATCTTTAGCGGCGCTTTTGGAAAAACGCCGCTAAAAGTCGAGCATTAGCGGCGCTTTTAGACAAACGCCGCTAAAGGTATGAGCAATTTAAAAAGCCCAAAAACGCACGGCGCTTTAATTGCGCTTTAAAAAGGAAAAAGTAACGGCGTTTTGATAAAAACGCCACTAAAGGATGGCTTATAGCGGCGTTTGTATGTAAAGCGCCGCTAAATGCGATTTTTAGCGGCGTTGAATTCTAAAACGCCACAAAATATTTTTTTTTCAAACTAAAACGACGCCGCTTAAATTACAATGTAAAAATGGGATAAAATTAGCGCGCGGTTTATAAAAACGCCGCTAAAGGTCGACTTATAGTGGCGTTTGTTATAAAAACGCCGCTAAAGGTGATATCATAAACTATTTTTTATTTCAAAGCAAAAACTAAGGTTGGCATTTATTCAATCTATTTCAAAACAAAAAAACGCTGCTTTTTGATCATTGTATAATAAATCAATTTTAATTTACGTTTAGTGTTTAATTTTTTTGCCTTAGTGTTAAGATTTAGCATTCGAGGTATAAGGTGTGGGTCGTATGGTTTAGGGGTTAATGTTTATAGTTTAGTGTTTTAGTGGTTTACAGTTTTTGATTTAAAGTTTAGTGTTTATGGTTACAGGGTTTATATGTTTGTAAGAGTTAAGTGTAGAATTTTAGGGTTTAGGGTTTAGGGTTTAGGGTTTAGGGTTTTAGTTGTTTAGAGTTTTTGATTTAAGGTTTAGTATTTATGCTTTTAGGGTTTATATGTCTATAAGGGTTTATGATTTAAGATTTTGTGGTTTATGGTATTTTAGGGTTTAGAGTTTATAAAGGTTTATAGTTTAGGGTTTAGATTTCGGGGTTACGTGTTTAAGGTTTTATAGGTTTTAGGGGTTTAGGGGCCGACTTAGGGTCTGGATTTAAACAAACTAGTGTTGTACATTCTGATCCATCATCCAAGTGGCCATCATGTTTTATTTTCGAAAACTCATGCAGTACTCTTAATTTCATCCTCTTCGATCTATTATTATTTATCTAATTTTTATATTAATTAATTAATATAAAATTTATTTGTAATTTACTTTTTAAAATATTCAAAAAATTAATGTCAGGTAGAAAAATTTAGAACCAATAACATTAAAAAATGAATGTTAAAAATGGAAAAAATAAAATACTATTATTTAAAATACTTTTTAAATTTTTTTGAGTATACGAGTAATTGTTTTTTAATTTATATATTAAATAACTTTAAATATTAAAAATTTCAAAATTTATCCAAATATTTTAAATATTACTTAAACTTTAAAATAAAGAAAAATTTGATTAAATCTTTAAAAATATATTATTTTCAAGAATATTAGTGGCGTTTTAATTAAAAACGCCAGAAAATAAGAAATAAGCGGCGCTATTCAAAAACGCCGCAAATAATCATTTTATTTCGCTTAAAAACGGCGCCAGTATTGTTAGCGTTTATCAAAAATTGCTTAAGGCTTTCTGTTCCCCAATTTTTGATTTCCCGAAATCCCTAACTCCCATCTCTTTGCTCTTCCTATTCTTCCTATTCTCATCTCTGCTTCCAAATCGCACCTTCTCTTCCTTTTCTTTTGCTTTGATTTCCAAGCTCTTCCTTTTTACATGAAAGAAAACTGAACCTTTATTTTCTTTTTCTTGAATCCCCTTCTCTTTTATCGTCTTTTACTCGAAAAAGAAAACATTTGATCTTGTTCATTTCGACTTTGAAAAAGAATTTCTCATCAAGAGAAGAAGATGAAGAAGAAGCTGTTAATAAATCTTGTGGTTTAATCTATTTGAGGTGAGTTTTGAGACACGAATCTCAGTTGAAATTTTTTTATTTTCATTTACAAATTAAATAAATTCGATGCCATATTTCTGTTTCAATTTCATTTACAAATTTCCACTTTCATTTACAAGTTGAGGTAAGTTTCTCTTTTATCTGCCTCAATTTTTTAACAAAGTCGTTATTATTATTTTTTGGTTCACAGTTTCTCCACCGTCGCCGCTGGATATTCGGGTCGTGGAGGTATTTCCTTGGTTCGTACTATTAAGTTTTCTTTTCCTCTCTTTGTTTCTTCTTTTACCCCAAAACCAATAAGCAAAGAACATACTTTTAACCTATAACTTTCCTTGTGAGGAGATAGCTGCCTCTAATTTTATATTGATTTTGCAATTTCATGCGGAGAAGCAGAATATCAGATTATTGCTGCTTATTTAGTTCTAATGGCAATTCCAACTTTTCCATGAATATGGCTGAGTTTAAAATTTTGGTTTGTGGCTTACATGTTAATGGCGTATTTCCATTTTCAAAGTTGTAGACATGGATATAGTGAAACATTCTTGAAAGAGATTTCTGCTCTATACTTAGTTTTTTCTTCTTAGGCTTTAGTTCTAGTTGAAAGAATTCACATATGAAAACAACAGCTCTTTTATGGTTGCGAAATGAGTATATTTGAGACTTGCAAAAATAGTTAACTTTATCAATTGCATAATCGGTTCCTAATATGCCTCATATTATGATCCAACTATAGGAAATACACACACAAACACTAATGACTTTAATTACATATATAATATTAGTTGAGGCAATGGATATTTGTAGATATGATCTAAATCAATCTAAGTTTGATGGTGCACTGCAATGATCCAAAACATAAGTAGCAAGCAAGTAAAAGAGAAACACAAACTATTTGTGAAAGTTTGAAACACTAGATGACGAGCATGGAGAATTCCAAAGTAATGTTAAGTTTATTTTACATGCATGTTGAATTTTATTATTGATTCATTTTTCAATTTTAATATAATAATATATCATTTTTCAGCCGAGGGTGGTGGGACGCGCAGAGCTCGGGGGCGTCACGTTGCTTACAGATTTATATGACTTAGAGCCTACCCAGTGTTATAGTAAGGAGAAACGATCATGGCCACCTATCGGATCTCAAGCTCGATTGTTGGCGAGCTATTTGGGCATTATAGCACGAAATTCGAATATGTTGCCCATTAACTATGAATCATGGCATCACATGCCCGATGCCAACAAAAATCAGGCTCTAAAATATTAAGGTAATAGAAGGTGAATGTAATTTATAATACTTTCATTTAACCTTCATTTATATTAACTTTTTAAAAAAATTCAGGTAGATTTGATTTAGAGGTCTCCGATGACTATATTAAGAAGACGTTGGGCAAAAAATGGAGAGACAATAAAAGTACCCTAAAAAACAATATTTTAAAAAGACATCACCTCGACGAAAAATCATAAATGTCCCGCACGAATGTTGAGGTACCAATGGGAAGATCAAGTTAGATTCTGGAATTCAAAGAAAGGAGAGGTATTGCGTGACTTTCAAAGTCTTAGAAATTTTTCGGTTTATCGTATTTACTATATAATTAATTCAAATCCCATTATGTAGGACCGTGAGCGAGTTGGAACAAGCGTGAGATGTAAACAACATTTCACGCACACCCGCAGGTTCCGAAGTTTTGCTCGTGTGGTTGAGGTGAGGTATTATAATTTATTACTTCTTTCAAATATTAATGATTTATACTATTAACTTATATTTTTCTCGCTATAATGTAGGAAGTTTAAATCGAGTCAAAAAGTTGGACGGCTTCAACTTTTTGACATTACGCATAGGAAGAAGGATGGATCTCCGATGACATCCGAGGTCATGCGAAATTTTGGTATATTTATTTAATAAATGCTTATTTTATTTAAATATTTATAATGCTTAATTATAATGGTTTAATTCATTGTTTGTAGTTTTAAATTTCTAATTTTAACTTATGTTCCATTCATTTTTATTATATATTTCGTTTCTAACTCTTTTTTATTGATTTATTAGGATAAACTAAAGGAGAAGAAGGCGGAGTATGAAGCGATTGTTTCGCCCGATTCTTCATAATCTCGACGAGGTTGATAACATGATTATTACGATGTTTTGGGTCCCGAAGGTACGATCGCCGATTGATAGTTTTGTTAATCTTGAGTATATTTATAATGAAATTATCACTAATGTTTTGGGTCTTACAAGGTATGGTCGGGTTCGATGTCAAGGATCGTGTTACTCCGACCCAATATTTTGATCCGGCTCCCTGCAATACATGCCTTCCGGAGTCAATCTCGTCTCAAGTTCGTAGACTGAAAGAACAGATATCCTCGATGGAAGCGAGCACACTGTGAGCAAATTTCTCAGCTTAGAGCGGAGGCAAGAAGAGAGAGAGGCGGAGCATGTTGCTCAACTTAGAGCGGAGGCGCAGCAGCGGGAGGCGTGAGCACGTAAAGTATGAAGAACTCCAAATACACATTGCGGTTATGATGAATATGTTCAAGCAAAGAAACTGCAGAGGGCCGCCATCTTAGACATTTCTTTTCTTATTGTAAGATTTTTTTTTAACATTGTTACTGATTAAACATTATTCTAAGAATTGTTTGAATTATGATTCATTTTTAATCAATATTATCTTTTATTAAATTTGAAGTATTTGTTTAGATTTAATGCTTTTAATGAGAATTAAATGTTTTATTTGTCGCATTGGGTTGGAATTATATGCAATTGTTCTTTGTTATTGGTCGTTTTTTACGCAGGGAGGGTAGGATATTGGGAAAAAGTACATAGCAAATCATGCAAATTAGTGGCGTTTTTTTAGAAAGCGCCACTAAAAGCTCCCTGCATTGCAGCGTTTATTTTAAAAGCGCCGCTAAAGCCCCTACCTATAGCTGCGTTTTTTTTTTTTTTCAGCGCGCGCTAAAGCTCCTACCTATAGCGGCGCGTTTTTTCTAAAAGCGCCGCTAAAAGCCCTACCTATAGCGGCGTTTTTCTAAAAGCGCCGCTAAAAGCTCTACTGACTATAGCGGCGTTTTATAAAAGCGCCGCTTAAAAGCTACCTATAGCGGCGCTTTTCTAAAAGCGCCGCTAAAAGCTCCCTACCTATAGCGGCGTTTTTTCTAAAAGCGCCGCTAAAAGCTCCTACCTATAGCGGCGTTTTTCTAAAGCGTCGCTAAAGCCCCTACCTATAGCGGCGCGTTCTAAAAAGCGCTAAAAGCCCCCTACCTTTGCGGCGTTTTTATAAAGCGCCGCTAAAAGCCCCTACCTATAGCGGCGTTTTTAAAAAACGCCACTAATTTTTATGGCGGTTTACGTGGCGGCGTTTTTTGGCGCTTTTAAAAGCGCGCGAGTACTATTAGTGGCGCTTAAAAACGCCGCTAAAGGCCCAAAAACGCGCGCTAAAAGTCTGCTTTGGTGTAGTGTGATACCAATAAAATTGTAACACCCCTAACCCGAGACAGTCGCCGGAATAGGGTTAAGAGGCGTTACCGATCAATCAGAACATTTCACAATCAATTCTCAACACAGAGTCAATCATCATCAAAGCATATCATAACATAATCATAAAGTCCCGTATTGAGTTCCTCGAGACCTCAAACACATGCTAAAAAGGGGTCGGGACTAAACCGAACACTTATAGAAATTCTCAGAAATTTAAAACTTTTTGAACATTGCAGAGGTCACACGCCCATGCAGTCAGGCCGTGTGCCTCCCACGGCTACTAGACACACCCATGTGTCTTGGCCGTGCCAAAACAGAGCATGTATTCTGACTTCCCCACACGGTCACCAAGCACGCCCGTGTGCTAAGGCCGTATACTCTTAAGCAATACACTGACTTATTCCCACGGCCACCAGGCACGCCCGTGTACCATGGCCGTGTACTCTTAGGCTATATACTGACTATATCCCACGGTCACTAGGCACGCCCGTGTGCCATAACCGTGTAGACAAAACATGCCATTTGCAAGGCCAACTTGCCACCCACACATGGGTTATACCTACAAGCATCAATACAATACCAATTCATGCTTTCAATCACCAACTAAACCATTTACTCCCATGCTCATTATCATCACAACTAAAGCCATTTAAAGTGACAATTATACACCTCAAAACATATATAATTCAAACATCATGTAATCCATATCAAAGTTCATCTTTAAACCACATCTTTCCCAATCAACTAAGTCATGAAATATACCATATTCATAGCTCATTCATCAATTCAACATCTTTCAACTTCCAAGCCAAATCACATGGCAAGTATTAAACCTTTCAAAACATATCATAACATCTAGCCTATACATGCCATAATTAATCTATATACATCTTTCCAAAAGTACCAAAATAGATTGCCGATAGTGTGATAAAGAATGCCGACGATCCCCGGATCCGAGCTAGCTTTTCGACACATCGCAAAGCGTAGAAACAAATCACACAGTAAGCTTTCCAAAGCTTAGTAAGTTCGTAACATAACACATTTAAATCAAACAAACCACCACATAGTTTATTTCACATATACATATATATTATGCCATCCAAAACTAAAATGCTCATTTAACATTTCATAATCTCATTCATAGATTCATCAACCACATAGGTTCCGAGCGTACCTTAGCCAACACCTAGTAGTCAATTACATTTGCTACTCAATACTCATTTTTCCCTTTCGATCAACTTCCGTCTCTTCTTTGATTCAATCGCACACTTAGTGCCCCGATATTTAGCCGAAGCTTAATTATCATCGCACACATAGTATATTTATATCAAACCGCTCTTCAATCGGTATCGCACACACAGTACCAACCACAAAGTCGAAGCTTATATTATTTCGCACACACAGTGCTGATCATCTCGATCACATTTCCGAATACGCACGCTTAGTGCCACATAACTCAAACTCAACTCTCACATAGCATCCACATTACAATATCATTATAACATTCATTTCATAGCATTTAACATAACTAAATGTTCGTATTATGTCCGAACTTACCTCGGACGTTGAACTATCGAAACGGTCGGTCAATCTAGCACTTTATCTTTGCCTCGATCTCGATCCGAACCTCTCATTTCTTGGTCTATACACATTCAAATTCAATCCATTCAATCACCAAATCATTCATTTTAGTCCAAACACACATATTTAGGGCATTTTACAAAATAGCCCTCTCATTTTCACATTTTGACACTTTAGTCCTTAATTCATAAAATCATCAAATACACATAATTAGCTTGCACCCATGCCTAGCCGAATTCTCACTATATTCATACAAGCCCACACATTTCATTTATTTTACATTTTAATCCTTCAAAATGCTATTTTCTCAATTTAGCCCTAATTAGCTAAATTCATAAAAAATTCAAGAACAAAACATGTTCATTAAACACATATTTTCCATTTAACACCAATATTCATCACAAAGCTCACCATTTCATCAATGGAACATCTCATAAACATCATCAATTCTTCAAATTACAACATGGGCTTGATAGTAGACTAAGCAACAATCTCAAAAACATAAAAATCATCAAAAACCAAAGTCAAAACATACCTTAATTTGGATCAAAGACTAGCCGAATACCCTAGCTCAATTTTTCTTTCTTTTCTTTCTTCAATTTCGACTACTATGGATGAATATGGCTTATTATTAGCCTTTTGTTTTACTAATATTATGATATTAATCCATTTACAAAAATGACCTTTCATTAAACATATAAAACAATTATATAATAAGGCCATTCATGTCTTTTAACCATCCACTATCTAAATATTGGCATATTTACCTCATAAGGCCTCTACATTATAAAGACAACAACACTTAAGTACTTATAAATCAAAGACACGCTTTTCACACTTTATGCAATTAAATCTTTTTCATAATTCGACACATAGTCGATAAAATTACCACACAGAACTTTCACACAGGCTATATCACATATAGTTCACACCAAAAATAATATTAAAATATTTTTTGACTAGGATTTATGGTCTCGAATCAAACCATTGCTCACCAAGACTAGGGTCTAAACCGGCTATTACACAAGTATGGTTGAAAAATACGAATCATAAGATCTATAAAGCAATATAGCGTGGGATTCGGACAAGGAAGATGGGCTGGTGGAATGCATTTGTCAAACCGAATGGCATCACCAAGAATTCATAATGCCCAAATTGACGGCTAGAAGACTCTTTTTTGGAGAGAGGATAATATGTTTTTATTATTATTATTTATTATTTATTAATTAGATTAAGTGGAATTATTATTATTTATTTATTTTATATAATAATGGGATAATATGAGCATTTTTTTATTGAGGATGATATGAGTTTTTTAGGAGATAATCAAGGATATTATGAAGATTAAAAGAATTATTGGATTATTAGTAGAGTATTCAAATGGAATTGAATTAGTGAAGTGTTGGCCAAATTTTGGAGACTTCAGGGGGTTGTAGAATGCTATAAATAGGGAAGGTAGAGTGCTAGTTGTTCATCGAATGCTTTCTCCTTTGGCCTTTGTAGCCAAGTATTTCACTTTCCTTTACCTTTAGTTGAGGTGTAGTGCAGTAGTAACCCGATCTTAAATCAATTTTTGGAAACACAGAAGCTCCTTTCATCTGGTCAAATAAATCATCAATATGAGGTAACGGATATTTATTTTTAATTGTCACCTTATTTAATTGCCGATAATCAATAAACAACCGCATTGAACCATCTTTCTTTTTAAGAAACAATGTTAGCTATACGCTAATCATTGGTTGCCTTTTGGAGGAAAAAGGAGAGGGTGACTCGAGCCCCAAGGTGAAGTACTCGGACGAATAAATTCTCGATCCAATAAGTCTTGCAATTGCACTTTCAATTCTTTTAATTCGTTAGGTGACATACGGTATGGGGTTATTGATATCGGAGCTATACCAAGATAAACTTCAATTCCATTTACCTCGATCTTTTCCCCATTTTCACTTTGAACAGTAAACTTTTTTTTTACAATAGTCTAAAATCACCCCATGCTCAGATAGCCAGTCCATTCCCAGAATTATATCAAAATCACCAAATAGCATTATCAATAAATCAACAGGGAAAATTATATTTTGTATCATTAACAAACACCTCTTATACACCTGATCCACTAACACAGTTTGCCCCAAAGGACTAGACATTGCTATTGATACTCTAGATGTTTCAGGTTTTAAATTTCCCGACACAACCAATTTTGTATTAACATATGAATGTGATGATCTCGAATCTATTAAAGCATACACATGTTCTGAATGCAATAAAAATATACCTGTCACCATATCGTGTGCATTACCCTCATCACGGTCCGTACCACATAATCTCGAGCTGGTGCTCTGACCTCTGACTGCTGGGTAGCAACATCACTTCCTCTTCTAGTACCGCCTCTAATAACCGAACCACTTCGACCTGATCCTTGACCTCTGGAAGCAGATTCAGATTTTTGTGATGTAACTGGTACAATGTTTTTATTTTTCGGACAGTCTTTCACAAAATGCTCAGTAGATCCACAACGAAAACAACCTCCTGTCAGTCTCCAACACTCACCCCGATGCTTATTTTCACAATGTTCACATTCCAGAACTTCAATATTCCAAGATGGACCTCTTATACTTCCAGTAGAAACTGTCATCTGCCTTCCACAGTTTCTATCACTTCTTTCTGATCTAAAACTTGATCTCCAACTACCCGAAGTTCTTTCGATCTTTTCGATTTCGGATTCGAACTAGTGGCTCCGGTACGTTTCCCAGGCAGACGAGCAATTTGAGGCTTTTGATCAAGACCCAGTACCTGTTCAACCATTTTTGCTCTCTCAACTAGATCTGCAAATTCCATAATTCTGAGAGATACCAATTGTACTCGTAGTTTATCTCGTAAACCCCGTAAAAATCTCTTACAACTATCGGTTTCAGTCGGTACATATTCCACAACATATCTACTGAGTCTTGAAAATTCTCGTTCATAATCAACTACTGACATCTCACCTTGTTTTAACATCAAGAACTCTTGTTTTCGGTCTTCAATGTACAATTCATCCGCATACTTTTTTTGAAATTCTCTTTGAAAGAAATCTCAATTTACCTGTTCTTCTGGCACATGTCGTGTTACTGATTCCCACCATACATATGCTTCCCCTTGTAATAAAGAAACAAGACATAATAAACATTCCCGGGAGTACACTCGAGTTGCTTCAGAATTATTTTTGTAGACTCAATCCAATTCTCAGCTGTAGATGGATCAACCCCTTTTAAACCCAGAAACTCAGTAGCACCATACTTACGTATTTCTTTAATTGGAGCTCGTCGAACAGTGGGAGTAGATGTCGTAGCAGGTGCAGTTTCAGCTACTCGTTGAAGAGCATCAGCTATAACTCTAAGTAATTCAGAATTGTCTCTTTCTCTAACATTACCTCTTTCAACACTAGGTGGTTGATTTCTTACTAGGTTTATACTCGGTGTTACTGATTCGATTTCATCTATTTCATATGGTTCATCATCTTCAGTATTCATTTCTTGATCAGTATCTTCTATGTATTCATCTAACATCTTTAACTATAAAACATAAACAAACAAATATATCAGCATCCAAATCCCGACTCAATTTGACTCAATTATGGCATGTACCTCTAGACTCAATCCCGAGCTCGATTTAGTCCGAGAATCGGCTAAACCTAAATAAATCTAATACCACTAAATGTAACACCCCCTAACCCTTATCCGTCGCTAGAACATGGTTATGAAGCATTACCAGTCATTACAGAACAAATACGAACATTCTCATAAATATTTAACATACACATTAGAGTTTACCAACCCTGCAAATATTAAACAACAAACAACTCAATATCCAATTATTCAACCAAATCAAAACACCTAAAACATGCCAAAATGATAGACTTAATAACCAAATCAATGACTCTTATAGGTACTTTTCATATTTTAACCGAAATAATTCAATATAACACCATTTAAAGCATTTCTAAATTTATATCAATTTCACCCAAAGTTTATCTATTTCATACTCATATATGTATTAATATAAACATGCTATTTTATAATATTAATTTATTATACATATATTTAAGTATATAAATAGTTTATAATCATATATCATTTACAATCCTTACTCAAATATCAAACAAATGACACCCTAGGTACATGCCATTACCAAAAAGAAGATTACTTCACCACTTTATGTTCGGGATTGGCTTTGGATGCTGATTCGACGATTTGACTTTAACCTAACCGTATTTTCCCGAGTTATTCCTCGTCAACTTTTTCCTTTCCTTTCTTAGATGAGGTCTCTGGCTCAACGTTAGCACTTAAGCTTGAAACTTTAAAACTCTATTTTTCCTTTCTTTTTCTTTCCCTTTTTCTTTTTCTCTTTTCTCCCCTGTTTTTCGTTCCCAATTCTGTTTGTTCTTTCTTTTTGTTTCCTTTATTTATTTGTTTAATTCTAATAATAATATAATAATATAATATATTTACTTAAATAATAAGTAAATACATATATTATTACAAATGTGTGTATATTTTTATTACACATGTACATTATTATTACCATACAATTGTATTAATTTGATTTATTTATTTATTTAGTAATTATTATATTTTATACTTAAATATTAAGTATTTACTTTTATAATTATTTTATACTTATGTAAATTATTTGTACAAATGTATTTCATTGTTACCATACACTTGTATTTACTTTTTACTATACAAGTGTTACTTATGGCTTATTTTCTCATTTAATCCCTCAACTTTTCTTTAATCTATAATTAAACTTTCACACTTTATTCAATTTAATCCTTATAACTAATTAACCTTAATTCAAGCTAATTCTCCTAACTAATACCTATTTAACCACACAACTAACTTCGTAAATATTTTTAATAAATATTTACGAATCTATTTTACGAAAACGGAGACCCGAAAATACACTTTTCTGACAACCATAAATTTCGGGTCATTACATTTAGAGAAAATTCGAGTATCTGAGTCAAGTTGTTGTAGTTCAACGAGCCATGAAAAAATATGTTTATGGTTAAGTTATTCATTGAATTGGACTTATGTTTATTGAGATGTTTGTGTATATATATATATATATATATATATATGAAAGAATGAATTGCTTTGGTTTGAGCCATTGTGAATTATGAATTATAATTGAATGTTTTGGTACTAATGATATGTGATTTTGGAAACGGTTATTAGGGTTTTAACAATTTAAGTTCATTTAGTAATCAATTAAGGAAGGCTGGTATCTTCATTTCACAACAGAAGTATGCCTTAGATGTTCTAAGGAAATTTAGGCTGGAATTTTGCAAAAGAGTTGACTCACCAATGCCTCTAAACTTGAAGTTGTCAAAGAATGATGGTGAGAAACTTTGTGATCCTTCAATTTAGAGAAGCATAGTTGGAAGCTTACTTTATTTGACAGCAACATTGTTATCGAGGTTTATGAGTTCACCTTCTGATGTTCATTTGGGAGTTGCCAAGAGGGTTCTTAGGTATGTGAAGGGCACAACAAGTGAAGAGTTGAATTATTTAAAGGTAGGAAGTGTGAAGTTGACTGTTGGGTAGGGAGTTTGAATGACATTAAGAGTACATCCGGGTATGTTTCTAATCTTGGATCAGGTGCAATCTATTGGAGTTCCAAGAAGTAACAAGTTGTGGCTCAATCAACTGCAGAAGCAGAATATATTGTTGTTGTTGTTACTGCTATTGTAAACCAAGCAATTTGGTTGAGAAATTTGCTTTATGATCTTGAGTAAGAAAGTGCCACTGTTCTTTTGTGTGACAATGAGTCAGCTATTGCCATTGCTGAAAATCCAATTCAGCATGGTAGAACAAAGAACATCAATGTGAAGTTTCATGCTATTTGTGAGGTTGAGAAAAATTTGCTAATCAAGATGGAATTTTGTTATTCTGAGATGCAGGTTGCTGATTTGATGACAAAGTCTCTTTTAAGGAATAGAATTTCTTTTCTCAAACGTGAGCTTGGTATGTCCAATATCAACCTCAAGGTGGAGTGTTGATATATTTCGAGTTTGATATTGGAAATCAAATATATGTTTTGTGTGTCAGTTGCTTTAGGCTTGCAGTAGTAACTATTAGTTGTTTTAAGTTTAGTTTTTCTATTGTAAGTTTTCTTTTAATTTATGTTTTACGTTTTTTTTTTTTACTCTAGTGTTAAGCAACGGTAAAACTTTTTTTTTTTTTTAATAAAAAGGTTGTGTGTGTGAGAAGCTGAATAGATAGCCTTCTCCATTATTCTGAAAAATTTTGTTTTCCTTCTCTTTTTGTAACAAAAACTACACCAACGGTTGTAACCCATGCCCTATAGCATAGCTCAAGTGGTATTATCTTATGGATAAATATTTTATATGCTATAGGGAATGAATTTCAACACTACTATATGCTAAGTCTTGGTAAAATGAAAGAAACCGAAAATTGATTCAAACAATGGTGTTTGCACGGTTTTTGTTAATTCAATTAAAAAAACCACCATTACTTATCAAACTAAATTATATTTTTTACTTATTTATAGTTACTTTTTGTTTTTTTATGATATAAAGATAAATATTTTTACATTGAAAATTGTGAAATAACTTAAAAATACTATATACGTTTAAAAAATTACTATGCAAGAGTCTTTTCTAAAAGAAACTAAGTTTATTGATTATTTTTTTGTTTATTTATGAAAGCGACTTTGAAATTATACTAAAACATCTAAAGCCTTGAAATAAAGTCTATTTTGTTAAATAAAGTATAAAAACTCAAAACCAAAATTAGTAATGAAAATTGATAACTAAACTAAAATAAATAATTATAGATGATTCAAAAAATCTTAAAAACTTGAACAAACCGAATTCAACCCTATCACTCGAAGTTCTTGAGTTTGTACATTTCTAGGCACTACTTGTGACTCCGAGCATAGTTATGTGAACCCTTAAGCTCTTAGAACCATCGTGTGATCCATTGACAAAGGGTCTAATGCCCTTTTTAAGGATAGAGACAAAATCTCGACATTAAATTAGAGCACAAATACCTTTGAAAATACAATATCAAACTTGTTGAGAGTAACCTCAACGAATTTCAATGTATTTGTTTTTGTAAGATCAAACAATTTTTTACTGCATTTCAATTTGTCACATATATGCATCATCAAATTAGTTACTAATGTCTTAATTGTCAACAATAGTTGAACTTTTAGCAATTTTACTTATTGTAATATGGCTGTTTAGTTTTTGAAATGGATTGAAAGCTTTTTAATCACAGGATATGGACGATAGAAGTGAGTTAGAACATGAAGAACTGAAGCAAGAAGTGAGGAGAATGTTGGTCACAAGTATGGATAAACCATCCCAAAAGTTGCACTTAAATATTGATCTAGTCCAACACTTAGGCGTGGCTTACCATTTTGAGAAGAGATAGAAGATATTTTACAAAATATATATAAAGTTGGTTGCATTGATAACGAGAGTGATGATCTCTACAATACAGCAGTTCGATTTCGATTACTAGGAGAGCGTTCAATGCATAGATAGGTTTGTACCTAGTAAGATGATTTTATAGCTACTTCTAACCGAATATTTGCCGGAAGCTTCACCCCTCCAGGCCAGCGTGTCATTATGAGGAAACTGAGCAAGTAAGATGCACAAGATCCTGGTAGCTTCATCTGCTGCAAAAGTTCTGGTAATGAGCTGCACATTCCATTTTCTTTGCTGCTAATCTATTAAGTTAGAAACATAATTTGTAGGAGTTTATTTTGGTTCCATGCATCATTCTAGACATTTATTTTGGTTCTCAGTCCTACTCGCCAGCACAACCCGTTTGGAGGAGTTTTTTTGGCAGCCCATATACTCTTCCAAGTATACGAAGGGTGAGTACCTAATCTTGAATTTAGAAAATCCAAGTTCGGGTAATATTTAGCCTCTAAAGATCTCGTCAGTAATGAATTCATACTGCATAACAAACGCCACCCCTATTTTTTTTGAAAGAAGCGCAATATTAAATTTTACAAGACACTTGAACCCCATCCCACCATTTTCCCTAAGATCGCACAATTTTTCCCACTCACACCAATGAATACCTCATTTTTTCCCCATGCTTTTTCCACCAAAACCTACTAACAATACGCTCAAGATCCAAACAAAGAGATAACGGTAACAGAAAATACGATATTGAATAAGTTGGTATTACTTGCAAAACACTTTTAATAAAAACTTCTTTTCCTAAATGGGAAAGTGGTCTAATACACTAACTATTTATGCGGCTATTCATGCGATCTTTAAGCAATTGAAAAGCTTGTCTTTTTTTCCGCCCCACCATGTTAGGGAGCCCCAAGTATCTCTCCGGATTCGAAGAGTGCCTTACCTCCATAATTTCAGACATTAGTGTTATAAAAAATAAGCCATTTGTCAAAGTTGATGTGTTGTCCCAAACAACTTTCGTATTCTCTCAGAATGTATTTTATAACCCAACTCCTCTCCCCGTAGCTTCCCTAAAGAGAACACAATCATCAACAAAAAGTAAATGGGAGACCTCTGCTCCTCTACGGCAAACCTTTGCTCCTGTTAATAATCCATCTTTGTTCGCCAAAGTCATTAGAGAGGATAGATCTTCACTGCAAACCAGGAAAAGGTAAGGGCTAATGGGGTCTCCTTGTTGAAGGCCTCTAGTTGGTTTTGTTGGATATTGCCAGTAACATAGCAAAACAAACTTGAACTTGCTATGTGATCAATGGAAGCAAAACAAGAGAGAGCAAAAACAAAAGCAACAGATAACAAAAGACTTTGAACAAAAGATGGCTGAAAAACTTAATGATATTTCATTGAAGTTTGAATATATAAAAAGATTACATGAGAATTGAACAACTACTTAATACCATAACTGCTCCCACTAAGTTAGACTAATACAAACATAACTTGTACACAAAAGCAAGCTGACTGATCGTTATGTCAGAGTCTTAAAATTTATATAATGAATGATCTAGCCTAGAAACTAACTGTGACAACGATTGAGGCAAGCGCACCTATCGAATAGTAGTATAGTTTAGTGGCAAGACCGGAATATCGAACCCAAAGGAACCAAAAGTACTAATACTAACTTTCTTTCTATTATTTAGCCTAAGAATTGAAGTGAATTATTGTTTAATCTAAAATTAACTAACTACTAAGCTAAAGACGCTAAGACAAAGAGAATGAATTGGGGAAATACTTGTGGAAAAAACCAATTGATTAATACAATACCCAAGGAAGAATCCACCTAGACTTCACTTGTTATCTAACTTTGAACTGCATTTATTTATTCACTTGACTTGATTCGTAGGGATTCCCTAATTTATATTAATACCTCTCTCGAGGCTACTAACGCCTAACCCTAGGTTGATTAATTGAAATCTCTTTCTAATTAAAACCCCAAGAATTGCATTAACTCGATCTATGGACTCCCATATTAGGTTTGACCCTAATCCGGCAGATTTTCATCACCCTATCTCTAGGCGCGCAAGCAACTCCGCTTAATTATGCTAGATCTACTCTTGGCGGGTCTATTCCTCCTCTGCTAAGCACATCAATACTTGAATCAATATCTCAAAATATCAAAACAAGAATTAAAAACACATAATTAAGAACAAATCAAGTATTTATCATATAGCTCAGAAAACAATAACAAGATCCGTCTTATGTTTCATCCCCCTTAGGTATCTGAGGGTTTAGTTCATAATCATAAAAGAATACATCTCAGAAGAAAAGATAAAACAAAACATAAGAAAAACCCTAAAACCCCTAAAGGAATTGAAGAGAAGATCATCCGTCTTGAGTATGACTCAAACTTCTTGAGATGAATCAACTTGCTTTCTTCGAGTAAATCCCACAATTCTGACCTCTCCGGCTTGGCTCCTTGGCCTAGCTGGACGCCCCCCTCAAGGTTGGCCTTTAGGGTGTTTATATAGGCTTTTGGAATGTGTTTCTTTGCCTCTAAGTACCCTAATCCGAATAAAATTCTTCTTGGTCACGGCAGGACACGCCCATGGCACACGCCCGTGTAAGTCGAGTTGTAGGCCGTGTTCGAGCTCAAGCTAAAGAGCACGGCCGTGTGGTGAAACCCCAGGGCCGTGCCAATTTCTCACTTTGGCCCATTTGGCCCGTTTTAAGCCCGTTTCTCGTTCTTTTCATCCTCCTATGCTCTCTTGAGTATAAAACATGAAATTAAAGGATTAAGAGCACCAAATTCCATAATTCAAGGGATAAACCATCCAAAAGCATGCTAAATGTGGGATTAAAATATGTTACTATTACGGTTTATCAAATACCCCCACACTTAAGCTTTTGCTTGTCCTCAAGCAAAAATCTCAACTCACAATTAAAACGAACTTCCTCAATTCATGATATTCATCAATAATGTTTCATCATAATTAATAGGTAATTCATACATTGATAATTTAACCGGAAGGTTCCTAAAGATTCAAACAATCAAAGTCATAGTTTGTATAGTACGAAAAATAGGTGTTTTCCATTACCTAAATAATTACCTCTGATTCAAAATTGATAAAAATTGACATCCTCACTAAAGATTCACTCAAATCACTCGAAGTGTTTAAGGTTCAAAAATAAGCACTCAAAAGTTGAACACGAAAGGTTAATCCCATAGGCTTGCATGAAAATCAAATCTCCACCACTATAATATGAGATGATACACAAATCAAAAGGTCTTTAAAAAGGATTGTAACGGGGCTTGGGGTAAAGGTGTGGATAAAGGCTAAATTAGAGGGTTAGAATCGAGACTGAATTGACAAATTACCTAACTAAAAAGTTGTACTAATACTAAATAATTACATCACGGAAATTTAATACTAATAAAATGAGCTTCTTCTAAAGATAATGAAATTAACAGATTGAGCTCAAATAACATAGAACTACTAATAATGAATATACTTTATTTTTTTTAAGAACAAATCATACAATAATAAAGAAATTAATAACTGAAATAACGAAAATAGTTACGTAACCGATCAAATTAAATCTCGATATAGGGGTAGTCAAGAGGAATGGTGATAACAAATACAAAGTGGGTTATGGGTTAATATTAATGGGTGAGTCAATAAAAGGGTTGTTAGGATCAAAGGGGTTCACTAGGGGTTAATTGTGAAGGTAGGCTTTTAATGGAGTAAGTGAGTTAAATCCTAGGTGCCTTTATCATCTTAGTATATCAAATCAAAGGTGTGGTCTCGACATGTATAATCGATGCAAGTTCTAGAATAACAAATCAATGTTGACACACTCATAATCAATAAAGTGAGCATGAAAAGGAATATGCTCTAAAAGGCTCAAAATCTTACAAAAAATTATGGGCTTTTTGATATCAACCTTGTAAATTTCAAACTTCAAAGTAATAATTAGATTCGGGGTAGACAACCTAACAAAATTTTTACTTCTGAAAAATAGACTTATCCTGCTTGATTTTCTAGTTTCCTACAGTTTAAATCATCACTGCACAATTATCAATGACTTAATCCAAAACATATCAATAAAAATCATAAATCAAAGAAAATTTCATTCTAATAGTAATATGAGAAATTTTACTTAAGAACAAGACATAATTCAGGATTTGAGAATAATGCAAAAAGTTTGGCACTTTTAAGATTCACCCCCCCACACTTAAGATGTACATTGCCCTAAATGTACAAAGATAGATAGGAATTCATAAAAGATAGGGAGAGATGAAACTTCCTAAATTTGGATGGATTCCTTGAGTTGGAGGTGTGGAAACTTGATTCAGAGGTGAAAGATAAGTTGGAGGAGGCGTCTCTGGTGGTGGTATGGGGGCTGCCCACTATTACTGCGCTAGATGAAGAAATTGGGTAGCCCGTGAAGAAATAGCCAAGAAATACTAAGAAAAAATTGAAATAAACTAATTATTTATTTAAGGACAAGGAAGATAAATAGAAGGAAAATAAATGCGACGAAAAAAAGAAAATTAAAAACTAAATGGCCTCAAATATCCTTGGCTTGTCGAGTGGATGAAGCGGCCGGCATGAACTTATGTAGATCGGTCTCCATAGGGGAAGACTGTGCTAGGATCCTTTCGCTTCTTCGACATGGATATGGTGTACATCTAGAGTTTGGAAAAGGGCCTAGGAAGGAGAATATGGAAGGGGGGTCTGAAAATGTATGGAGGAAGGGGAATGGGGAGTAGTTGAGAAGAGGGAGGGGTGGTTTAAATAGAGTTTTGATGTCTGGTACATCCCCACGCCCGTGTACCATGGGCATGTTGGGTCACACAGCCATATCGCACGGCCGTGTTGTGCTTCGTTCGTTTCTCCCACGCCCGTTTCGTGGTCACCATGCCCAAGTTTGATAAAACAGTGTCGACCACGGCTGTATCACACGACCGTGGTGTTTAGTCAGAGCTCGTGTGACTTTCCTTAGTGTCGGCCATGACCATATCAAACGGCCGTGGCAATTTATAGTCGTCCGTCATCTAGGAATCTTTTATCATTGGCTCGTACTACCTCTGCTATGTCAGTACGGAAGTCCATAGTATCCACACGGCCACGGCCGTGTGGTATGAAAATTTGAGCCTAAATATAAATAAAAGAAAATAAATAAAAGTAAACTTAATTATTAGGGTTAGTGCTCGGGTTGCCTCCTGATAAGCGCTCGTTTAAAGTCTTAAGCTAGACTTACCTCTCATTCGCATAATCAGGGTGGTTTGAAGAATTGAACATCCTTCCTCATGCTATCTGTCCTATTATTAGTATATAGTTCAAGTTGAGTAGCGTTTATTTTAAAAGTTCCAAATGTAGGATTACTTACCTCGACTGTTTCTTATGGGAAGACATTGATTACCCTAAAAGGGATTTCTTTGTTTGTATTCGGGTCAAGAGGAGATATTCGAGGGTCTGCTTTATCTAACAATACCTGATCTCCGATTTTGAATTTGGCTGTCCCATAGAGTGGCTTTGGTTCTGCTTCGTGTATTCCTAGTTTTTCCTTGAAATGCGTCTTCCACTCATCTAGTTCATCAGCATGAAGCCTTCGTTCCTCCTGAGTTATTTCTTTGTTGGCATGAGATATAGGATCTGGCTCAGTTGTTTTGTTCCGTGGTGTTTCTTGAAAAGAAGGTTTAACTAATTGGTTATCAATTTAATTTACTTTCTCACCTCTATCACTTGATGTCCTGGTTGAGTCGAGAGCCTGAAGACTGATTGATTCGTCACCTACACGGAGTATGAGTTCTCCTGTACCAATATCAATTTTAGTTCTGGCAGTTTCTAAAAAGGGTCTTCCTAAAATTAAGGGGATCGTGTTTTCCTCCTCCATGTCTAAAACAACAAAGTCTACTGGGAATACGAATTTATCAATCTTTACGAGAACATCTTCGATTATACCCCTAGGAATTCGAATAGTCTTATCAGCTAATTGAATGCTCATCCTAGTTTGTTTGGGTTTCCCTAGATCGAGTTGTTTAAACATTTTATAAGGCATAACATTTATGCTTGCCCCTAAATCAGCTAAAGCATTATCAATAGATAAACTACCAATTAAACATGGAATCGTAAAACTCCCTGGATCTTTTAATTTTCGTGATAGTTTATTTTGTAGAGTTGCTGAGCACATTGCATTTAGCTCCACATGCGATGCCTCGTCTAACCTCCGTTTGTTTGTCAGAATCTCTTTTAAAAATTTCCTTGAATCTGGCATCTGCGAAAGAGCTTCGAGAAACGGTAAGTTAATATGTAATTTCTTTAAGAGTTTAAGAAACTTACCGAACTGTTCCTCTATGTTATCTTTCTTCATTGCTTCAAGATATGGTATGCGAGGTTGGTACTCTTTGATTACTGGTTTTGATTTATCATGACTTACCTCGACCTTACCTTCCTCTACCACATCCTCTTGCCTTAATTTGGGCTCATCTAACCCTTTACTATCATGAGCGGTTATGGCTTGAAGTTGCTCTTTTGGGTTAGTTTCAGTGTTGCTTGGTAATCTACCTTGTGGTCGTTTCGACATGATCTTGGTAAGTTGACCTACCGATTCTGGATCTCTTGAATCAATGCTTCTTTTTTTTTGAGTCTTTGTTTGGTGTTTTGGAACGTGTTTCGACACCGCTATGAATTTTGTCAACATCTCCTCAAGGTTTGGCTTCTTTTCACGTGGGTAGGGTCATTGTTGGAAGTTTGGAGGGGTTCTTCGTCTCTAACTTCCTTGACCTCCCCACGAAAAATTGGGGTGGTTCCTCCAACCTGGATTATAATTGTTACTATAGGGGTTATTCTGAGATCTAAAATTATTACCCATATAGTTCATCTGCTCACTTTCTGTGCTCAGGTTGTAAAGTGGATATTCTGTGTTGCTCATTCCTCCTCCATTTGTGTCGCACTGCATAACTGGATGTACCTGTGAAGAACCACAAAAACCATCAATTTTTTATTTAACATCTCTACTTGATTTGATAGCATGGTTACTGCGTCGATGTTAAAAACACTAGCGGCTTTTGTTGGCCTTGTCCTCGTGACTTGCCACTGATAATTATTCAGTGACATCTCTTCAATAAACTCGTAGGCAGCCTCAGGTGTTTTGTTATTCAAGGTTCCGCTAGCGGCTGAATCAATCAATTGCCTGGTTGAAGGATTTACACCATTATAAAAGGTTTGGACTTGTAGCCACAATGGTAATCCATGGTGTGGGCACCTTCTTAATAGATCTTTGTATCTCTCCCATGCATCATAAAGTGTCTCTAAATCCATCTGCACAAAAGAAGAGATATCATTCCTTAACTTAGCCGTTTTAGTCGGCGGAAAATATTTTAATAAAAATTTTTCGGTCATTTGCTCCCATGTAGTGATTGATCATCGTGGAAGAGAATTCAATCACTGTTTGGCTTTATTCCTCAAAGAAAAGGGAAATAACCGAAGACGAATGGCATAATCAGAAACACCATTTATTTTGAACGTTTCGCAAAATTCTAGGAAATTTGCCAAGTGATTGTTTGGATCTTCATCCTGCAAACCATCAAACTGAACAAATTGCTGTATCATTTGAATTGTGTTAGGTTTTAGTTCAAAATTATTTGTAGCAATAGTAGGTATAACAATACTTGATTCAGTACCAACTAAACTAGGCTTAGCATAATCATACATAGTACGAGGAGCATGATTTTCGGCCATCTCTGGAGGTAGCGGATTATTCTCAGCCATCTCTTCGGTAGTATTATTCTCGTCTTCTTGCTCTTCTTCTATGTAAGTTAAGCTTCGCCTTATTTATCTACGATTTCTGCGAACGGTTCCTTCAATATCACTATCGTAAATTAAGGGTCCTGTCGGGTTCCTTCTAGTCATAAACTAGAGGTACCTGCAAGGAACAAAGAAAGGAAAAAAATTTAGCAAAGTTAAAATAAAATAAAAGTAAATTGAAAAAATAAAAAAATGGCTAAAGTAATAAAAATTGAGCGTTCTTAATATTTTAGTTCCCCGACAACGGCGCCAAAAACTTAATCGTTATGTCAGAGTCTTAAAATTTATATAATGAATGATCTAGCCTAAAAACTAACTGTGACAACGATTGAGGTAAGCGCACCTATCGAATAGTAGTATAGTTTAGTGGCAAGACCGGAATATCGAACCCAAAGGAACCAAAAGTACTAATACTAACTTTCTTTCTATTATTTAGCCTAAGAATTGAAGTGAATTATTGTTTAATCTAAAATTAACTAACTACTAAGCTAAAGACGCTAAGACAAAGAGAATGAATTGGGGAAATACTTGTGGAAAAAACCAATTGATTAAGACAATACCTAAGGAAGAATCCACCTAGACTTCACTTATTATCTAACTCTGAACCAAACGATTTATTCACTTGACTTGATCCGTAGGGTTCCCTAATTTATATTAATACCTCTCTCGAGGCTACTAACGTCTAACCCTAGGTTGATTAATTGAAATCTCTTTCTAATTAAAACCCCTAGAATTGCATTAACTCGATCTATGGACTCCCATATTAGGTTTGACCCTAATCTGGTAGATTTTCGTCACCCTATCTCTATGCGCGCGAGCAACTCCGCTTAATTATGCTAGATCTACTCTTAGGCAGGGTCTATTCCTCCTCTACCTAAGCATATCAATACTTGAATTAATATCTGAAATATCAAAACAAGAATTAAGAACACATAATTAAGAACAAATCAAGTATTTATCATATAGCTCAGAAAACAATAACAAGATCCGTCTTAGGTTTCATCCCCCTCAGGTAATTGGGGGTTTAGTTCATAATCATAAAAGAATAAATCTTAGAAGAAAAGATAAAACAAAACATAAGAAAAACCCTAAAACCCCCTGATGGAATTGAAGAGAAGATCTTCCGCCTTGAGTATGACTCCGGCTTCTTGAGATGAATCAACTTGCTTTCTTCGAGTGAATCCCACGATTCTGACCTCTCCGGCTTGGCTCATTGGCCTAGCTGGACGCCCTCAAGGTTGGCCTTTAGGGTGTTTATATAGGCTTTTGGAATGTGTTTCTTTGCCTCTAAGTACCCTAATCCGAATAAAATTCTTCTTGGTCACGGCAGGGACACGCCCATGGAACACGTCCGTGTAAGTCGAGTTGTAGGCCGTGTTCGAGCCTGCTAAAGGAGCACGGCCGTGTGGTGAAACCCCAGGCCGTGTCAATTTCTCACTTTGGCCCATTTGGCCCGTTTTAAGCCCGTTTCTCGTTCTTTTCATCCTCCTATGCTCTCCTGGGTATAAAACTTGAAATTAAAGGATTAATAGCACCAAATTCCATAATTCAAGGGATAAACCATCCAAAAGCATGCTAAATGTGGGATTAAAATATGTTACTATTACGGTTTATCACTGACATATCAGCTTCTACATCAATTTCAAATCAAATTCTAATCCTACTAACTTTATGAACACATTACAAAGTAACTAAACAAAGTTACATAGGAACAAAATGAACTAAACAAGCTGCTGCACTCGGTTCTGCTCCAATGCTGCTTCTCCATGCTGGTTTCCTGTTGCATTGCAGGCCAAAGTTTAACACTCCTCCTTGGACTGTATGCAACAAACACCAATATTGCTTCTTAAAGCTTCGAACCTTGTAGTACCAAGAGGCTTTGTCAAAATATCAGCCAATTGATCTTGTGAGCTGCAATGAACAAGATTAACTTCTTTGGACTGCTCAACCTCTCGAATAAAATGGAACTTAATCTTAAAGTGCTTTGTCTTGCCATGAAAAACTGGATTCTTGGCTATTGCCACTGCTGACTGATTGTTAACCTTGATCTCATTAGGATCAAATTGCTCTTCATTCAGATCACATAGCAACTTTCTAAGCCAAATGGCTTGATTAACTGCTGCTGCTACTGCAATGTACTTTGCTTTAGCTATGGATTGAGCAACAGTTTGTTGCTTCTTTGAGCTCTAGAAAAACACACCTGAGCCAAGGGTAAAGAAGTAGCCCGAGGTGCTCTTCATATCATCAACAGAGCCAGCCCAGTCACTATCTAAGTAGCCAACCAACTTAAGCTCACTTCTTTTCTTGAACATGACCCCAAACTTCAATGTTCCTTTAACATACCTGAGTATCCTCTTTGCTGCCTTAAAATGAGTTGTGTCACAACAATGCATGAACCTTGACAATAGACTAACAGCATGCATAAGGTCATGTCCGTTTCTTTGTCAAAGTAAAGCA
Source organism: Gossypium sturtianum (assembly GCA_025698515.1). Lineage (NCBI taxonomy): Eukaryota > Viridiplantae > Streptophyta > Magnoliopsida > Malvales > Malvaceae > Gossypium > Gossypium sturtianum. The sequence continues at coordinate 134,697,321 of CM046943.1, read as the reverse complement.
AGCAAGCGACCTACTAGACTTTGATATTCTCTTTCATCAACCTTTACTTGATCTCTACATCGCTAGTCGACTTCTCTCCTAGAGCCACCGGTGTCGATCGTTTTGCAATTTTGCATGCAAAATCATTAAGGATCTTCAATGCAAAGGTATATTGGCTAATAAAATGCCATGATCGATTTGATTTACTTCCATGCCAAGGAAGTATGTCATGACTCCCAAGTCTGTCATTTCAAAAACTTCTTGCATTTGCTTTTTGAATTCACAAATAAATTTATCCTTGCTTCCTGTTACAAGCAAGTCATCAACATAAAGAGATACAATTAGCAAGGTCTCATTGTTGGACTTCTTCACATAGAGTGTTGGTTCACTCAAGCTTTTCTCAAATCCGAGCCTAGACAGGTAAGTGTCTACCCTGTCATACCAGGCCCTTGGTGCCTGTTTCAGGCCATACAGTGCCTTTTTCAGCCTATAGACCTTGTCCTCTTCTCCTTGAACTTCAAAACCATCAGGCTGCTCAATGAAAATCTCCTCTTTAAGAAAGCCATTAAGAAATGCTGAATTAACATCCAACTAATGAACCTTCCACTGTTTCTGAGCAGGTATGGCAAAAAGAAGCTTGATGGTATCTAGCCTAGCCACTGGAGAAAATGTCTCCATAAAATCAATGCCATGCTGCTGGCTATACCCTTTTACCACAAGCCTTTCCTTGTGCTTGTTCAAAGAGCCATCAGCATTGTACTTGGCTCTAAAAACCCACTTGACACCAATAACTTTCTTGTGAGTTGGTCTATCCACCAATTCCCAAGTGTCATTCTTGTGAATCATTTCTAATTCAGCTTCCATGGCCTTCTTCCAATGCTTGTCTCTGACAGCTTCTTCAAAACTCGAAGGCTCAACTATAGCCACATTACATCTTTGATAGATGTCATCAATGGAACTAGTCCCTCTCACAGGAGCATCATCAAAATCTTCATTGCTAGACTCAGCTTCAACAGTTTCCAAGCTACTGTCTAGTTGATCTTCTTCAATCTGACTTGCATTAGAACCATCCCAGCTTCAAGTCTTCTCCTCATCAAATTTGACATCCCTACTCACCAAAATCTTCTTGGTTGAGGGATCATATACCTTGTAGCCCTTCTTGGTGCTGCTGTAGCCAACAAATATGCCTGGAACAACTCTTCTTTCAAGCTTGGTTCTCTTTTTAGCTGGAATGAGGGCATAACAGACACATCCAAACATATTCAGGTGTAAAACAGTTGGCTTGAGTCCATGCCAGGCTTCAAAAGGAGTCTTGTTCTTGACAGCATGTGTAGGCAACTTGTTGAGTAGATACACTGAGGTATTGACAGCCTCAGCCCAAAATTTGCTTGGCAGCTTGCTCTTAAATAGCAAGCATCTGGCCATGTCCATCACTGTCTTGTTCTTCCTCTCACACTCTCCATTTTGTTGAGGAGTATACACTGTGGTTAACTTATGATAGATCCCAGCTTGCTCACACATCTTCTGAAATCTATCAGATAAGTACTCCGAGCCATTATCAGTTCTCAAGGCCTTAATCTTGTAGCTGTCTGATTTTCAGCTAGAGCCTTGAATTTTCTAAAGGCTTCAAACACTTCAGACTTCTGCTTCAAGAAATAAACCCAGCAAAATCTAGTCAGATCATCAATGAATAGCACAAAATACCTACTTTCATTCAAGGAAGTAGTCTTCATTGGTCCACAGATATCAGAATGAACCAACTCAAGCTTCTCTCGAGCTCTCCATGCCTTGTTAACTGGAAAGGGCAATCTGGCTTGCTTACCAAGCTGACAGACTTCACAAACATTCTCTCTGACTTCAACCTTAGACATATCATCAACCAGGTTCAATCTATGCAGCAAGTCTAGTGATTTATAATTGACATGGCCTAGCCTTTTGTGCCATAGGCCAGCACTATCAACCAAACTAGTGTAAGCCTTCTTTTCAAGTTGATTTACATCGAGCATGAAACACCAATCAGTCATTGCTACTGTGACTAGCTCCTGACCATGTGAGTCTTTAACAGTGCAAAAACCATTCTCAAAAACAAGTGAGTGACCTTTTTCTACCAATTGTCCAACACTTAGCAAATTCTGATCTATGTCAGGCACAAAAAGCACATCAGAAATCACTTTGTTACCTGAACAAGTGTTGATCACCACATTGACTATGCCTTTGGCTTCAATCAGATTCTCATTACCAATTCTGATCTTTGAGGCAAAGCTTCTATCGAGGTCCTTGAACAACTTTTCATCAGCTGCCATGTGGTGTGTGCAGCCACTATCCATTAGCCACTCCTTTTTGGCCTTGCTAGATGTTGCAAAGCATGTTGCTGTGAAGACATGCTCCTCCTGAGCTTGAAGGTCCTCAGCAGCCTATGCCTGATTTTGCTGCTGTGCTGGTGCCTTCCCCTTGTTCTTGCAGACTTTCTGTACATGTCCAAACTACTTGCAACTTCTACATTGAATGTCTGGTCTGTACCAGCAATACTTCTCCAAATGTGTAGTCTTTTGGCAGTGCTTGCATGGTGGAAACCTCATCTTTCCTGCATCCCTCCTTGGCTTGTCTTTCTTATCGAGCCAAGGCTTTTTTGTTTTCTGACTTGAGCCTTCTCTGGCCTTTGCTTGGAAAGCTCCCTCAGGATGCTCTTCCTGCCTGTTGGCCCTTCTTTGCTCGAGTGCATAAAGGGAGTTCACCAACTTAGACAAAAAATGGTTTTGAGATCTCTTGAGTCCTCCAATAAGGAGATTTTTGACTCAAACCTCTCGGGGAGAGTGGTGATCACCTTCTCAACAACCCTGCTTTCACTAAAGTCTTCACCAAGTAGCCTTATGTTATTGACAGTGGCCATTATCCTGTCTGAGTATTGCTTGATGGTCTCTGCTTTTTTCATCTTCAGGTTCTCAAAATCTCTCCTCAAATTGATTAGCTATTGTTGCCTTGTCTTTTTAGACCCTATAAACTCCTCCTTCAGCTTCTCTCATGCTTGCTTAGGTGAGTCACAAGCCATGATTCAAGTGAAGATCACATCAGAAACTCCATTCTGTAGGCAGGCCATGGCCTTATGCTTCTTGGCTCGTTCCTCACTATGCTGTCTAATCTGAGCAATGGTGGGATTAGCTCTCAATGGAGGTGGCTCGGCATCATTCTCAACTGCACTCCACAATTCTTGTGCCTGAAGGTAAGTCTTCATTTTTACCACCCAAATGTGGTAGTTTTCACCAGTGAACACATGTGGTGGAGGTGGTGTGAAGCTCATCCTGTTGCAACAAGTTCAATAGCCTCGATTTCTTTCTTCTCAAGCTTTGTTCCCACAAAAAAAACGACCAACAAAAGAGGCCCTCAAAGATGACAGGCTCTGATTACCATTTGTTGGATATTGGCAGCAACATAGCAAAACAAACTTGAACTTGCTATGTGATCAATGGAAGCAAAACAAGAGAGAGCAAAAACAAAAGCAACAGATAACAAAAGACTTTGAACAAAAGATGGCTAAAAAATTTAATGATATTTCATTGAAGTTTGAATATATAAAAAGATTACATGAGAATTAAACAACTACCTAATAACATAACTGCTCCCACTAAGTTAGACTAATACAAACATAACTTGTACACAAAAGCAACTTCGACATATCGCCTTCTACATCAATTTCAAATCAAATTCTAATCCTACTAACTTTGTGAATACATTACAAAGTAACTAAACAAAGTTACATAGGAACAAAATGAACTAAACAAGCTGCTGCACTCGGTTCTGCTCCAATGCTGGTTTCCTGTTGCATTGCAGGCCAAAGTTTAACAGGTTTTATAATCCCCCCACTTCACCATTAAGAACAATGGAATATGATACTGAATTGATGCAATGCATAAGAAGATCCACCCACATCATTGAGAAGCCCATTTTTTTGCATCATCTATCTCAAAAAAATCCCATTCCACTCTGTCATACGCCTTACTCATGTCGAAGCCCATTTTTTTGCATCATCTATCTCAAAAAAATCCCATTCCACTCTGTCATACGCCTTACTCATGTCGAGTTTTAGGGAAAAAAAATCTTTTTCTTCCCATTCTCTTCTTCTTGAAAGTGTTCAAATTTTCACAAGCTAATAGAACATTATCTGTGATCAAACGCCCCGGAACGAAAACAATCTGTGCTTCATCTATGCATTCATTCAACACTTTCTGAAATCGATTTACCACTGTCTTCGAAATGAATTTATAAAACACTAAACATAAGCTTATGGGTTGAAAATATTTCAAATTATGGAGATTTGCCACTTTTGGAATGAGAACAACATGAGTATGATTTATATCTTCCATCGAGGCCCCTCTATCCAGGACTCAAATAATTATGAGCTCATATTGACACCAACAAACTTTCGAGTTTAAATTTGTTTTGTCAACTCTAGTATTGCTTCATGGTTTGGTATTATTTTGCGTAAGGATTTGGTTCCTTAAAAGGGATTCATTTTCTGTAAGCGGATTTAGTAAGTGGGATTTTTGTAGTGTTTAAGGTGTCTTAGAATGTTTGATGTTTAAGGCATCTATCTTTGTAACCTTACTAGATGTTTTGGTAATCAACGGTATTATGTAAACAAAAATAATTATATTTTTAAACCATTTAAGATTTTATTGCTCATATTATCTTCAATTCCGCATTCGTCTTATTACGTCCAATTTTAAAATTAGATATTTTTTAGTTTTTATTTAATTTGATCAATTCTTTTTTATTTTCAAGAAAAGATTGTATATACACATTCCTTGGGCTTTTCATGTTTGCTACTTTCAATCTTGATATTAGGCTTAGAGTTGGGTGAAAACGAAAATAAGATTTAATTACAATAATGGAAAAGTAGAAAGATAGCTAAGTTAAAAAGACGGAAAACTCTTTCTTTTCATTTCGTTTTGTTACTTTTTTTTTTTTGAAAAAGATAATAAATTTTATCTTAATAAAAGGCCTAAGTATAAAGACAGTCGATTTTAACAACCTTTCACATAAAATAAATGAAGAAAACAAATAAGTCAATATTGAAGTGATCCCACCTTAGGTATATAGTTTCAAAGTGGGACAGGTTCAATCAGTAATGAAGTGGTCCCACCTTTCGCAGCTTTGCCAACATGTGTGTAGCCATCCCCTTCTCTATAAAGCACATCCATAACTCTTGCAAGATTGAGACTTCGATTTAAAACTGGTATTGGCATTTCTGTTGGTTTTAAGAACTCTTTATTAATTTCCTTCCACGAGCTCTCTATATGTTTGTTGAATTCATCGTATGCCTCTTGTGCTGTCACACCATATTGTTCCATATAACACTCAATGGCTGAGCAATCATCTTTTCTCCTGTGTTTGAACTTGTGCTCAGCAATGTCATCCATGAACCTACAAATTATAGTGGAGGCTTTAATGATCTTAGGGTCACCGGCTGCCCAAGTAAATGTCTCTGGAGTTATAACATCTCCCATGCCCACGAAAGCTGTTATAGCAAGCATGACATAGCCAGAGGTCGGTACTGTATTGTTACTACTTATTAACGTTGGTTTGTAGTTTTGATGGGTCCATTTGGCTTCCAAAAAATAAGCTTGAGCAAGTCGTATCATCTGTATGGCCATAAAAACCCAACAATTGTTACTACTTATTAATCTTTTCGTGCTTATTAAATTAAACAAAATTAAGCATTAAGTTTTTGATGATCCAAGTTAAGTGCCAATCTACGTACCGCCTTTTTTGCATATTCGACACGATATTGTCTCCCTTGCTCGGTCATCAATTGATCTATTTCTTCATAAACATCTAATAACGCCTTATAACTAATTTTCATGAACTCTGCGAGTTGATCCATACATTTAATATCCCATCTAAAACACAATTTCATAGCTAATTTTAGTATTAATTCGATAACGTATGCAGACTTCAAAAAATGAAAGTTAATTTACAATAGTTGAACAAGTCTAACCTTTCAATGACATCCGTATAGGGAATGAGTTCATCATATGTTGCATATGAATCATATGTGTCATCTACGATGGATGCCATGACTATTACTTTTGTCATCATCTTTCTACCAAGAGAATATTGAGGCTCAAAGTACATTCCCATTATCCAAAAATAACCTTCAACTACTCTATATCTTTTAAATGGTAGTTTTCTTGTAAAGTCTTCCACCACCTACCAGAAAACAACAAAATTCATACTCGTTAGGGCAATCTAATACTCATTTCATTTAGTAGAAAAGAGTGCTGAATTTTTAATTCTAGTGATTAATCCGGACAACCTTTGCTAGAGAAAAAAGATCCAAACACTTACCTGCAAATCTCACTTAGCTCTTTCCTGTGCAAAAGCTGTAACAAGTTGAAATCTATCTTGCAAACTCCAACAATGCCTTATTGTGGGATTCAATATCCTGGTATAAGGAAATGTATCGCCTAGCCTCGACCCTTGGCAAGCCTCTTCGGATCGACTGCTTTAAGGCATGAGTAACCTGTTCTGACAGAGGATAGTCTAAAGTTGCAGCTGCAAGAGTTAGGTGAGTGGTGGTGAAAGAAATAGCCTCATCCAATATATCTTCCCCATGCACACGCATATAGGAAGCTTCGTAAAGTTCCAACAGTCCTTGCACATTATTCATCAGAGATGACTTGAAATTCCCTTCCTCATATTTGAATTTGTAGAATGCCTCTGCTCAAACAATATCCAGAGTTATCATCAAACACATTATTGGAATATGAAATAAATATTAAGAAATTCTAAAGTTGAAGATTTAATTACCACATGAAACATCAAAGCCGTGCTCTCTAAGTAATCGAAATCGAAGAGAAGTAGTATGGAGATCATTGTCAGCTTCATTGTTGTCATGGTATATAGCTTCTAATGCATCTTCAATCTCTTTTTCAAAGTGGTAATTCACACCCAATCTTTGGACTGTATCGATTAGGGGCAACTTTCGAATTGAAGTATCCATGGGCGCCACAAGCATCCTCCTCACTTCTTTTAATTCTTCATAACGTAGTTGAGTTGTAGTATCAATATCCTGCTCCAAGATGAAAATATCTTCGTATTAAACACAATTCATATTCGTATATACACAAAATATGTATGTATGTATGTATGTATGTATGTATGTATACCTTATCAGGAAAATTGAGGAAGACATCTCCCCAAATGCCAGGATGAAAATCGGCCTTGGGACGATTTTCCATGTTGCAGGAAATGGGTGAAGCAAGGATTTGAGAAACTTGTGAAGCCATTTCTCTAGCTTGTTGGAACTTAATATTGTTCAATTGCTAATTAGTTTTCTCTTCTTAAATGAAATTAGCATCGATTTGTGTGAGGCTAAGTCAGCAATTGTTGCACCAATGGAGCATTATAAAATTCACAAATAATCCGAGGGGTAATTAGTATTTCTTTCCCTCGCACTGGTATTGTATCCCATGTGTATCCTTTAGTTTTCTTAGACTCTTGGTCCCGTCAAGATTAATAGAATTCCTAAACTATGGGGACCACAATAGAGTCTTTTGGGATGGTACAAAAATGTTCGCATCCAGGATCTCTAATTAGAGGTCATATCTCCTGACATAGGATCATTAACGGTTCAAACCCCTGTTCTTGAATAAATGTTTTTCCTTAAGAGTTCTATAAAATATCTTCCAACATTTTGATTTAGGAAATTAGAGAGGTTTGGAGCCGTCAATGGTGTAAAACCCTAACCCGTATCCGTCGTCAGATTAGGGTTACGAGGTATTACCGAACAGAACGCAACTCAAAATAGACATACATTGCATTTCATGCTTCGTAAATCAGTCACATCAATACATGCGTATATTTAACTTAATATTTGATATCACACAGCTTATAACCAAAGTATATTCGGCATTAGCAACTTTACTAATTAGTCAAGTATAAAATTTTAAATATCAAAGTCATATACACATTTTACCTAATCATTTTGAACCATTCAAAGAAATTGCATAAATCAAATCATAGTATACTCAACTTGCAAATTCATTAACCAAACCAACCCACATTTACTTAACCATATCTCATGAACTATTCGGCTAGCATATTGATTAAATTGAGTTATCCACACGGCATATTAAACATATAAATATTTATATACATATTACACATAGACAAGCCTCATTTCAAAGCCAAATGTACTTCATCTCTTATCACAAATTTATGCGCATATGACCATATCAATTGAATCATTCAATTATAAACTATATGTGCACAATACAAATCAACTCATCCTCTATTTGGCTAATCCAATAATCTTATAAAAGCTTAATTCAAACATGCATTACTCATTTAACTATCATTACCCAAATTTTGTATGAACCTTATTTATTAACTTTAAATTCATTTAAAAGACATTTATATATCAATTAAAAGACCAAAAACATGCATATTGTTCTATTACAAATCTGCGCCTATGAATAAACCATTTAAGCCATATGCAAATATCCATACAACTCATATCATTTTACAAATACCAAGCCGAATGTTAAGACCATAAGCATGAGCAATTCAAACGTTTATTTAGTACTCCACATGCATATAGGTATGGCCTCTCTATTAACTAACTAATAGATAATATATCTTAACTAACATCCACTAATCTGCATATTGCCGAAACACATGATTGAACAATTACCATATATATATATATATGCATGATATCATTATCCAAATAAACTTAAGCCATAATCAATTTCAAGGATTAACAAGACATACCAAACTTACTCCACTTATATGCTATAACCGAATATACATTAGCAAATTACTAGTTACTTTCAAATCAATTTATCAATGTAAAATATACTCTTACAAACCAACTTTAACTATCATTTCATCTAAGATATACTTAGCATTTAACCTATTTATTCAACCCACATTTCAAGACCTTAACACCAAGCATAAACCAAGTTTATCACCTACATATGTAATACTTATTACTTTCGATACAAGCTTAATCCATGACTAAATTCAGACAATCATTAGGAAAGCATACCAAACAAATCACACATAAATATACCATGACTTAAATTATATAACTTAAGCATTAAATATATCCATTATATCAAAAGCATAAAACTAAGTTTAACCAAAAGAAATAAGCCATTTTCGCATGGCTCATATACACATAACCCAAAATCAAACATTATAACTAGACTATACATGCCATAAGTTCAAATTCAAACTTAACAAAATACCGAAAAGAGTCGATAGTGTGATAGACTTCTCTGACGATCCCTGAGCTCGTAACCAACTTCCAAAATCTATAAAACAAAAAGCATATACACACACAGTAAGCTAACATAGCTTAGTAAGTCATAAGCAAAAGAAACATTAAATCATATACACAATTTATTCTAAATAAACAATAATAAGCTATCATAATTTCATATATATTTTCAACTTATAAATTTCATATATCAAATCATGTATAACTTACACAAACTTTCCTTTGGCCGTATTTTCCTTTGTACTTTAGTATAATTAACCTTCACTTTATACAATATATTTTCATCACAAGGCCGAACATATATATATATCCACATATTGTAACACCCCTAACCCGTATCCGTCGCCGGATTAGGGTTAAAGCTATTATCAGACAGATCAGAAACTTTTATAGATAATTCATATTACAAAACATCATTTCACATCAAAGAGTCCCTTCTATAGGTCAATGAGACCTTAAACATACTTTAGAGTAGGGCCGGGACTATACCGAACTCTTACGGAAATTTTCAAAAATTTAAAATTTTTCTAAGTTATGCAGGACACACCCCGTGTGGGCTGGCCCTGTACCTCCCACGGACACCAGAAACCCCCATGGTCTAGGCCGTGCCAAAACTAGGGCATGTATACTGACTTTTCCACACGGCTACTAGGCACGCCCGTGTACCATGGCCGTGTACTCTTAGGCCATATACTGACTAAACCACACGACTACTAGGCACGCCCGTGTGCCATGGCCGTGTGCCCTTAGCTCGCTACTGACTTACTCCCACGGCTATCAAGCACGCCTGTGTGCCACAACCGTGTGGCAAAACAGGCCATTTGCAAGGCCAAAATGCCACCCACAAAGGGTCAAACCTACAAGCATATTACCAAAGCAACTCATGCACATTTGGACATCAAAGACATATCAAAACAACCATCCAATCACTACATTCAAATCCGTTTCAATCATACCAATTTACATAACTAAAACTCATGTATACACAAGCATAATTCATCCATATTTACCTTTCATGAATTCATTCTTTTGTTCAAACATATATGCTCAAATTTCACCCATATACTTACCATAGACTTAACCATTTATATGCTATCAAAACATACCAAAACATACATCATTTATCATATTCATTAAAGCATATTGCCAACACATAACTAGCCAAATCACATGGCTAAGTTCATACATCAAACTTAAACCAAAATACTAGCTTATACATGCCATATCTAGCTATATACATTTCCAAAAGATACCAAATTGAGTTTGCGTAGTGTGATGAAAATCCTCGACTGTCTCCGAGCCTTCAATAGCTTTGGCGATCTATAAAACAGAGAAAACACACACAGAGTAAGCTTTCCAAAAGCTTAGTAAGTCATATACAAATAAACATAACTTAAAATGCACTTAGCATATCTATACAATGACAATAATGGTTCTCATAGCATATACATCTCACATAGAGTTTGACTCAATTGTTTAGCCATAATTTATCACATACTTCAACTCATTACCACCTATACACATAGTTCATCTCATCATTCCATTGCACATATTCATTTTAGTAAGTTCATATAGATACTTACCTTTCATACACACCTTGTGTACTGATCGTTATTTTCGCGATGTCAAAGTCTTAAAATTTATAAAAGGAATGATCGAACCTGGAAACTAACTATGACAACGATTTGAGGCAAGCGCACCTATCGAACAGTAGTATAGCTTAGGCAAGACCGGATTGTCGAACCCAAAGGAACCAAAAGTACTAATACTAGCTTTCTTTTTATTATCTAGCCTAAAATAAGTGAAGTTGTTATTTAATCTAAATTTAACTAACTACTAAGCTAAAGACGCAAAGACAAAAAGAATGAATTGGGGAAATACCAATGGAAAAACTCAGTTGATTAAGACGATACCCTTAGGAAGAATCCACCTAGACTTCACTTGTCATCTAACTCTGAACCAAACGATTTATTCACTTGACTTGATTCGTAAGACTCCCTAATCTATATTAAACCCTCTCTCGAAGCGAATAACGTCTAACCCTAGGTTGATTAATTGAAATCTCTTTCTAATTAAAACCCCTAGAATTGCATTAACTCGATCTATGGACTCCCATATTAGGTTTCATCCTAATCCGGCAAAATCTCGTCACCCTATCTCCAGGCGCGCGATCAACTCTGCTTAATTATGCTAGATCTACTCTTAAGTAGGGACTTTTGCTCCTCTACCTAAGCACATCAAACTTGAATCAATATCCCGGAAATATCAACACAAGAATTAAGAATACATAATTAAGAACAAGTCAAATATTTATCATATAGTTCAGCAAACGATAACAAGATTCATCTAAGTTTAATCCCCTTTAGGTATCTAAGGGTTTAGTTTATAACAATAAAAGAAAACATCTCAGAAGAAAAGATAAAACAAAACATAAGAAATCCCTAAAACCCCCTGAAGGAATTGAAGGAGAGATCCGCCGTTTTGAGTAGAATTCTGGCTTCTTGAGATGGATCAATTGGCTATCTTCGAGTGTTTCCCACAAATCTGACCTTTTCGGCTCGGCTCCTTGGCCCAGCTCACCACCCCTTTCTAGGTTATACTTAGGGTGTTTATATAGGCTTTTGAAATAGGTTTCTTTGCCCCTAAGTATCCTTTTCCGAGTGAAATTACTCTTTTCCGCGGCAGGGACACGGCCATGGCACACGCCCGTGTGAATTGTCTTTAGGCCGTGTTCTAGTCTATCAGGGAGACACGACCGTGTTGGCTCAAGTCGAGGCCGTGTTAATTTTCAGTTTGGCCCAATTTGGTCCGTTTTAAGCCCGTTTCTTGTTCTTTTCATCCTCCGGTGATTTCTTGAGTATAAAACATGAAAAGAAAGGATTAAGAGCACCTTTTTACATAAATCAAGGGATAAATCATCCAAAAGTATGCTAAATGTGGGATTAAAATATGTTACTTTTACGGTTTATCACATACCCCCACACTTAAGCTTTTGCTTGTCCTTAAGCAAAATTCTTAACTTACAATTAAAACGAACTTTCCATGATTCAATATTCCTATCAACAATGTCTCATCATAATTCATAGATAATTTATACATGGATAATTTAACTCAAAGAGTCCTAAAGATTCAAACAATATAAGTCATACATTTGTAGCACAAAACATAGGTGTTTCCCCTCATCTAAATAATTACCTCGATCCAAAACCTACAAGGATTGACATCCTCACAAAAGATTCACTCAAATCACTCAAGTGTTTAAGGTTCAGAATTAAGCACTCAAATGTCAAACTGAAAAGTTAATCCCATAGGCTTGCATGAAAATCAAATCTCCACCATCATTATATGAGATGATGCACAAATCAAAAGGTCTTTATCAGGGTTGTAACGTGGCTTGGGTTAAGGTGTGGATAAAGGCTGAATTAGAGGGTTAGAATCGAGATCGACTTTGAAAAATTACCTAACTAGAAACAACGAATTGAAAAATAAATAATTACATGAATTGAAACTTTGAAACTAATAATACGATCTTCTTCTTCAATAAATAGACGTTAACTATACAAGCTCGCTTTTCATCATACTAATACTGAATATACTTCGATTTTTTTTTCAGAACAAATAATCAAATATTTACAATAATAAGAAAGTGCTTTAACAACTAAAATATAGAACATAGTTAGGCAACTGCTAAAAATCAAATCTCGACAAAAAGGGTAGTCAAGAAGAATGGTGATAACAAATACAAAGGGTTTTGGGTTAATATTAATGGGTGAGTTCTAGAATAACAGTTCAACGTTGACACACTCATAATCAAGAAGTGAGCATGAAAAAGGATATATGCTCTTATAAGGCTCAAAATCTCACAAAAAATTATGGGTATTTTGATATCAACCTCGTAAATTTCAAATTTCAAAGTAATATTCAAATTCAGGTAGACAACCTTAAATTTTTTTTTTATTTCTGAAAGATAGACTTATCATGCTTGATTCTCTAGTTTCTTAGAATTTAATTATCAATGCACAATTATCAATGGCTTAATCTAAAACATGTCAATAAAAATCATCAATTATGGGAATTTCATTCTAATGATAATATGAGTAATTTACTTTAAGACAAGGCATAATTCATGGATTTGAGAACAATGCAAAAAGTTTAGCACCTAATTTCAGGAATTTGAGAATAATGAAAAAAAATTAGGCACCTTTTTAGGTTGTTCACCCCCCACACTTAAGATGTACATTGCCCTCAATGTACAAAGATATATATATAGACAATTAAGTATAAATTCAAAAGATATGGAGAGAAGTGAAACTCCCTGAATGATGGATGAAATCCTTGCGTTGGAGGTAAAAGATAAGTTGGAGGGTTCATTCTTTATGACGATCCTGCGCTAGATGAAGAAATTGGGTAGCTCATGGAGGATTAGCCATGATATAATAATCATAATTAAAACTATACTAATTAAATAATTAAAGAAAAACAAGCTAGAGTGAAGAAAAATAAAAAGTGAACTAATATTAAAAGAAAAGATAAATGGACCGTAGAGTCCTTATTGTTGGGTGTGATTTCTAAGGCTGTGGATATGGTGGTGGTCGTGGTGTGATTCCCAAGCAGCCTGAAGAACTAAAAACCAAGAAACTAAAATAAAATAAGTTAAATTAAGCAGAAGAGAAGTAAAGATACGAAAATTAAAGCAAAAGAGAAAAACGAAATAAGAACTAATTGGCCTCAAATATCCTTGGCTCGTCGAATGATTGAAGCGGCCAGCATGAACTTATATAGATCGGTCTCCCTCTGGGAGACTATGCTTGATTCCTTTCGCTTCTTCGGCATTTGGTGTAGCTCAAGGGTTTTGGGGATGTATTGGAGAAGAGAAGTAGGAAGAGGGTTGAGAAAGAAAAGAAAAACTAAATGGGCTGAATGGGTGAGAAGAGGGAGGGGTGGGTGGTTTAAATAGAATTCTCAAGTCAGGTACATTCACACGCCCGTGTCTCGTGGGCGTGGCATCTCACAAGGCCGCATCGCACAGCTGTGGTAGGCTTCGTTCATTTCTCCCACGCCCATGCTCAGGTCGCCACGCTCGTTGGTGACAAGTCAGTGTCGTCCATGGCCGTGTCGCACGGCCGTGGTGTTTTGTTGGTGCTCGTGGGGTGGTGGTTGGAGTCCGTGACTCTGAAGATTTGATTCTTTCTAACTTGTACCTCTTCTGCCATTGTCAGTATAGAGATTTTGTACCTCCACACGGCCACAGCCACGGCCGTGTGCAAGGCCGTGTGGGCTGGAAATCTGCACTTTTGGTTAGTTTAAAACTAGGTGTTTAAGACTAAGATAAGAGAAGAAAATAAAATGAAAACAAATACGAAAGTAATTAGGGTTAGTGCTCGGGTTGCCTATCGAGAAGCGCTCGTTTAAAGTCTTAAGCTAGACTTTCTTCGTATTCGCCACAAATCAGGGTGGTTTAAAAATTTGAATATCTTCCCTCATGCTATCAGTTCTATTTCATTGATAAAGTTTAAGTCGAGAAGCGTTTATATTGAAAGTACCAAAAATAGGATTACTTACCTCGACTGTTCCGTATGGGAAAACACTGGTTACCCTAAACGGTATTTCTTTGTTTGTGTTAGGTTCAAGGAGATGTTCGAGGGTCTGTTTTTTCTATCAATACCTGATCTCCGATTTTGAACTTGTTTGCTTCGTGGAGTGGCTCTGGTTCTACTTCGTGTATACCTAATTTTTCCTTGAAATGTGTCTTCCACTCATCTAGATCATCGACCTAAATCCCTTGTTCTTCGTGTGTTATTTCTTTGTTGGCACATGGTATAGAATCAGGTTTAGTTGTATTCTTTCCTGGTGTTTCCTGAAAAGAAGGGTTAACCGAATGGTTATCAATAGAATTTGTTTTCTCACCTGGATTACTCGATGTTCTAGCCGAATCGAGAGCTTGGAGAGTGACTGTTTCATTACCTACACGAAGTATTAGTTCTCCTGCATTAATGTCGATTTTAGTTCTAGCAGTTGCTAAGAATGGTCTTCCTAAAATTAAGGGAATCGAATTATCCTCATCCATGTCTAAGACAACAAAATCTCTGGGAAATGAATTTATCAATTTTTACAAGAACATCTTCGATAATACCCTAGGAATTCTAATAGTTTTATCAGCTAGTTGAATGCTCATCCTAGTTTGTTTGGGTTTCCCTAGACCTAGTTGTTTAAACAATTTATAAGGCATGACATTTATGCTTGCCCCTAAATTAGCTAACGCATTATCAATAGGTAAACTACCAATTAAACATGGAATCATAAAACTCCCTGGATCTTTTAATTTCTGTGGTAGTCTATTTTGCAAGATTGCCGAGCACATTGCGTTTAGTTCCACGTGTGATGCCTCGTCTATCCTTCGTTTGTTCGTCAAAAGCTCTTTTAAAAATTTTCTAGAATCTGGCATCTGTGAAAGAGCTTCAAGTAACGGTAAGTTAATATGTAATTTATTTAAAAGTTTAAGAAACTTACCGAACTGTTCCTCTGTGTCGTCTCTCTTTAATGCTTCGGGATATGGTATGCGAGGTTGGTACTCTTTGATTACCGGTTTTGGCTTATTATTACTTACCTCAACCTTACCTTCTTTGACCACATTCTCTTACTTTGAATTGGGCTCGTGTAACCCTTCACTTTCTTGAGCTGATATGGCTTGGATTTGCTCTTTTGGGTTAATCTCAGTGTTGCTCGGTAGATGCCCTTGTGGTCGTTCGAAAATTATCTTTGCGAGTTGTCCAACTGTGTTAGTAAGTTGTCCAACTGTCTTAGTGAGTTCCCCAACTTGGCTCTCGATCCCTTTAATTGATGCCTGTTGATTCTTAAGGGTGGCCTCAGTGTCTTGGAGACGGTTATCTGTAGCTACCATGAATTTTGTCAGCATCTCTTCAAGGTTCGGCTTCTTCTCCTATGGATAGGGCTGATTTTGGAAATTTTGAGGAGGTTGTTGTCTTTGAATTCCTTGATTTCCTTGACCTCCCCATGAAAAATTTGGGTGGTTCCTCTAACCTGGATTATAAGTATTGCTATAAGAGTTATTATTAGATCTGAAATTATTACCTATATAGTTCATCTGTTCGCTTCGTGCTGGTTGGTAGGGTGGGTACTCGGGATTTGCCACGCCTTCCACTTGCGTCGCCTTTGCATTCATCGGATGTACTGCGAAGAACACAAACTATCAAGCTTTTTATTCATCATCTCTACCGTGTTGATAGCATGTTTCTTTGCGTCGAGGTTGAAAACTCCGGCTGATTTTGTTGGTTTTGTCCTTGTAACTCGCCACTCGATAGTTATTCAATGACATCTCTTCAATAAACTTGTAGGTCGCTTCCGGGAGTTCTGTTGTTCAGGGTTCCACCGGCGGCTAAATCAATTAGTTGCCTCGTTGAGGGGTTTACACCGTTATAGAAAGTTTGGACTTGGAGCCACAAGGGTAAACCATGGTGCGGACACCTTCTCAAGAGATCCTTGTACCTCTTCTATGCGTCGTATAATGTCTCTAAATCCATCTGCACAAAAGAAGAGATATCATTCCGTAATTTGGCCATTTTGGCCGGTGGGAAATATTTTAATAAAAAATTTTCGGTCATTTGATCCCATGTAGTGATTGACCCTCGTGGTAATGAGTTTAACCACTGTTTAGCTTTATTCCTTAATGAAAAGGGAAATAACCGAAGCCTTATGGCATCATCAGAAACGCCATTTATTTTGAAGGTATCATAGAACTCTAAAAAATTAGCTATATGAGTATTTGGGTCTTCGTCCTACAAACCATCAAATTGAACAAATTGTTGAATCATTTGTATAGTGTTAGGCTTTAATTCAAAATTATTAGCAGCTATAGCAGGCCTAACAATACTTGATTCTACTCCTGTTAAATGAGGTTTAGCATAATCATACATAGTACGCGGAGCATTATTTTCTACCACATCTTGGGGTGGTGGATTATTCTCGTCCATCCCTTCAGTAAGATTGGATCTGCCTTCTCGCTCTTTTTCTGTGTAATTTAGGGCTCGCCTAATTTCTCTACGATTCCTGCGAGCGGTAGCTTCAATATCACTGTCGTATACTAGCGGTCCTCTCGGGTTCCTTCTAGTCATAAACTAGAGGTACCTACTAGGAAAAGAAAGAAAGAAAAATTTAGCAAAGTAAAAAACAAAATCAAAATAAAAATAAAAATAAAATTGCGGAAAATAATGGCTAAAGTAATAAAAATAGAGCTTTCTTAATATTTTAGTTCCCCAGCAACGGCGCCAAAAACTTGATCGTTGTTTTCGCGATGTCAAAGTCTTAAAATTTATAAAAAGAATGATCGAACCTGGAAACTAACTATGACAACGATTTGAGGCAAGCGCACCTATCGAAGAGTAGTATAGCTTAGGCAAGACCGGATTGTCGAACCCAAAGGAACCAAAAGTACTAATACTAACTTTCTTTTTATTATCTAGCCTAAAATAAGTGAAGTTGTTATTTAATCTAAATTTAACTATCTACTAAGCTAAAGACGCAAAGACAAAAAGAATGAATTGGGGAAATACCGTTGGAAAAACTCAGTTGATTAAGACGATACCCTTAGGAAGAATCCACCTAGACTTCACTTGTCATCTAACTCTCGAACTGACGATTTATTCACTTGACTTGATCCGTAAGACTCCCTAATGTATATTAAACCCTCTCTCTAAGTGAATAACGTCTAACCCTAGGTTGATTAATTGAAATCTCTTTCTAATTAAAACCCTAGAATTGCATTAACTCGATCTATGGACTCCCATATTAGGTTTCACCCTAATCGGCAAAATCTCGTCACCCTATCTCTAGGCGCGTGATCAACTCCGCTTAATTATGCTAGATCTACTCTTAAGCAGGGACTTTTGCTCCTCCATCTAAGCACATCAAACTTGAATCAATATCCCGGAAATATCAACACAAGAATTAAGAACACATAATTAAGAACAAGTCAAATATTTATCATATAGTTCAGCAAACGATAACAAGATTCATCTAAGTTTCATCCCCTTCAGGTATCTGAGGGTTTAGTTCATAACAATAAAAGAAAACATCTCAGAAGAAAAGATAAAACAAAACATAAGAAATCCCTAAAACCCCCTGAAGGAATTGAAGGAGAGATCCGCCGTCTTGAGTAGAATTCCGGCTTCTTGAGATGGATCAACTTGCTATCTTCGAGTGTTTCCCAAAAATTTGACCTTTTCGGCTCGGCTCCTTGGCCTAGCTCACCACCCTCTTCTAGGTTATACTTAGGGTGTTTATATAGGCTTTTGAAATAGGTTTCTTTGCCCCTAAGTATCCTTTTCCGAGTGAAATTGCTCTTTTCCGCGGCAGGGACACGGCCATGGCACACGCCCTTGTGAATCGTCTTTAGGCCGTGTTCTAGTCTATCAGGGAGACACGGCCGTGTTGGCTCAAGTCGAGGCCGTGTTGATTTTCAATTTGGCCCAATTTGGTCCGTTTTAAGCCCGTTTCTCGTTCTTTTCATCCTCCGGTGCTTTCCTGAGTATAAAACATGAAAAGAAAGGATTAAGAGCACCTTTTTACATAAATCAAGGGATAAATCATCCAAAAGTATGCTAAATGTGGGATTAAAATATGTTACTTTTACGGTTTATCATGTACTTATTAAACGTACCTGAAACAGATTTATAATCCACATAACCTTTCGTATCATGGACTTGCCCGTTGAACCGTTCGGAATTTAATAGGATGTTCAGAAACCTCGCAATAGTCGTACAATGCTAACGTCCCAGACGAGGTCTTACATGTACTCAGGTATCGTTGCCACTGTCCCAGACAGGGTCTTACACAAATCAATACGATGTCAATGTCCCAGACATGGTGTTACACGTAAATCTCGTATCGATGCCAACATCCCAGACGTGGTCTTACACGAAATCACATATCAACGATGACGTCCTAGACGTGGTCTTACATGATATTTCAGAACAGACATCTATGTCATGACATAGCTAATCCTACCTATTCTTAGGTTCGTACGGGACTTCTCAGACATTGCCACTATGTCGTTCTTATATCAAAATTCACGTACACAACATCTCATATACATTCATCGTTATCAATAGTTATGTGAACATACTCAATTCAATACAAATACGTTTATTTGCATAATAAGTTACCTCGGATTCGATTTAACGAAAACGGAAACGGCAACTCGGTTACTTTTCGCTTTCCCGCGATCTAAGTCCGTTTTCCTCAGTTCTTGATCTAAACATATTCAAATTTAACTCTTTTATTAACCAACATATTCATTTCAATCCAAAATCACATATTTAGGGTTATTTGTAACTTAACCCTCACATTTGCACATTTTATCAATTTAGTCCATTTTTCTCAAAACATCAAATACACAAAATCATCACATGCTCATGCTTAGCCGAATGCTTATGTATATCATACAAGCCTATATTTTCCATCAAATTCACAATTTAGTCCCTCAAATTGCTATTTTCTCAATTTAGCCCTAATTAGCTAAACTCATCAAAATTTCAAGAACAAAGCATGTTCATTTAACACATATTTTTCATTTAAAACCTAAACTCATCACAAAGCTCACCGTTTCATCAATGGTACATCTCATAAACATCATCATTTCTTCAAATTAAAACATGGGCTTGATAGTAGACTAAGCAACAATCTCAAAAACATAAAAATCATCAAAATCTAAAGCCAAAACATACCTTAATTGAATCAATAGTTAGCCGAATGCCCTAGCTTCTTTTCTTTCTTCTTTTTTTCTTTGGTATTTTCGGCTAGAATGGATGAACACATCCACTAGCTTTTTCACTTGTTTTATTACAAGCATAATAATAATTATTCAATTACTCATTTACCCATTTAATAATCATATAAGACAAATTAATATTATGGTTATCAAGTCATTTAACCATCCACTAACCAAATAATGGTTTAATTGCCTCTTAAGGCCTCCTTATTAAAAAGCCACAATCAAATAGGCATTTTTACAAATATCATGCTAGTTTTACACTTAATGCAATTTAATCCTTTTACTCAAATTAAGCACTCAAACGGATAAATTAACTTACGAAAATTTCACACATACTTAATCACATATCATAAGCACGGAAAATAATATTAAAATAATATTTAGACTCGGATTTGTGGTCCTGAAACCACTGTTCCGACTAGGGTATAAATCGGACTGTTACAATTCTCCCCTCTTAGGGATTTTCGTCCTCGAAAATCTTACCGTTAAACAGATTAGGATATTGCTGTCTCATTGAATCTTCAGGCTCCCACATAGCCTCTTCTATTCCGTGTCGATGGCACAACACTTTCACTAACAGAATTTTCTTGTTTCGCAATTCTTTCACTTCACGAGCTAAGATACAAATTGGTTCTTCTTCATAAGTCATATCAGATCGGATTTCAATCTCAGACGGAGTAATCACATGCGATGAATCAGAACGGTATCTACAGAGCATCGAAACATGGAATACATTATGTATCTTTTCTAGCTCATAGGGCAACAACAATCTATACGCAACTGGCCCAACTCGTTCAATAACCTCATATGGTCCGATGAACCTCGGACTCAACTTGCCTTTACGTCCGAATCGGAGTACTTTCTTCTACGGAGACACTTTCAGAAATACTTTGTCACCGATCTCAAATTCAATCTCTTTTCATTTCAAATCCGCATAAGACTTCTGACGATCAGATGCTGCTTTCAAACTATTACGGATTACTTTTACTTTCTGTTCAGTGTCTTTTATCAAATCAACCCCGTGTAGCTTATTTTCACTAAGCTCGGTCCAATATAGAGGTGTTCGATATTTACGTCCGTACAAAGCTTCATAAGGTGCCATTTTAATGCTCGACTGAAAACTATTATTATATGCAAACTCGACCAATGGCAGATATTGTTCCCACGTACCATTAAACTCAAGGATGCAACATCTTAACATATCCTCAAGAATTTGAATGATCCGCTCGGATTGACCATCCATTTGCGGATGAAAAGGCATCATGCAATGCGATTTAAATGCGTAAAGCTTCTTGCAATTTCTTCCAGAATCGCGATGTAAACCTCGGATCTCTATCTGACACAATGGATAGTGGTACCCCATGCAATCTCACAATATCAAAAATGTAAAGCTCGGCTAATCTATCAAGTGAATAATCAGATCTCACCGGAATGAAATGGGTAGATTTCGTCAATCTATCAACTACGACCCAAATCGCATCTTTCTTTCTCGGAGTCAGAGGCAATCCAGAAACAAAATTCATTGTCACTCTATCCCATTTCCACTCGAGAATCAGAATCGGTTGTAACAACCCAGACGAAACCTGATTTTTAGCTTTTACTTGCTGACAAATTAAACATTTCGACACATAGTCAAAAATATCTCATTTCATACCTGACCACTAGTAGTGTTGCTTCAAATCGTGATACATTTTAGTGCTTCCCGAATGAATAGATAAGCGACTACTATGAACTTCACTCAGAATTAGCTGTAACAACTCAGAGTTTCTCGGAACACAGATACCGATTGTTGTTTTCGCAATGTCAAAGTCTTCAAATTTATAAAAAGAATGATCAGACCTGGAAACTAACTATGACAACGATTTGAGGCAAGCGCACCTATCGAACAGTAGTATAGCTTAGGCAAGACCGGATTGTCGAACCCAAAGGAACCAAAAGTACTAATACTAACTTTCTGTTTATTATCTAGCCTAAAATAAGTGAAGTTGTTTTTTTAATCTAAATTTAACTAACTACTAAGCTAAAGACGAAAAGAAAAAAAAGAATGAATTGGGGAAATACCGTTGGAAAAACTCAGTTGATTAAGACGATACCCTTAGAAAGAATCCACCTAGACTTCACTTGTTATCTAACTCTGAACCAGATGATTTATTCACTTGACTTGATCCGTAAGACTCCCTAATGTATATTAAACCCTCTCTCGAAGTGAATAACGTCTAACCCTAGGTTGATTTATTGAAATCTCTTTCTAATTAAAACCCTTAGAATTGCATTAACTCGATCTATGGACTCCCATATTAGGTTTCACCCTAATCTGGAAAAATCTCGTCACCCTATCTCTAGGCGCGCGATTAACTCTGCTTAATTATGCTAGATCTACTCTTAAGCAGGGACTTTTGCTCCTCCACCTAAGCACATCAAACTTGAATCAATATCCCAAATATCAACACAAGAATTAAGAACACATAATTAAGAACAAGTCAAATATTTATCATATAGTTCAAATAAACGATAACAAGATTCATCTAAGTTTCATCCCCTTCAGTATCTCGAGGGTTTAGTTCATAACAATAAAAGAAAACATCTCGGAAGAAAAGATAAAACAAAACATAAGAAATCCCTAAAACCCCTGAAGGAATTGAAGGAGAGATCCATTGTCTTGAGTAGAATTCCGGCTTCTTGAGATGGATCAACTGGCTATCTTGAGTGTTTCCCACAAATTTGACCTTTTAGGCTCGGCTCCTTGGCCCACTCACCACCCCTTCTAGGTTATACTTAGGGTGTTTATATAGGCTTTTGAAATAGGTTTCTTTGCCCCTAAGTATCCTTTTAGAGTGAAATTACTCTTTTCCATGGCGGGGACACGGCCATGGCACACGCGCCAGTGTGAATTGTCTTTAGGCCGTGTTCGGACTTTTAATGAGGTGACACGCCCGCTGTAAATCGTGATCAGGCCGTGTTCTAGTCTATCAGGGAGACACGACCGTGTCAGCTCAAGTCGAGGCCGTGTCGATTTTCACTTTGGCCCAATTTGGTCTGTTTTAAGCCCGTTTCTCGTTCTTTTCATCCTCAAGTGCTTTTTTGAGTATAAAACATGAAAAGAAAGGATTAAGAGCACCTTTTTACATAAATCAAGGGATAAATCATCCAAAAGTATGCTAAATGTGGGATTAAAATATGTTACTTTTACGATTTATCACATACCCCCACACTTAAGCTTTTGCTTGTCCTCAAGCAAAATTCTCAAATTACAATTAAAACAAACTTTCCATGATTCAATATTTCGATCAACAATGTCTCATCATAATTCATAGATAATTTATACATGGATAATTTAACTCCAAGAGTCCTAAAGATTCAAACAATATAAGTCATACCTTTGTAGCACAAAACATAGGTGTTTCCCCTCATCTAAATAATTACCTCTGATCCAAAACCTACAAGGATTGACATCCTCACAAAAGATTCACTCAAATCATTCGAAATGTTTAAGGTTCAGAATTAAGCACTCAAATGTCAAACCTGAGAAGTTAATCCCATAGGCTTGCATGAAAATCAAATCTCCACCACTATAATATGAGATGATGCACAAATCAAAAGGTCTTTATAGGGGTTGTAACGTGGCTTGGGTTAAGGTGTGGATAAAGGCTGAATTAGAGGGTTAGAATCGAGATCGACCTAAAAAATTACCTAACTAGAAACAACGAACTGAAAAATAAATAATTACATGAATTGAAACTTTGAAACTAATAATACTAGCTTCTTCTCCAATAAATAAAAGTTAACTGTACAAGCTCGCTTTTCATCATACTAATACCGAATATACTTCGATTTTTTTAAGAACAAATAATCAAATATTTAAAATAATAAGAAAGTACTTTAACAACTAAAATATCGAACATAGTTAGGCAACTGCTCAAAATCAAATCTCGACAAAAAGGGTAGTCAAGAAGAATGGTGATAACAAATACAAAGGGTTTTGGGTTAATATTAGTGGGTGAGTCAATAAAAAGGGTTGTTAGGATCAAAGGGGTTCACTAAGGGTTAATTATGAAGGTAGGCTTTTTATGGAGTAAGTGGGTTAAATCCTAGGTGCCTTTATCATTTACGTATATCAAATCAAAGATGTGGTCTCAACATGTATAATCGAGGCAAGTTCTAGAATAACAGTTCAATATTGACACACTCATAATCAAAAAGTGAGCATGAAAAAGGATATATGCTCTTTAAAGGCTCAAAATCTCACAAAAATTATGGGTATTTTGATAACAACCTCGTAAATTTCAAATTTCAAAGTAATATTCAAATTCAGGTAGACAACCTAGAAAAAAATTTATTTCTTGAAAAATAGACTTATCATGCTTGATTCTCTAGTATCTTAGAATTTAATTATCAATGCACAATTAACTATGACTTAATCTAAAACATATCTATAAAAATCATCAATTATGGGAATTTCATTCTAATGATAATATGAGAAATTTACTTTAAGACAAGGCATAATTCAGGGATTTGAGAACAATGCAAAAAGTTTGGCACCTAATTTCAAGAATTTGAGAATAATGAAAAAAATTAGGCACCTTTTTAGGTTGTTCACCCGCCAACACTTAAGATGTACATTGCCCTAAATGTACAAAGATATATATATAGACAATTAAGTATAAATTCAAAAGATTTGGAGAGAAGTGAAACTCCCTGAATGATGGATGAAATCCTTGCGTTGGAGGTAAAAGATAAGTTGGAAGGTTCGTTCTTTATGATGATCCTGCGCTAGATGAAGAAATTGGGTAGCTCATGGAGGATTAGCCAGGATATAATAATCATAATTAAAACTATACTAATTAAATAATTAAAGAAAAACAAGATAAAGTGAAGAAAAATAAAAAGTGAACTAATATTAAAAGAAAAGATAAATAGACCGTAGAGTCCTTATTGTTGGGTGTGATTTCTAAGGCTGTGGATATGGTGGTGGTCGTGGTGTGATTCCCAAGCAGCCTGAAGAACTAAAAACCAAGAAACTAAAATAAAATGAGTTAAATTAAGCAGAAGAGAAGTAAAGATACGTAAATTGAAGAAAAAGAGAAAAGCGAAATAAGAACTAAATGGCCTCAAATATCCTTGGCTCGTCGAATGATTGAAGCGGCCGGCATGAACTTATATTTGATTGGTCTCCCTCTGGGAGACTATACTTGATTCCTTCCGCTTCTTCGGTATTTGGTGTAGCTCAAGGGTTTTGGGGATGTATTGGAGAAGAGAAGTAGGGAGAGGGTTGAGAAAGAAAAGAAAAACTAAATGGGCTGAATGGGTGAGAAGAGGGAGGGGTGGGTGGTTTAAATAGAATTCTCAAGTCAGGTACATTCACACGCCCGTGTCTCGTGGGCGTGGCATCTCACACGGCCGCATCGTACGGCCGTGGTGGGCTTCATTCATTTCTCCCACGCCCATGTTCTGATTGCCACACCCGTTTGTGATAAGTCAGTGTCGTCCACGGCCGCGTCGCACGGCCATGGCGTTTTGTCGGTGCCCGTGGGGTGGTGGTTGGAGTCCGTGACTTGAAGATTTGATTCTTTCTGACTTGTACCTCTTCTGCCATTGTCAGTATGGAGATTCTGTACCTCCACACGGCCACGGCTACGGCCGTGTGCAAGACTGTGTGGGCTGGAAATCTACACTTTTGGTTAGTTTAAAACTAGGTGTTTGATAAACCGAAATAGTAACATATTCTAGGCCCATATTTAGTATGCTTTTGGGTGAATTACCCCTTGATTTATGTAAAAAGGTGCTCTTAATCCTTTCTTTTCATGTCTTATACTCAGGAAAGCACCCAAGGACAAAAAGAACGAGAAACAGGCTCAAAACGGATGAAAACGGGCTAAAGAGGAAATCGACACGGCCTGGACTTAGACCCACACGGCCGTGCCAAGTCAATCATCTAAAACACGGTCTAACCCCGACTCACACGGTCGTGTCTCATTGAAGAAATCTAAACACGACCTGACCACGATTTACACGGGCCGTGCCTCTGTCGTGGAAAAGAGCAATTTCATTCGGGAAAGGATACTTAGGGAGAAAGAAACGTATTTCAAAAGCCTATAAATAAAACCTAAGTATGACCTGAAAGGGGGAGCCCAAATCCATTATCTAGGGGCGTCGTGCTAGGCCAGAGAAGGCAGATTTGTAGGGATTCACTCGGGGATAGCCAGTTGATCCATCTCAAGAAGCCAGAGTTATAGTCAAGACGGAGGATCTCTCTTTCAATTCCTTCAGGGGGTTTTAGGGATTTCTTATGTTTTGTTTTATCTTTTCTCTTGAGATGTTTTCCTTTATTGTTATGAACTAAACCCTTGATATACAGAGGGATGAAACCTATGATGAATCTTGTTATTGTTTTCTCGAATTATATGATAAATACTTAGTTTGTTCTTTATTATGTGAGCTTAATCCA
This sequence comes from Gossypium sturtianum, assembly GCA_025698515.1. Lineage (NCBI taxonomy): Eukaryota > Viridiplantae > Streptophyta > Magnoliopsida > Malvales > Malvaceae > Gossypium > Gossypium sturtianum. The sequence goes on along the minus strand of CM046943.1, from coordinate 134,670,825 downwards.
AATTTAATGTGCTTAAGTGGAGGAGGAATAGACCACACCTAAGAGTAGATCCAACATAATTAAGCGGAGTTGATCACACGCCTAGAGATAGGGTGACGAGATTTTTCCGATTAGGGTGAAACCTAATATGGGAATCCATAGATCGATTTATTTTGCTATTCTAGGGGTTATTATAAGAGAACGAGAGTTCCACTAATTAACCTAGGGTTAGGCGTTATTCGCCTCGAGAGAGGGTTTAATATACGTTAGGGAGTCTTACGAATCAAACTAAGTGAATAAATTGTATGGTTCAGTGTTAGATAACAAGTGAAGTCTAGGTGGATTCTTCCTAGGGTATCTCCTAAATCAACTGAGTTTTTCCCAAGTTATTTTCCAAATTCATTCTTCTTTGTCTTAGAGTCTTTAGTTTAGTAGTTAATTAATTTAGATTAATAAACAACTTCACTTATTTTAGGCTAAATAATAGAAAGAAAGTTAGTATTAATACTTTTAGTTCCTTTGGGTTCGATAATCCGGTCTTGCCTAAACTATACTACTGTTCGATAGGTGCACTTGCCTCAATCGTTGTCAGAGTTAGTTTCCAGGTTTGATCATTCTTTTTATAAATTTTAAAGCTCTGATTCACAGCGATCAGTGTTTAAGACTAAGATAAGAGAAGAAAATAAAATGAAAACAAATACGAAAGTAATTAGGGTTAGTGCTCGGGTTGCCTCCCGAGAAGCGCTCGTTTAAAGTCTTAAGCTAGACATTCCTCGTATTCGCAACAAATCAGGGTGGTTTAAAAATTTGAATATCTTCCCTCATGCTATCAGTTCTATTTCCTTGATAAAATTTAAGTCGAGAAGCGTTTATATTGAAAGTACCAAAAATAGGATTACTTACCTCGACTGTTCCGTATGGGAAAACACCGGTTACCGTAAACGGTATTTCTTTGTTTGTGTTAGGGTCGGGAGGAGATGTTCGAGGGTCTATTTTTTCTATCAATACCGATCTCAGATTTTGAACTTGTTTGCTTAGTGGAGTGGCTCTGGTTACGCTTCGTGTATTCCTAATTTTTCCTTGAAATCGTCTTCCACCACTCGTCTAGATCATCGATCCAATCCCTTGTTCTTCGTGTGTTATTTCTTTGTTGGCACATGGTATAGAATCGGGTTTAGTTATATTCTTTCCTGATGTTTCCTGAAAAGAAGGGTTAACCGAATGGTTATCAATAGAATTTGTTTTCTCACCTGGATAATTCGATGTTCTAGCCGAATCGAGAGCTTGAGAGTGACTGTCTCATTACCTATACGAGTATTAGTTCTCTGCATTAATGTCGATTTTAGTTCTAGCGATTTGCTAAGAATGGTCTTCCTAAAATTAAGGGAATCAAATTATCCTCATCCATGTCTAAGACAACAAAATCTACTGGGAAAACGAATTTATCAATTTTTACAAGAACATCTTCGATAATACCCCTAGGAATTCTAATAGTTTTATCAGCTAGTTGAATGCTCATCCTAGTTTGTTTGGGTTTCCCTAGACCTAGTTGTTTAAACAATTTATAAGGCATGACATTTATGCTTGCCCCTAAATCAGCTAACGCATTATCAATAGGTAAACTACCAATTAAACATGGAATCGTAAAACTCCCTGGATCTTTTAATGTCCGTGGTAGTTTATTTTGCAAGATTGCCGAGCACATTGCGTTTAGTTCCACGTGTGATGCCTCGTCTATCCTTCGTTTGTTTGTCAAAAGCTCTTTTAAAAATTTTCTAGAATCTGGCATCTGTGAAAGAGCTTCAAGTAATGATAAGTTAATATGTAATTTCTTTAAAAGTTTAAGAAACTTACCGAGCTGTTCCTCTGTGTCGTCTCTCCTTACTGCTTCGGGATATGGTATGCGAGGTTGGTACTCTTTGATTACCGGTTTTGGCTTATTATTACTTACCTCAACCTTACCTTCTTTGACCATATTCTCTTGCTTTGAATTGGGCTCGTGTAACCCTTCACTTTCTTGAGCTGATATGGCTTGGATTTGCTCCTTTGGGTTAATCTCAGTGTTGCTCGATAGACGCCCTTGTGGTTGTTCGGAAATTATCTTTACGAGTTGTCCAACTGTGTTAGTAAGTTGTCCAGCTGTCTTAGTGAGTTCCCCAACTTGGCTCTCGATCCCTTTAATTGATGCATGTTGATTCATAAGGGTGGTCTCGATGTCTTAGAGACGGTTATCTCATGGTCGCCATGAATTTTGTCGAATCTCTCTTCAAGGTTTGGCTTCTTCTCCTGTGGATAGGGCTGATTTTGGAAGTTTTGAGGAGGTTGTTGTCTTTGAATTCCTTGATTTCCTTGACCTCCCCATGAAAAATTTGGGTGGTTCCTTCAACCTGGATTATAAGTATTGCTATAAGAGTTATTATTAGATCTGAAATTATTACCTATATAGTTCATCTGTTCGCTTTCTGTGCCCGGTGGGTACTCAGGATTCGCCACAGTTCCACTTGCGTCGCACTGCATTACTGGATGTACTCCCTAATGTATATTAAACCCTCTCTCGAAGCGAATAACGTCTAACCCTAGGTTGATTAATTGAAATCTCTTTCCAATTAAAACCCCTAGAATTGCATTAACTCGATCTATGGACTCCCATATTAGGTTTCACCCTAATCCGGTAAAATCTCGTCACACTATCTCTAGGCGCGCGATCAACTCCGCTTAATTATGCTAGATCTACTCTTAAGCAGGGACTTTTGCTCCTCCACCTAAGCACATCAAACTTGAATCAATATCCCGGAAATATCAACACAAGAATTAAGAACACATAATTAAGAACAAGTCAAATATTTATCATATAGTTCAAATAAACGATAACAAGATTCATCTAAGTTTCATCCCCTTCAGTATCCGAGGGTTTAGTTCATAACAATAAAAGAAAACATCTCGGAAGAAAAGATAAAACAAAACATAAGAAATCCCTAAAACCCCCTAAAGGAATTGAAGGAAAGATCTACCGTCTTGAGTAGAATTTCGGCTTCTTGAGATGGATCAACTGGCTATCTTCGAGTGCTTCCCACAAATCTGACCTTTTCGGCTCGGCTCCTTGGCCTAGCTCACCTCCCCTTTCTACGTTATACTTAGGGTGTTTATATAGGCTTTTGAAATAGGTTTCTTTGCCCCTAAGTATCCTTTTCTGAGTGAAATTGCTCTTTTCCGCGGCAGGGACACGGCCATGGCACACGCCCGTGTGAATCGTCTTTAGGCCGTGTTCAGACTTTTAATGAGGTGACACGCCCGTGTAAATCGTGATCAGGCCGTGTTCTAGTCTATCAGGGAGACACGGCTATGTTGGCTCAAGTCGAGGCCGTGTTTATTTTCACTTTGGCCTAATTTGGTCCGTTTTAAGCCCGTTTCTCGTTCTTTTCATCCTCCGGTGCTTTCCCGAGTGAAAAACATGAAAAGAAAGGATTAAGAGCACCTTTTTACACAAATCAAGGGATAAATCATCCAAAAGTATGCTAAATGTGGGATTAAAATATGTTACTTTTACGGTTTATCAGATACGATCTCGAAATCTCAATCAATCATCAACAACTCTAAATTTAGAATCAGAATTTGAATCACACTGAGCTCGTTTCGCTAACATTTCGTTGTCAACTTTCTGAGCATCACATATCTGTTGTAAAAACAATGGTTTAGCTTTCAATTCAGCCATTACGGAACTATCATCAGACAGGTCTAACTGAGCATTCAAAGCACGCAATGCAGACAACGATTTCTAACTCAGTGCATCGGCTACAACATTAGCTTTACCCGGATGATAATCTATCACAAGTTCGTAGTCTTTCAACAACTCTAGCTATCTTCTCTGTCGCAGATTCAAATCTTTTTGAGTCATCAGATGCTTTAAACTTTTATGATCTAAAAATACGTGACATTTCTCACCAAACAGATAATGTCGCCAAATCTTTAATGCAAACACAATCGCAGCTAGCTCAAGGTCGTGTGTCGGATAATTCTTTTCATGAGGCTTCAGTTGTCTCAAGGTATAAGCTATTACTTTTCCTTCTTGCATCAGTACACATCCCAGACCGTTTAACGAAGCATCACTGTATATTACAAATTCTTTGCCTGATTTTGGTTGTATTAACACTGGAGCTTCCGTTAACAGAGTTTTCAATTGATCAAAGCTTTTCTGACATTTATCAGACCATTCAAATCTCATATCTTTTTGAAGCAATCTGGTCAACGGAGTAGCTATCAATGAAAATCCTTTTACAAACCGACGATAATAACCAGCTAGTCCCAGAAAATTTCGGACTTCAGACACATTCTTCAGAGGTTTCCAATCCAATATAGCATAGATCTTGCTCGGGTCAACTCTTATTCCAGAGGCCGATACAATGTGTCCCAGAAAACTGACTTCACGCAACCAGAATTCGCATTTGCTGAATTTCGCATACAATTACTTTTCTCTCAGAGTTTGTAACACGATATTTAGATGTTCAGCATGTTTAGTTTCATCTCGTGAATAAATCAATATGTCGTCTATGAATACGATAACAAATCGATCTAAGTACGGTCTGAAGATTCTGTTCATTAAATCCATGAAAATAGCAGAAGCATTCGTTAGTCCAAAAGGCATAACTAAAAACTCATAATGCCCATACCTCGTTCTAAAAGCGGTTTCTGTAATGTCCGATTCTTTTACTGCATATCTGGTAGTAACCCGATCTCGATCTATCTTGGCACACAGCGCCTCTTTTAAGCGATCAAACAAATCGTCAATCCTGGGCAACGGATATTTGTTCTTTATAGTCACTTTGTTTAACTAACGGTAGTCAATGCACATTCTCATCGTGCCATCTTTCTTTTCACAAACAGAACAAGAGCACCCCACGGTGAGAAACTCGGTCTAGCGAACCCTCTATCTGTCAACTCTTGCAACAGAGACTTTAACTCTTTCAACTCTGTTGGTGCCATTCTATACGGAGCTATCGAAATAGGGGTCGTTCCCGGCATTAATTCAATACCAAATTCAACTTCACGTATCGGAGGCAAACCCGGCAGTTCTTCAGGAAATACATCAGAAAACTCACAGATGACTTGCACTGAATCAACTTTCTTTTCAGACACTTTCGAATCAATTACATAAGAAAAGTATGCTTCATATCCCTTTTTCACATAACTTTGAGCTTTCAATACGGATATCACAGCAGACAATCCAATCAGATCATTAGACTGAACTCTAACTATTTCATCATTCAAACATCTCAAATGAATAGTCTTTCTTTTACAGTTTACAACAACATCATTCAACGTCAACCAGTCCATACCCAAAATTATATCGAACTCATCAAACGGTAATAGCATCAGATCAGCAGGGAAACAGATATCTCATAACATTAACAGACAGTTTTTGCATATCTTATCATCCAAGACACTTTTACCTAAGGGGTTCGATACTTTTATAACAAACTCAGAGGCAAAGTCTTACTGAATACCAAATTCATGCATATATAAGAATGAGTAGAACCAGGGTCTATCAATGCAATCACAGAAGTATCATAAAGTGTAAATGTACCCGTTATAACATCTGGAGACGAAGCTTCCTCACGAGCTCGGATGGCATACTGTAACACCCCTAACCCGAGACCGTCGCCAGAATAGAGTTAAGAGGCATTACCAGATAATCAGAACGTTTCATTACTATTTCACGACACAAAGTCAAACATCAATCAAACATATTCATTCATAAGTATATAGTCCATTATGGAGGTCTTCGAGAACTTAAACACGTGTTAGAAAGGGGGTCGGGACTAAACCGAACACATACTGAGAAATTCTCGAAATTTAAAACTTTTCAAAGTTTCAGGGGTTACACGCCCTTGTGGGCGACCGTGTGCCTCCACGGTGATAGACACACCGTGTGTCTTCCCGTGTTCGAACGACTTTACTCCACGACCACAAAGCACGCTGTGTACCTTGGCCGTGGTCAATTCTGACTTGGCTCCACGGCCACCAAGCACGCCCTTATACTTTGGCCGTGGTCAATCCTGTTGAAACCACACGGCTACCAGGCACGTCCGTGTGCCAAGGCCGTGTACTCTTAGCCAGCTACTGACTTAGCCCCACGGTCACTAGGCACACCCGTGTGCCATAACCGTGTGACAAAATAGGCCATTTACAAGGCCAATTTGCCACCCACACAAGGGTCAATCCTACAAGCACATTTAAGCATAATCCCACACACAATTTAACAACCAATTTCATGTCAAGTGATCATCATATCATCACATACAATCCTCAATACTAAATATGTCAATTTATATACCATCTTGCTCAACCAAATCACATACTTTATCAAGCATGACTCATCCACAAAATCATTATATTATTATGGCATAAATTCTTCACTAATCTTACCATACTTAAAAACATATCATTATCACCAAGCCATACCAAAATGTACTTCACATATCATAAACATAACTCATTCATAAGTTAACATCATTTCACTTCCAAGCCAACTCACATGGCAAGGATTAAACATTCCCAAAACATACCATAACTTCTAGCCTATACATGCCATATTTCATTTATTTACATCTTTCCAAAAGTACCAAATTAGATTGCCGATAGTGTGATAAAGATGCTGACGATTCCCGAATCCGAGCTAGCTTTGCTGGCACTGTAAAATAGAGAAACAATCACACAGTAAGCTTTCAAAGCTTAGTAAGTTCGAAATACAATACCATTATCTCATCAGATCAAACCAATGTATATAATTAAACCATCACATAGTTCAATTCTCTTATATTCATACCATATCATCCATAGCTAAAATACCCATTCATCCATTCATGGCTTTATCTATATACTCGTCAACCACAAAGGTTCAATACATACCTTAGCTAACACATAGTTATTCAATGCTCGATATTACACGTCGATCATCCTCTGATATTCGTCTAATTTAATCGCACACCCAATGCCATATACATAATTGAAGCATATTCGTCATCGCACACTTAGTGCCTATTCTTTTAACCGACTTATCTCGGTATCGCACACACAGTGCCAATTCAATAAGCCGAAGCTTTCACAACATCGTACACACAGTGTTATTCATTCTCTGTTTCGATCTCGATTTTGTACACTTAGTGCCATCCAATTTAATTTTGCACATAACATCTCAAATCTCATAATCATATACTTATTCATTCCATAATACTAAAACATATCTTAATAACATGTATTATATCCGAACTTACCTCGGACGTCGAAATTATCGAAACGGTCGATTAATCGAACGTCGAATTATCGAAACGGTCGATTAATCGAGCACTTTATCTTTGCCTCGATCTCGATCCTAACCTCTCCTTTCTTGGTCTATACACATTCAAATTCAATCCATTCAATCACCAAATCATTCATTTTAGTCCAAACACACATATTTAGGGCATTTTACAAAATACCCCTCATATTTTCACATTTCGACACTTTAGTCCTTAATTCATAAAATCATCAAATACACATAATTAGCTTGCACCCATGCCTAGCCGAATTCTCACTATATTCATACAAGCCCACACATTTCATTTATTTCACATTTTAATCCTTCAAAATGCTATTTTCTCAATTTAGCCCTAATTAGCTAAATTCATAAAAAATTTAAGAACAAAACATGTTCATTAAACACATATCTTTCATTTAACACCAACACTCATCACAAAGCTCACCATTTCATCAATGGTACATTTCATAAACATCATCAATTCACAAAATTTAAGCACGGGTTTTAAAGAGCACAAAGCAACGATTACAAAAACGTAGAAATTAATAAAAATCGAGCAAAATCTAACCTTGAATCAAGCCAATTCCTAGCTGAAATTACCAAAGCTTAAAACCTCTCTTCTTTCTTCAATATTCGGTGCAAAGATGAATAGAAAATGGCTTATTTTGATGCTTTGTTTTATTATAAATTAACTTAATAATGTAATACCAATTTTGCCCTTTTATTAGTCATATAAGACAAATTTACATTATGGTTATCTAGTCATTTAACCATCCACTATCTTAAAAATGAGTTATTAACAACATAAAGCCTCCACCTTAAAAAGCCAACAACAATTAAGTATATAACAATCGGCACACAACATTTTACACTTTATGCAATTAAGTCTTTTCTCACAATTTAACACACAGTCAATAAAATTATCACACAGAATTTTCATACAGGCTATATCACATATAATTCACACCAAAAATAATATTAGAATATTATTCCGACCTCAGATTTGTGGTCTCGAAACCACTATTCTGACTAGGGTCTAATTCGGGCTGTTACAACTCTCCCCCCTTTAGGGATTTTCGTCCCCGAAAATCTTATCGATGAATAGCTGTGGATATTGCTCTCTCAAAACATTCTCAGGCTCCGACGTATCCTTTTCAATTCTGTGCTTGTGCCACAATACTTTCACTAAAGAGATTTTATTATTTCTTAACTCTTTGGTCTCTCGTGCCAAAATTTGGATCGGTTCTTCACTATACGACAAGTCTGACTGGATCTCAACCTTAGTAGAAGCAATCACATGAGACGGTCCGATTACGATGCATGCAGTCGAAGCATTGACACATGAAACACGTTATGAATATTTTCTAACTCAGTGGCAACATCCATCTTTAAACAACCCGGCCAACTCGTTCAATTATTTCATACGGTCCAATGAACCTCCGACTCAAGCTTGCCCTTCCGGCCAAATCAAAGTATCTTCTTCCACGGAGATACTTTCAAAACTACTTTATCACCCACCTCAAATTCAATATCTTTTACGTTTCAAATCGCATAAGACTTCTCGACGATCTAAGGCGCTTTCAAATTGCCACGAATTACTTTCACTTTCTGCTCGGTCTCTTTTATAAGATCAACCCCGTGAATCTTATTCTCACTCAAATTCGACCCAATACAATGGAGTTTGACACTTTCGACCACAGTGAGCCTCATATGGTGCCATTTTAATGCTAGATTGAAAACTATTGTTGTACGAAAACTTAATCAATGGTAAATGCTTTTCCCACGCACTTTTGAATTCAAGAATACAACATCTCAACATATCTTCAAGAACCTGAATGATCCGCTCAGACTGACCATCCGTTCGCGGATGAAACGCAGTACTGAAATGCAATTTTGTGCCTAAAGCCTCTTGTAATTTCTTCCAAAATCGCGAGGTAAGTCTCGGATCTCTGTCAAATACAATAGATAGCGGCACCCCGTGCAATCTCACAATTTCAGCAATATACATTTCAGCCAATCTATCGAGTGAATAATCTGTTCTCATTGGAACAAAATGAGCTGATTTCATTCAATCATCAACTATCACCCAAATTGCATCTTTCTTTCCCGGAGATAAAGGCAATCCCGACACAAAGTCCATCGTGATCCTTTCTCATTTCCACTTAGGAATCATAATCGGTTGCAACAATCCTCTAAATCTCAAACAATCATCACTATCAACTCAAAATTACGATTCGACATTTGATTCACGGAACTCGATGTTCGGCTTTAACTTGGCGACAAATTAAACATTTCGACACAAAGTCGAGAGATGTCTCGTTTCATACCATGCCACTAATAAAAATGACGCTATATTTTCATTTGAGATCATTATACATTTTACCTTCGCATACTCCGGGATGTTCAATTGTTCAAAACGCATTAATCGACTATTATGAGCCTCTTTACGTTTAAACATCCCGAAACATCAATGGACAATTCTCGATCAATGAAGCGTTGATATATACTTCTTTCTAAACTCAACTTGAAAGAAATCCCAAGTGATTCTCTCTCTAAATCTCTTAACCACGGATGTCAATGTTTTCCACCAATTATAAGCAAGTATATCTCAACAAAGAAACTGCACACTTGATACATTTATCGTGTTTAACGACATCTCATCAAATACCCGAATTGTGTTCTCGAGCCAAAACTCAGCTCACTCAGCATCGTTGTCAGCTGTGGCCCTAAAATTTTTGGCCCCATACTTCCGGATCTTATCCATAGGAGGTTTATTCAATCGAATTGGATCTATCACTTGTGGCACAATAGGTACTTGTGGGGGTGGAGGTTGTGGAGCAGCCGGGTTCGTTCGAACGAACTCCGAAAACCACTCACTCATCATACGGAAGAAGGCTTGCTTAGCCTTTCCTCCCTCACTACTTTCATTTGGCCTAGATGTGGCCGGCGCTGTCCCTTGAGTGGGAGCAGGCGCGTTACTCTCTACATCGTCAACAACTGCTCGATCGAGATCCATTACTATACAAAAACACATTTATAACTGTCAGAATTTATCACACTATCGCAATTTCATATATGACATGTATAGCTAGACTCACACATGCTACGTTAGTCCGAGAATCGACTAAACCGTAGCTCTGATACTGATAAAATGTAACACCCCTAACCCGAGACCGTCGCTGGAATAGAGTTAGGAGGCATTACCAGAAAATCAAAACGTTTCATTACTATTTCACGACACAAAGTCAAACATCAATCAAACATATTGATTCATAAGTATATAGTCCCTTATGGAGGTCTTCGAGACCTTAAACACGTGTTAGAAAAGGGTCGAGACTAAACCGGAACACATATAGAAATTCTCAGAAATTTAAAACTTTTCAAAGTTTCAGGGGTTACACGCCCGTGTGGGCAGACCGTGTGCCTCCCACGGCTGATAGACACCCCGTGTGTCTTCCCGTGTTCGAATCTAACTTTACTCCACGACCACAAAGCATGCCCATGTACCTTGGTCATGGTCAATTCTGACTTGGCTCCACAACCACCTAGCACTCCCTTGTACTTTGGCCGTGGTCGATACTATTGAAACTACACTGCTACCAGGCACATCCGTGTGCCAAGGCCGTGTACTCTTAGCCAGCTACTAACTTAGCCCCACGGTCACTAGGCACACTCGTGTGCCATAACCGTGTGACAAAATAGGCCATTTACAAGGCCAATTTGCCACCCACACAAGGGTCAATCCTACAAGAACATTTAAGCATAATCCCACACACAATTTAGCAACCAATTTCATGTCAAGTGATCATCATATCATCACATATAATCCTCATTACTAAATATGTCAACTTATATACCATCTTGCTCAACCAAATCACATACATTATCAAGCATGACTCATCCACAAAATCATTATATTATTATTGCATCAATTCTTCACTAATCTTACCATACTTAAAAACATATCATTATCACCAAGCCATACCAAAATGTACTTCACATATTATAAACATAACTAATTCATAAGTTAACATCATTTCACTTCCAAGCCAACTCACATGGCAAGGATTAAACATTCCCTAAACATACCATAACTTCTAGCTTATACATGCCATATTTCATCTATTTACATCTGTCTAAAAGTACCAAACTAGATTGCCGATAGTGTGATAAAGATGCTGACGATTCCCGAATACGAGCAAGCTTTGCTGGCACTGTAAAATAGAGAAACAATCACACAAATAAGCTTTCAAAGCTTAGTAAGTTGAAATACAATACCCTTATCTCATCGGATCAAACCAATGTATATAATTAAACCATCACATAGTTCAATTCTCTTATATTCATACCATATCATCCATAGCTAAAATACTCATTCATCCATTCATGGCTTTATCTATATACTCGTCAACCACAAAGGTTCAATACATACCTTAGCTAACACATAGTTATTCAATGCTCGATATTACACGTCGATCATCCTCTGATATTCGTCTAATTTAATCGCACACCCAGTGCCATATACATAATTGAAGCATATTCGTCATCGCACACTTAGTGCCTATTCTTTTAACCGACCTATCTCGGTATCGCACACATAGTGCCAATTCAATAAGCCAAAGCTTTCATAACATCGCACACACAGTGCTATTCATTCTCTATTTTGATCTCGATTTCGCACACTTAGTGCCATCCAATTTAATTTTGCACATAACATCTCAAATCTCATAATCATATACTTATTCATTCCATAATACTAAAACATATCTTTATAACATGTATTATATTCGAACTTACCTCGGACGTCAAATTATCGAAACGGTCGATTAATCGAGCACTTTATCTTTGCCTCGATCTCGATCCGAACCTCTCCTTTCTTGGTCTATACACATTCAAAATCCATTCAATCACCAAATCATTCATTTTAGTCCTGATCGCTGTAAATCAGAGTTTTAAAATTTATAAAAGAATGATCGAACCTGGAAACTAACTCTGACAACGATTAAAGGCAAGTGCACCTATCGAACAGTAGTATAGTTTAGGCAAGACCGGATTGTCGAACTCAAAGGAACTAAAAGTACTAATACTAACTTTCTTTTTATTTTTTAGCCTAAAATAAGTGAATTTGTTTATTAATCTAAATTAGTTAACTACTAAACTAAAGACTCTAAGACAAAGAAGAATGAATTTGGAAAATAACTTGGGAAAAATTGAGTTGATTTAGACGATACCTTAGGAAGAATCCACCTAGACTTCACTTGTTATCTAACACTGAACCATACGATTTATTCACTTAGTTTGATCCGTAAGACTCCCTAACGTATATTTAACCCTCTCTCGAGGCGAATAATGTCTAACCCTAAGTTAATTAGTGGAACTCTCGTTCTCTTATAATAACCCCTAGAATAGCGATGAAATCGATCTATGGATTCCCATATTAGGTTTCACCCTAATCCGGCAAAATCTCGTCACCCTATCTCTAGACGTGCGATCAACCCCGCTTAATTATGTTGGATCTACTCTTAGGCAGGGTCTATTCCTCCTCCACCTAAGCATATTAAATTTGGATTAAGCCCGCATAATTAAGAACAAACTAAGTATTTATCATATAATTCAGAAAACAATAACAAGATTCATCATAGGTTTCATCCCCTTCGGGTATCCGAAGGGTTTAGTTCATAACAATAAAGGAAAACATCTCAAGAGAAAAGATAAAACAAAACATAAGAAATCCCTAAAACCCCCTGAAAGAATTGAAGAGGAGATCCACCGTCTTGAGTATAACTCTGGCTTCTTGAGATGGATCAACTGGCTATCCCTGAGTGAATCCCCATAAATCGCCTTCTCTGGGCTAGCACGACGCCCCTAGACGATGGCTTTGGGCTCCTCCTTTCAGGGTCATACTTAGGGTGTATTTATAGGCTTTTGAAATACGTTTCTTTCTCCCTAAGTATCCTTTCCGAATGAAATTGCTCTTCTCCACGGCAGAGGCACGGCCATGGCGCACGCCTGCGTGTAAATCATGGCGAGGCCATGTTGGATTTCTTTAATGAGACACGATCGTGTGAGTCGGGTTAGACCGTGTTCTAGATGATTAACTTGGCACACCATGCAGTGGTCCAAGTCCAAGTCGGTGTGTCGATTTCCTTATTGGTCTATTTTGGTCCGTTTTGAGCCCGTTTCTCGTTCTTTTTATCCTTGGGTGTTTTCCTGAGTATAAGACATGAAAAGAAAGGATTAAGAGCACCTTTTTACATAAATAAAGGGATAATTCATCCAAAAGCATACTAAATGTGGGCCTAGAATATGTTACTATTTTGGTTTATCAAATACCCCCACACTTAAGCTTTTGCTTGTCCTCAAGCAAAATTCTCAACTTACAATTAAAACGAACTTCCTATAATTCATAATAGTCATTGATAGTGTCTCACCATAATTCATAGATAATTTATACATGGATAATTCAATTTAAAGTGTCCTAAAAATTCAAATAGTATAAGTCATAGATTTTGTAGCTCGAAAACATAGGCGTCTCCCCTTATCTAGATAATTACCTTTAATTTGAAATTGTCAAGGATTGACATCCTCACTAAGGATTCACTCAAATCACTCAAAGTGTTTAAGGTTCAAAATTTAGGCACTCAAAAGTCAAACATGAAGAGTTAATCCCATAGGCTTGCATGAAAATCAAATCTCCACCACTGAAATATGAGATGAAACACAAATCAAAAGGTTTTTGTTAGGGTTGTAACGGGGCTAGGGTTAAGGTGTGGAATAAGGCTGAATTAGAAGGTTAGAATCGAGACTGAATTGACAAATTACCTAACTAAGAACTAATGAACTAATAATACTAATTACATCAATTGAAAACTAATAATACTAATAATACGAGCTTCTTTTTCGATATTTGCAGTTTAAATGTATAAGCTCATTTAATCACATAATTAATAATGAATATAATTCGTTTTTTTAAGAACAAACTAAATACATAATAAAGGATAAATTACTAAAATTCATAATTAGGCAACTAATCAAATCAAATCTCGATATAAGGGTAGTCAAAAGGAATGGTGATAACAAAAACAAAGGGTTTTTGGGTTAATATTAGCGGGTGAGTCAATAAATAGGGTTGTTAGGATCGAAGGGGTTCACTAGGGGTTAATTGTGAAGGTAGGCTTTTTAATGGAGTAAGTGGGTTAAAACCTAGGTGCCTTTATCATCTCTGTGTATCAAATCAAAAAAAAAAAATGTGGTCTCGACATGTATAATCGATGCAAGTTCTAGAATAACAAATCAGTGTTGACATACTCATAATCTGTAACATCCCAAAAAGGGGGTTATTTGGGATTTAATTATTTTTCTTATGTATGAACTGATGTGATATTATTTATGGAATAATAGAGCTTAATTAAGGCGTTGAGTTGGCACGGTTTGGTGGAAAATTTCAGTTTATAACTTTAAAGGCGAGGAGCCTTAGCGGGAGGGTGTTATAAGAATAAATGGGTGTAATTTGACACTAATAAGGCCGTGGCAAAGTGGAAAAGTGAGGCCACTTAAGAGCTAGCATGTGACGCCACCAAGGAGCAAGGAAGAACCTTGGTTCGAGTCACGAAATCTCCTTTTGGCTCTTTATTTGATTTGCACAAGGGAGAAATTCTCTCCTTAAATTCTTTTTTTTAATTATCTATTTAGATAATAGGATAAAATGAGTTATTTTAAAGGGATTTTATTCTAAGGAAATAAGGATATTAATTGGATTATTAAGGGGTTATTGATTTATTATTTAGGATTAATTCAAATTATTTGAATTAATTAAACAAGTGGCCAAGAATAATTTAAGGAGATTAAATGGATTTTGAACTCCTTGTTGCCAAGGTGGACGGCAAGCTTAAGGAGGGGGCGAATGCTTATAAATAGCATCAGCCTAGCACTCGTTTTGTTTTTTTTCTCCATCTTGGCAAACTGCCGAAATTCTCAAACCTCCCATCTATTTTTCTTTTCTTTCTTTCAAACACTGCTAGCCGAAAACTCTCACCATCTTCTCCTCTCCATTAGTTTTCTACCATTATTTCTCCTCTATTCTTTTGACCGAATATCCATTCCTCTGTTTAAAATCCTCTTCTCTGTTAAGACTCACTGCGCCGAATATCGGGAAGTCATAAGGGTTCCTCGGGATTTCTTCTTCGACCGATTAGCAAGGGGTAAGTATGCGGAAATCTTTCATCTTATTATCTCCTATGTCGACTTGGTAAAAAGGAAAAGTCGAATTATCATGGTGGCTAATTAATCGATTCTGTTTAGGTGCCGGGATTTTAAGGTATTCGATCTAAGCCTCCATCCTCTGTCCACCGAAGTTGGTAAGTATGGGTAAGGCCTATGTTAGTATTCAAAAGCCAGAAAGCTTTGGTTATGAGTAATAGTGACTAATTGATTATTTTGGAAAAGCGATTCAAGTAACGAGTCTGCCGTGGGTAGTAGCCAAAGCGAGGAAAGGTAAGAAACCGGGTTCATAAGGAACCCTGCTAATGGTTTAATTTGGCCGAATAGGCCTAAGACTAACCCATGAATTTGGCGAATATAGGACAAGTAGATCTAGGGTGGCCAACGTTTCTTTCGAGATTTAGAACATCCAAGGGGTGACAGTGTGTACATACACACTTATAGCGATTAATGTTTGTGTTAATTATATGTTGCTGTAAATCGCTTTGATATAGATACGGATCTAGTACCTCAAGGGTACAAGCGAGGATTCCGGTAAGTCTTTGTTAATACGAGATTATTATGCTTTTGGGAAGCATGGTTCATATGTTACATGTGGTAAATGTGTGAGATCTATTCATGATTATTTGACTATTATGGGTTAAATGAGTGGAGAGGGCGTGATATTTTGTCTTGACGAGCACCGGTGTTTTGGTAACACACTGTGACTACGGTCACGAGAGTTTTGGTACCTCCCGAGGTTTGGCACCTCATAGCGACTCGTCCCTGTGGTTAACACCACCGTGGGTTGGCCCCACTTGAGATATGGGATCGTCTCGCGGTGATTTGGTATCACACGATGGGTTGGCCCCATCACCCGATTTGTGTCTACTGGACACCGGTGTTTTAGTAACACATCGTGACTATATGTCACCAGTGGTTTGGCACCACCAGTGTTTTGGTAACACATTGTGACTACGGTCACCAAAGTGGTTTGGTACCACATGGGGTAGACAAAGGCGTTTGGTTGGCTAGGTTAGGGCACATAATATTCGCATATTAAGCTGTTATATGTTGTGTATGGAAATGTTGTTTTTTTTTAAAACGGGGAAGGGTTACATATCGAGTCTTGGTGACTCACCTTCTCCTTTAACATTTTTCAGGTGACTCGTAGATGGCGGTTGAGGAGCCAGTTGGACTCGAGGTGGCCATGCAAATGGACTTGAATAAATTGAACTTTAAACTTAGCTATTTTATTTTATTATTGGTTTATTTTATTTTGGATGTAATAAGGCCTCCATATACTTTACTTTTGTTATTTTTCACATGTTGGATACTTTGTTTAAACTATATTATTAAAATTAAATTAAAATCACATGTTTTTCTTAAATTAACACGAAAATGTTTTATCGTGCCATCGGGCACATTTGAAATTTGTATAATAAGCTGACTCAATTAAATTTCCAAATTAAATCTAAGTATGGTTTCGGCAAGATAACCAAAAACGAGGAGTTTTCAACAAAACTTAAATTGGTTTTAAAATGGTTTCCAAAAAGTTTTCTCCATAACAAACCAAATTCGGTCATAATGTTTGGGCCGGGTTTGGGTTGTTGCAAAATTGGTATCAGAGCCCAGTTCAAAGCTCGGCTGTGGGGGCCCAAGGCCCAAAAATGTTTTGGTAGGCCTTATGGAATGATTTTTGGTTTTCGAACAGCATGGCCCGAGTCTCCGGCACCAATCCGCCCAGGTAAGTATATCTAAACCTCTCGGTGAATTATATTCTGTAGAAGGGTAGGAAGCGTGGAACGTAGATAGACTTGTAGGAACTTGAACCCTAGGTTTAGACTACTCAAACACACTAACGAAGCATAAGACTTAAGGAACTAAACCAACCTATGACTTAGTCAACGAGCTAGGGTGTGGTAACCCCTGTGCGCATGTCTAGGATTAGATCCGGAAGAGCCTGGTATTTAAGCGGGTCCTCGTGACTCACCTCCTCTTCGCAGTATCCTACAGTGCGTAGCTTCGGTTCACCTTAACTCGGAGGGCTCGGTGGTGTGGTAACCTCTCGTGCGCATGTCTAGAAAGATTCGGTGAGAGCACGGTATTTAAGCGGTCCGCGTGACCCACCTCCTCTTCACTCGCATTCCGCTGGTGCGTAGCTTTGTCTCACCCCGACCGGGAGGGCTCTGGTCATAGGCTAAACACAATGATTAAAACCCGAAAGGGAATTAGCCATGTTTTCAAAAAGAATGAAACAACAAACCCTAATGTTTTCAAAACTTGTCCAATAACTTTTTTCAAATCCAAGAACGTTATTTTACAACGTTATTTCTCGAAAAACTTGATGGTGGAAAATTACGTAAATGCCCTTAGGGGTAAAATTACTAAAATGCCCTCGGTTCATAAAATATCAGTTCAATGGTTTTGCTCAAAAATTTCAACTATTTTACAAATATTCAACAACTTAGCTTTGGAAATCATCAGCAAAATATTTTGGTTCTGGAAAATTACGAAAATACCCCTGTAGGAAAAAGACGAAAATACCCCTGGGATAGAAATGGGCAGAAATGTCCGATGAGCGAATAGGTATGGAAAGTATTAAGGAATGGATGCATGAACTTCTTTGTGTGAACTAGGAAAGAAGACTGAAACATTGTTTGCTCGAAAGAATCTCTGATTAAACCTTATCCATAAAATTTCTTCGCGAGTAATAAAGTGAAACAAATGCTAACGCATAAAATTTTTCTTAATCAGATTAAAAGCGCGGTAGATAGAATGAGTTCTAGAGGACGTGGACGCCGTGGACGTGGTAGGGGTAGGATGACGGTGTCTGAACCCGTCAGGTCAGGACAAGGTTCTGAAAATGAGGTACCACTGCCACCACCACCTCCTACTTTTAGAGCTGAGGAGCCGGATCAGACCGGTGGTGAGGCGGTATCGCAAGCTGTTTTGCGAGTCTTGGAGATGGTGGCTGGGGCTGGTGGAAATGTGGGAGCTCGGAAATCTGTCCCCGAGCGACTCCGATCTAACGGAGCGGAGGTATTCCGAGGTGTGTCAGGAGTGGCACCCAGTGCAGCAGAATACTGGCTAGAGTCAACTGAAAGAATTATGGATGACCTTGACCTGACTGAGGAAGAAAACCGAAAGAGGCGTTGTCGCTTCTAAAGGATGAAGCGATCGGTGGTGGCTTACGGTTCGAGATGGGGCTACGATAGATGATTTGACTTGGGAGTGTTTCGGAACCACCTATCGGAAAAAGTATGTGGGTACCGCCTACACCGACGCTAGAGAAAGGCTTTTCTAGGATTAGTGCAAGGAACTAAGTCCGTGTCGGAATATGAGGCGGAATTTTAAGGCCGAGTAGGTATGCTAGAGGCATCGTGGCTCTCGAACATGAGCGCTGTGTCCGCTTTGAGGACGGACTCAGAGATGATTTGAGGTTCTTGATTGCCCCGCAGCAGTTCGTGAGTTCTCATCTCTAGTGGAAAAGGCTAAGGTAGCCGAAGGGATCAAGGAGGTCAGTGAAGCAAAGCTATAGTAGGAATAATCAAAAGAGAGGATTTGGGTCACCGGATCAAGCGGTAGTGCTCGAGAAAAGGCTAGGCCGAGTGGGCCAAATCAGTGGCAAGGCCCACGACTACTAATCGAGGCCAACTCGGTGTAAATCACGTGGAAAGACCCATTGGGAGGTTGTTGGACCGGCGATAAAGGATGTTTTGAGTGTGGGTCTTTGGAGCATCGTGTCAGAGATTGTCCCCGGAAACTAGCTAAGAATCAGCCAGAGGGGCAGAATCGTACTCAAAATAGAAGTGTGGGACCACAGAGGGGTCGTGGTAATGGCGAGAGAAACAACGGTCCTAATCGAGGTCGTGGAACTCGGGCGAGAGGTTCAGTGCAAACACGGAGGCTAGGCGGCTGGCTTAGTTTACGCAAATGAGGTGTCGCGAGGAAGGTGACGCACCGGATGTCATAACCGGTACGTTTCTAATTTTTGGTTTTCCTTATGTTGCATTGATTGATGTGGGTTCGACGCACTCGTACATTGCTAGTAGTGTGGTAGGAACTATGGACCTAAACTCAAAGCGCTTCTAGGAGATGACCGTAGTTAGCCCTTTAGGTCACTCTGTAATAGTAGACAAACTTTATAGAGGCGTACCCCTAGAACTTCAAGGGGTAGTATTTGTAGCTGATCTGATGGAACTACCGTTTGGGGAGTTCGATTTGATCCTTGGAATGGACTGGCTGGTTAAGTATCAAGCGAATTTGGATTGCGCGGCTAAGCGCATGGTTCTTAAGACGGTTGAAGGTGATGAAGTAGTTATGATAGGTGATAGGAGGAATTACCTATCCAACGTGGTGTCTGCCTTGAAGGTTGAGAAGATGGTCAAGAAGGGTTGTGAGGCGTATTTGGTTCAAATCTGTGCTTTGGAAGCTAAGGGGTTAGTAGTTGGAAAGGTCCGAACGGTTGGGGAATTTGCTGATGTGTTCCCAGAAGAGCTTCCGGGTCTGCCTCCAGATCGGGAAGTCGAATTCGGTATAGACTTGCTACCTGGAACGGCACCTGTGTCTATAGCACCATACCGAATGGCACCAAAGGAATTGGTGGAGCTAAAGGCTCAAATTCGTGGAGCTCTTGGATAGAGGGTTTATTCGACCAAGTATATCTCCGTGGGGAGCACCTGTGTTGTTTGTCAAGAAGAAGGACGGTTCTATGCGGATGTGCATCGACTACCGTCAGTTAAACAAGTTAACGATCAAAAACAAGTACCCGTTGCCTCGGATCGATGATTTGTTTGACCAACTGAAAGGTGCGTCGGTATTCTCAAAGATTGACCTTAGGTCAGGTTATCATCAATTAAGGGTAAAGGCGGCTGATGTTCACAAGACGGCATTCCGAACTCGGTATGGGCATTTCGAGTTCTTGGTGATGCCATTCGGGTTGACCAATGCACCGGCGGCATTTATGGACTTAATGAATAGGGTATTTCAACAGTACTTGGACCAATTCGTCGTGGTGTTCATAGACGACATATTGGTTTATTCAAAGACCGAGGAAGAGCATGACAAGCATTTACGGATGGTTCTGCAAGTATTGAGGGAGAAGCAGTTGTATGCCAAATTCAGTAAGTACGAATTTTGGCTGAGAGAAGTAGCTTTCTTAGGGCACGTGGTGTCGGCGGAAGGAATTAGAGTAGACCCTCGCAAGATTGAAGCGATCTTTGATTGGAAACCACCTAGGTCGGTGGTGGTGAAATACGAAGTTTTAAGGTCTAGCAGGTACTATTGGAGATTCGTGGAAGGATTCTCTCTAATAGCAAATGCCAAGTTAACTAAGTTACTAAGGAAAGGTGTCCCATTTGTATGGACGGAGAAGCGACAAAGGAAGCTTTGATAAGCTAAGGAAAATTTTGACTAAGCTCCGGTTTTGGTACACTGAAGCGAAAGTTATTCACAGTCTATTGTGATGCATCTCACACTCGTTTGGGATGTGTGTTGATGCGAGATGGGAAGGTAGTAGCCTATGCATCCCGTCGCTTAAGACCGCATGAGGTTAACTACCCAACGCACGACTTGGAGTTAGCGGCAGTCGTCTTTGCTCTGAAGATATGGAGACATTACCTGTATGGGGAGAAATCGATAGTCTACACGGATCACAAAAGCTTGAGATATCTTCTGACCCAGGAGGATTTAAATCTGAGACAACGTCGGTGGATTGAATTATTAAAGGACTACGATTGTTCAATCGAGTACCATCCGGGTAAGGCTAATGTGGTAGCTGACGCGTTGAGCCGGAAGGTTGTGGCGGACCTAAGAGCAATATTCGCTCGATTGAGTCTATATGATGATGGGAGTCTTTTGGCGGAACTCCAAGTTAAGCCAACGTGGATCAATGAGATTAAGGTCAAGCAGTTAGTGGATAAAGGATTGAATGCTAAGAGGGTACAAGTCTAGGATGGTGGCTTGGAAGGGTACAGTCTGTCTAGTGATGGAGTGCTTTGTTTTCAAGGACGAGCTTGTATGCCAAGGGATACAGAGTAATTAAGGCGTAAAATTCTCCAAGATGCATATAGCCCATACGCTATGCATCCTGGGGGCAGCAAAATGTATGGAGACTTGCGGAAACAGTTCTGGTGGCCTGGGTTGAAGCGTGAGATAACGGAGTTCGTAGGAAAGTGTCTGACATGTCAGCAGATTAAGGCTGAACATCAGTTACCATCGGGACTACTTCAACCGATAAAGATTCCTCAATGGAAATGGGAGAGGATCACCATGGATTTCGTCAGTGGGCTACCCCTTACGCCCAGCAAGAAGGATGCAATTTGGGTAATAGTGGACCGTTTGACCAAGTCAGCTCACTTCATGCCGGTGAGAATGGATTACTCACTCCAGAAGCTAGCGAAGTTGTATATAGGGGAGATAGTGAGGTTGCATGGGGTGCCAGCATCGATTATCTCGGATAGGGATCCCGATTCACGTCAAGGTTCTGGAAAGCGTTGCATCAAGCTTTGGGTACACATTAGATTTCAAGATCGGGCTTTCCATCCACAATCGGCGGACTCGGAAAGGGTGATACAGATTTTAGAAGACATGTTAAGAGGTTGTGTCTTGGATTTTAGTGGTAGTTGGGAGGAGTACCTACCATTAGCGGAATTCGCTTATAACAATAGTTATCAAGCGAGTATTCAAATGGCTCCATATGAGGCCCTATATGGACGAAAATGCCGTACTCCTACATGTTGGACGGAGTTGGGGGAACGACAAGTTCTGGGTCCAGAATTGGTAACGGAGACGGAAGACAAAGTCAAGGTGATTCGGTCTCGTCTCAAAGAAGCATCAGATAGGCAGAAGTCTTATGCCGATCTCAAACGCAAGGAAATGGAGTATGCTGTGGGAGACAAAGTCTTTCTGAAAGTGTCACCTTGGAAAAAGGTGTTGAGATTTGGACGAAAAGGGAAGCTAAGCCCAAGATTCATCGGGCCATATACAGTTGTAAAGCGAGTAGGACCGGTAGCTTATCAGCTAGAGCTGCCGGCAGAACTGAATCAGATTCATGACGTATTTCATGTATCGATGCTGAGACGGTATCGGTCAGATCCTTCGCACGTTGTGCCAGTAGCAGAGATTGAGGTGAACTCGGATTTATCTTTTGAAGAAGAACCGGTTCAGATCTTAGATCGAGACGTGAAGGTTCTACGTAGGAAGTCGGTGCCCTTAGTAAAAGTGCTATGGCGGAACCATGGTGCAGGGGAAGCTACGTGGGAACCCGAGGATGTGATGCGGCAGCAATACCCCCACCTCTTTTAACCAGGTAATTTCGAGGACGAAATTTATTTTAAGGGGGGTAGAATTGTAACATCCCAAAAAGGGGGTTATTTGGGATTTAATTATTTTTCTTATGTATGAACTGATGTGATATTATTTATGGAATAATAGAGCTTAATTAAGGCGTTGAGTTGGCACGGTTTGGTGGAAAATTTCAGTTTATAACTTTAAAGGCAGGGAGCCTTAGCAGGAGGGTGTTATAAGAATAAATGGGTGTAATTTGACACTAATAAGGCCGTGGCAAAGTGGCAAAAGTGAGGCCACTTAAGAGCTAGCATGTGACGCCACCAAGGAGCAAGGAAGAACCTTGGTTCGAGTCACAGAAATCTCCTTTTTGGCTCTTTATTTGGACGGCACAAGGGGAGAGAAATTCTCTCCTTAAATTCTTTTTTTTAATTATCTATTTAGATAATAGGATAAAATGAGTTATTTTAAAGGGATTTTATTCTAAGGAAATAAGGATATTAATTGGATTATTAAGGGGTTATTGATTTATTATTTAGGATTAATTCAAATTATTTGAATTAATTAAACAAGTGGCCAAGAATAATTTAAGGAGATTAAATGGATTTTGAACACCTTGTTGCCAAGGGTGGACTGGCAAGCTTAAGGAGGGGCGAATGCTTATAAATAGCATCAGCCTAGCACTCGTTTTGTTTTTTTTTCTCCATCTTGGCAAACTGCCGAAATTCTCAAACCTCCCATCTATTTTTCTTTTCTTTCTTTCAAACACTGCTAGCCGAAAACTCTCACCATCTTCTCCTCTCCATTAGTTTTCTACCATTATTTCTCCTCTATTCTTTTGACCGAATATCCATTCCTCTGTTGTCGAAATCCTCTTCTCCTGTTAAGACTCACTCTGGCCGAATATCAGGAAGTCATAAGGGTTCCTCGGGATTTCTTCTTCAGACCGATTAGCAAGGGGTAAGTATGCTTGAAAATCTTTCATCTTATTATCTCCTATGTCGACTTGGTAGAAAGGGAAAAGCCGAATTATCATGGTGGCTAATTAATCGATTCTGTTTAGGTGCCGGGATTTTAAGGTATTCGATCTAAGCCTCCATCCTCTGTCCACCGAAGTTGGTAAGTATGGGTAAGGCCTATGTTAGTATTCAAAAGCCGAAAGCTTTGGTTATGAGTAATAGTGACTAATTGATTATTTTGGAAAAGCAGATTCAAGTAACGAGTGCCGTGGGTAGTAGCCAAAGCGAGGAAAGGTAAGAAACCGGGTTCATAAGGAACCCCTGCTAATGGTTTAATTTGGCCGAATAGGCCCTAAGACTAACCCATGAATTTGGCCGAATATAGGACAAGTAGATCTAGGGTGGCCAACGTTTCTTTTCGGGATTTAGAACATCCAAGGGTGACAGGTGTGTACATACACACTTATAGCAGTTAATGTTTGTGTTAATTATATGTTGCCTGTAAATCTGCTTGATATAGATACGGATCTAGTACCTCAAGGGTACAAGCGAGGATTCCGGTAAGTCTTTGTTAATACGAGATTATTATGCTTTTGGGAAGCATGGTTCATATGTTACATGTGGTAAATGTGTGAGATCTATTCATGATTATTTGACTATTATGGGTTAAATGAGTGGAGGGCGATGATATTTTGTGCTTGTGAGCACCAGTGTTTTAGTAACACACATGTGACTACGGGCCACGAGGTTTGGTACCTCAGGAGGTTTGGCACCTCATAGCGACTTCGTCCTGTGGTTAACACCACCGTGGGTTGGCCCCACTTGAGATATGGGATCGTCACGCGGTGATTTGGTATCACACGATGGGTTGGCCCCATCACCCGATTTGTGTCTACGGACACCAGTATTTTGGTAACACATCGTGACTATATGTCACCAAAGTGGTTTGGCACCACCAGTGTTTTGGTAACACATTGTGACTACGGTCACCACGGTGGTTTGGTACCACATGGGGTAGACAAAGGCGTTTGGTTGGCTAGGTTGGGGCACATAATATTCTCGCATATTAAGCTGTTATATGTTGTGTATGGAAATGTTGTTTTTTTAAAACGGGGAAGGGTTACATATCGAGTCTTGGTGACTCACCTTCTCCTTTAACATTTTTCAGTGACTCGTAGATGGCGGTTGAGGAGCCGTTGGACTCGAGGTGGCCATGCAGTGGACTTGAATAAATTGAACTTTAAACTTAGCTATTTTATTTTATTATTGGTTTATTTTATTTTGGATGTAATAAGGCCTCCATATACTTTACTTTTGTTATTTCTCACATGTTGGATACTTTGTTTAAACTATATTATTAAAATTAAATTAAAATCACATGTTTTTCTTAAATTAACACGAAAATGTTTTATCGTGCCATCGGGCACATTTGAAATTTGTATAATAAGCTGACTCAATTAAATTTCCAAATTAAATCTAAGTATGGTTTCGGCAAGATAACCAAAAACGAGGAGTTTTCAACAAAACTTAAATTGGTTTTAAAATGGTTTCCAAAAAGTTTTCTCCGTAACAAACCAAATTCGGTCATAATGTTTGGGCCGGGTTCGGGTTGTTACATAATCAATAAAGTGAGCAAGAAAAAGAATTTATGCTCTATAAGGCTCAAAATCTCACAAGAATTATGGGTATTTTGATGTCAACCTTGTAAATATCAAACTTCAAAGTAATATTTAAACTTAGTTCGACAACCTAAAAAAAATTTAATTTCTGAAAAATAGACTTATCATGCTTGATTCTCTAGTATTCTTAGAATTTAATTATCAATGCAAAATTATCAATGACTTAATCTAAAACATATCAATAAAAATCATAAATCATCAGAAATTTCATCCTAATTAGTAATATGAGTAATTTACTTTCGAACAAGACTAAATTCAGGGATTTGAGAATAATGCAAAATGTTTGGTACCTAATTTCAGAAATTTGCGAATAATGAAAAGTTAGGTACCTGTTTAAGTTGTTCACCCCCCACACTTAAGATGTACATTGCCCTCAATGTACAAATATAGATAATATAAATGTAATGTTCAGATCAGAAGATATGGGGATAAGTGAAACTCCCTGAATTATGGATGAGCTCCTTGAGTTGGCAGTGGTAGTGGTGATGTATAAGTTGGAGGAGCGATGCAGGTGACGATTCTGCCTAGATGAAGAAATTGGGAAGCTCATGCAGGATTAGCCAAGAAATCTAAAGAGACCTTAATAATATACTAATAATATAATTAAAGACAAGAAAGATAAAGAGAAGGAGACTAAGAAGGAAAATAAACTAAGTTTAAAAGATAAAGGAGCTTGAGAATCCTTATGGTAGATGGTTCGAGAGGTAGGTGTGACTTTGAAGGTGACGGAGTTGTTGGTGATGGTGGAAGTGGCATGATTCCCAAGCAGTCTTAAGAACCTAAAAACAAGAAACTAAAACAAAATAAACTAAATTAAGTAGAAGAGAAGTAAAGATAAAGAAAATAAATGATAAAAATAAAAGAACAGATAATTGGTCTCAAAGACCATTGGCTTGTTGTTTGGATGAAGCTACCGGCATGAACTCATGTGAATTGGTCTCTTTTGAGGAGACTGTGATTGGCCTTTTATGCTTCTTTGCCATGGATATGATGTTGTTGTAGCTCAAGAGTCTAAGGACTTATTAGGAAAAGGAAAAAAAAAAAAGAAAGAGGGAGAACAGAAGGAGAGAAGATGGAAGAAGGTGGGGTGAAGGGGGAGGGCCGTGGTCTTTAAATAAATTTTGTATCTAAGGCTCTCCCACACCCGTGGACGGAGGGTGTGTCGATTTACACGGCCACATCGCACGGTTGTGTTCCTAGGCGTGTTGATTACCCCACGCTCGTGTCTAGCCTGTGTTCAACAAGTCAGTATGTTGGCACGGTTTCAGTCACGAGCGTGTTCAGCCCGTGCTTGGAAAGTCAGTAGCTTCACACGGTTATGGGGCACGGCCGTGCCCCTTTGTCGGTGCCCGTGGTGTAGTGGTTGGATCCGTGACGTCAAAAAGTGGTTGGAATTGATTCGCACGGCCTCTGCTATGTCAGTACAGGGATTCTTATGGTCCACACGGCCACAGCCACGACCGTGTGCAAGGCAGTGTGTCCTGGAATTCTGCACCCCTTGTTAGTTTATAACTAAGTGTCTAGAAAGAAAAGAAGAAAAGAAAAATAAATTTAAAGTAAAATGTGAGAATAAATCATGTTAGTGCTCGGGTTGCCTCCCGAGAAGCGCTAGTTTATAGTCTTAAGCTAGACTCTCCTCTCATTTGCATTGTCAGGGTGGTTTGAGGAGTTGGAAGTCCTTCCTCATGCCATCATTTGTCTCTTCGTGAAAAAATTTAAGTCGAGATGTGTTTATAGTAAACGTACCAAAAATAGGATTACTTACCTCGACTGTTCCGTATGGGAAAACACTGGTTACCCTAAAAGATATTTCTTTGTTTGTGCTAGGGTCCGGAGGTGATATTCGAGGATCTGTCTGATCTACCAATACCTGGTCCCCTATTTTGAAGTGGTTTGTTGTTCCTTTTAGCTCTTTTGGGGGCTCCTTCGGTTTTATCTTGTGTGGTTCTAGTTCTTCATCGTGTATCCCTAATTTCTCCTTGAAGTGTGTCTTCCACTTGTCTAGATCATCGAACTGAATCCCTCGATCTTCATGAGTTATTTCTTTGTTGGCATGGGGTTTAGGATCGGGGGTGGTGCTTCCTGAAAATAAGGGTTAACCGAATGGTTATCAGTAGAATTTACGTTCTCACCTTGATTACTCGATGTTCTAGCCGAGTCAAGAGCCTTGATGGTGACTGTCTCATTACCTACGCAAAGTATGAGTTCTCCTGCATCAACATCAATTTTAGTCCTAGCAGTTGCTAAAAAGGGTCTTCTTAAAATTAGGGGGATCGAATTATCCTCATCCATGTCTAAGAAAACAAAGTCTACTGGGAAAACGAAACTGTCGATTTTTACAAGAACATCTTCGATAATACCCCTAGGAATTCTAACAATTTTATCATCTAATTGAATGCTCATCCTAGTTTGTTTGGGTTTCCTAGACCTAATTGTTTAAACAATTTATAAGGCATGACATTTATGCTTGCCCCTAAATCGACTAACGCATTATCAACAGCTTAGTCTACCAATTAAACATGGAATTGTAAAACTCCTAGATCTTTTAGCTTTTGTGGTAGCCTATTTTGGAGAATTGCTTTGAGCACTTTGCCTTAAGTTCCACATGTGACGACTGTCTAACTTCCGTTTGTTTGTCGGAAGCTCTTTTAAAAATTTCCTAGAATCGGCATCCGCGAAAGAGCTTCAAGTAATGGTAAGTTAATATGTAATTTCTTTAAAAGTTTAAGAAACTTACCAACTGTTTCTTACGTGTCGTCTCTTCTTAATGCCTCAGGGTAAGGTACGCGAGGTTGGTACTCCTTGATTACCGGTTTTGGCTTGTCTTGTGTTACCTCAACTTTACCTTTTTCTACCTTGTTTCCTTGTGT
The DNA here is from genome assembly GCA_025698515.1 of Gossypium sturtianum. NCBI lineage: Eukaryota > Viridiplantae > Streptophyta > Magnoliopsida > Malvales > Malvaceae > Gossypium > Gossypium sturtianum. The sequence goes on along the minus strand of CM046943.1, from coordinate 134,642,555 downwards.
TGGACTGGGTTCGTCTACTTCTTCGCTTTCTTGAGCTGTTATGGCTTGGATTTGCTCATTTGGATTAATTTTAGTATTACTCGGTAGACGCCCTTGCGGTCGTTCGGATAATAGCTTTGCAATTTCTCCGACTGACTGGGTAATTTCCCCGATTGCCTTTGTAAGTCCTCCAACTTGGTTCTCGATCGTTTTGATCAATGTTTGTTGGGTGTCGAATGTTACCTCAATTTTTTGGAGACGGGCTCCTGTGGATGCTATGAATTTGTTCAACGTCTCTTCAAGATTCGGCTTCTTTTCCTGTGGATAGGGCTGATTTTGGAAATTTTGAGGAGGTTGTTGTCTTTGATTTCCTTGATTTCCTTGTCCTCCCCACAAAAAATTTGGGTGGTTCCTCCAACTCGGATTATAATTATTACTATATGGGTTATTACTAGGTCTGAAATTGTTACCTATATAGTTCATCTGTTCGCTCTCTGTGCCCTGTTGGTAGGGTGGGTACTCGAGATTCACCACAGTTCCACTTGTGTCGCATTTGCATGATTTGGATGTACCGCGAAGAACACAAACTATCAATCTTCTTATTCATCAACTCTACCTGATTTGATAGCATGGTTATTGCGTCGAGGTTGTAAACTCCTACTGTTTTTGTTGGCTTTGTTCTTGTAACTTGCCACCGATAGTTATTCAAATGACATCTCTTCAATAAACTCGTAGGGTCGCCTCGGGAGTTCTATTATTCGGGGTTCCACCGGTGTGGAGTCGATTAGTTGCCTCGTTGAGGGGTTTACACCGTTATAGAAAGTCTGGACTTGAAGCTACAAGGGTAAACCATGGTGCGGACACCTTCTCAAGAGATCCTTATATCTCTCCCATGCATCGTACAATGTCTCTAAATCCATCTGCACAAAGAAAGATATATCATTACGTAATTTGGCCATTTTGGCCGGTGGGAAATATTTTAATAAAAATTTTTCGGTCTTTTGTTCCCATGTAGTGATTGACCCTCATGGTAACGAGTTTAACCATTGTTTAGCATTATTCTTTAATGAAAAGGGAAATAACCGAAGTCGTATGGCATCATCAGAAACGCCATTTATTTTGAAGGTATCACAGAACTCTAAAAAATTAGCTATATGAGCGTTTGGATCTTCGTCCTGTAAACCATCAAATTGAACAAACTGTTGAATCATTTGTATAGTGTTAGGCTTTAATTCAAAATTATTAGTAGCTATACAAGGCCTAACAATACTTGATTCGGCTCCTGTTAAATGAGGTTTAGCATAATCAAACATAGTACGAGGAGCATTATTTTCTGCCACATCTTGTGGTGGAAGATTATTTTCGTCCATCCCTTCAGTAGGATTGGATCTGTCTTCTCGCTATCCTTCTTGGTAATTTAGGGCTCGCCTAATTTCTCTGACGATTTCTTCGAGCGCTAGCTTCAATATCACTATCGTATTCTAAAGGTCCTCTCGGGTTCCTTCTACTCATAAACTAGAGGTACCTGCGAGGAAAAGAAAGAAAGAAAGTTTAGCAAATTTAAAATTAAAACGAAAAATAAAAATAAATTACAAAAAATAAAAATAATGGCTAAAGTAATAAAAATAGAGTTTTCTTAATATTTTAGTTCCTAAACAACGCGCCAAAAACTTTATCATTGTTGTAAATCAGAGTTTTAAAATTTATAAACAAATGATCGAACTCGAAACTAACTCTGACAACGATTAAAGGCAAGTGCACCTATCAAACAGTAGTATAGTTTAGGCAAGACCGGATTGTCGAACCCAAAGGAACTAAAAGTACTAATACTAACTTTCTTTTTATTATTTAGCCTAAAATAAGTGAAGTTGTTTATTAATCTAAATTAATTAACTACTAAACTAAAGACTCTAAGACAAAGAAGAATGAATTTGGAAAATAACTTGGGAAAAACTCAGTTGATTTAGACGATACCTAGGAAGAATCCACCTAGACTTCACTTGTTATCTAACACCTTTGAACCATACGATTTATTCACTTAGTTTGATCCGTAAGACTCCCTAACGTATATTAAACCCTCTCTCAAGGCGAATAACGTCTAACCCTAGGTTAATTAGTGGAACTCTCGTTCTCTTATAATAACCCCTAGAATAGCGATAAATTGATCTATGGATTCCCATATTAGGTTTCACCTAATCCGGCAAAATCTCGTCACCCTATCTCTAGGCGTGCGATCAACTCCGCTTAATTATGTTGGATCTACTCTTGGGCGGTGGTCTATTCCTCCTCCACCTAAGCACATTAAATTTGGATTAAGCTCACATAATTAAGAACAAAATAAGTATTTATCATATAATTCGAAAACAATAACAAGATTCATCATAGGTTTCATCCACTTCGGTATCCAAGGGTTTAGTTCATAACAATAAAGGAAAACATCTCAAGAGAAAAGATAAAACAAAACATAAGAAATCCCTAAAACCCCTGAAGGAATTGAAGAGGAGATCCTCCGTCTTGAGTATAACTCGGCTTCTTGAGATGGATCAACTGACTATCCTCGAGTGAATCCCCACAAAATCGCTTTCTCGGCCTAGCACGACGCCCTTAGACGATGGCTTTGGGCTCCTCCTTTCAGTCATACTTAGGGTGTATTTATAGGCTTTTGAAATACGTTTCTTTCTCCCTAAGTATCCTTTCCCGAATGAAATTGCTATTCTCCACGGCAGAGCACACGGCCATGGCGCACGCCTGTAAATCGTGGCCGTGCCATGTTCGATTTCTTTAATGAGACACGGCCGTATGAGTCGGGGTTAGACCGTGTTCTAGATGATTGACTTGGCACGCGGTGTGTGGGTCCAAGTCCAGCCGTGTCGATTTTTTCATTGGTCCATTGGTCCGGTCCGTTTTGAGCCCGTTTCTCGTTCTTTTTATCCTTGGGTGTTTTCCTGAGTATAAGACATGAAAAGAAAGGATTAAGAGCACCTTTTTACATAAATCAAGGGATAATTCATCCAAAAGCATACTAAATGTGGGCCTAGAATATGTTATTATTTCGGTTTATCAAGTCCAAACACACATATTTAGGGCATTTTACAAAATAGCCCTCACATTTTCACATTTCGACACTTTAGTCCTTAATTCATAAAATCATCAAATACACATAATTAGCTTGCACCCATGCCTAGCTGAATTCTCACTATATTCATACAAGCCCACACATTTCATTTATTTCACAATTTAATCCTTCAAAATGCTATTTTCTCAATTTAGCCCTAATTAGCTAAATTCATCAAAAATTCAAGAACAAAACATGTTATTAAACACATATCTTTCATTTAACACCAACACTCATCACAAAGCTCATCATTTCATCAATGTCACATTTCATAAACATCATCTATTCACAAAATGTAAGCATGGGTTTTAAAGAGCACAAAGCAACGAATACGAAAACATAGAAATTAATAAAAACCGAGCAAAATCTAACCTTGAATCAAGCCAATTCCTAGCCAAAATTACCAAAGCTTAAAACCTCTCTCCTTTCTTCAATATTCGGTGCAAAGATGAATAGAAAATGGCTTATTTTGATGCTTTGTTTTATTATAAACTAACTTAATAATTTAATACCAATTTTACCCTTTTATTAGTCATATAAGACAAATTTACATTATGGTTATCTAGTCATTTAACCATCCACTATCTTAAAAATGAGTTATTAACAACATAAGGCCTCCACCTTAAAAAGCCAACAACAATTAAGTATATAACAATCGGCACACAACATTTTACACTTTATGCAATTAAGTCCTTTCTCACAATTTGACACACATCAATAAAATTATCACCTGCGTAATTTTCACACAAAGCTATATCACATATAATTCACACCAAAAATAATATTAGAATATTATTCCGACCTCAGATTTGTTGTCTCGAAACCACTATTTCGACTAGGGTATAATCCGGGCTTTTACACATACGCTCTGGCAGGTGCTCTAGCTTTGGATCTCACAACAGTATCTCTAGTAGTTCTCTGACTACCACTGACATTTCTGATATTACGCGTAAGTCTACCCCTCACTGGTGCATTATCAGATCTCAGATTCTGAACAGTCTCCAGCTCAACGAATTCCGGACAATCTCGAACAAAATGATCTAACGACCGACATGTAAAGCAAGCCCGGTCATTCAATCTACAACTTCCCGGATGCCTTTTTCCACAATGCTTACACTTGGGTCTTTCAGAACGGACATTTCCAACACTTGCTATTGAAATTGCCCGAGTTTTGGAGCTCAACTGTGATCTAGCCCGATCTCTATTCAATTGTCCCACATTAGCATTTGAACGACTTTGCTCATCTCGGAATTTCTTCGAAGCAGGCTGAAATGATCTACTCTGAAATCTCTTTCTCACATCTCTAGCTTCAGACTCAGCTTTTCTTTTATCTTTCCCGAGTGCTTCAGCTTTGCACGCTCGGTCAACTAGCACAACGAACTCTTTTATCTCTAAAATGTCGACTAACAAGCGGATATCTTCATTAAGGCTGTCTTCGAATCTTTTTCACATTGTTGCCTCCGTGGATACACATTCACGAGCATATTGGCTTAGTCTTACGAACTCTCATTCATATTCCGTAACAGACATTCGGCCTATTTCGCCTCCGAAATTTCTTACGTTTACGATCGATGAATCTCTCATCGATATATTTCTTTGAAACTCAATGCGAAAGAAGTCCCATGTCACCGTTCTTTTTGAAACAACAGAAATTAGGGTTTTCCACCACCGATAGGTTTGCACCCCGTAATAGCGAAACAACACATTTAATACTTTCATCTAGAGTTAAAGACATTTCATCGAATACCCGGATTGTGTTTTCTAACCAGAACTCGGCCTTTTCAGCATCATCATCATTAGTAGCCCTGAACTCTTCAGCCCCATATTTACTGATTTTGTCAACCGGAGGCTTATTCAATGATTCGGATACATAACAGTGCTGGCTCACTGTAGTCCGAGGGGATTAACCGGGGGCGGAGGTTGCGAAACAGTCGGGTTATTTCTTACAAATTGAGTGAACCATTCACTCATCATCTGGAAGAAAGCTTGTTTAGCTTCTCCCTCTTGACCACTCGTAACCAGTCTTGGATCAGAGGGCGCTGTCCCTTCAGCGGGAGCAGGCGCATTACTTTCTACGTCGTCAGCTACGGCTCTTTCGGGATCCATTACTATACGAAAATCACATTTTATACGTCAGGATTCATCACACTAGCACAGTTCAGAAATATGGCATGTATAGCTAGACTCTGACACTCTACGTTAGTCCAAGAATCGACTAAACCGTAGCTCTGATACCAACAAATGCAACACCCCTAACCCGTATCCGTCGCTGGATTAGGGTTAAAGGTATAACCAGATAGATTAGAAACTTTTATAGATAATTCATATTACAAAACATCATTTCACATCAAAGAGTCCATTCTATAGGTCAATGAGACCTTAAACATAGTTTAGAGTAGGGCCGGGACTATACCAAACTCTTACGGAAATTCTCAAAAATTTAAAATATTTCTAAGTTATGCAGGACATACGCCCGTGTGTGCTGGCCGTGTGCCTCCCACGGACACCAGACACCCCCATGGTCTAGGCCGTGCCAAAACAGGGCATGTATACTGACTTTTCCATACGGCTACTAGGCACGCCCGTGTACCATGGCCGTGTACTCTTAGGCCATATCTTGACTAAACCACACGGCTACTAGGCACCCGGGTGCCATGGCCGTGTGCCCTTAGCTCGCTCATCGACTTACTCCCACGGTCATCAAGCACGCCTGCAAACAACCGTGGGCAAAACAGCCATTTGCAAGGCCAAAATGCCACCCACATAGGGTCAAACCTACAAGCATATTACCAAAGCAACTCATGCACATTTGGACATCAAAGACATATCAAAACAACCATCCAATCACTACATTCAAATCCATTTCAATCATACCAATTTACATAACTAAAACTCATGTATACACAAGCATAATTCATCCATATTTACCTTTCATGAATTCATTCTTTTGTTCAAACATATATGATCAAATTTCACCCATATACTTACCATAGACTTAACCATTTATATGCTATCAAAACATACCAAAACATACATCATTTATCATATTCATTAAAGCATATTACCAACACATAACTAGCCAAATCACATGGCTAAGTTCATACATCAAACTTACACCAAAATACTAGCTTATACATGCCATATCTAGCTATATACATTTCCAAAAGATACCAAATTGAGTTTGCGTAGTGTGATGACAATTCTCGATTGTCCCCGAGCCTTCAGTAGCTTTGACGATCTATAAAACAGAGAAAACACACACAGAGTAAGCTTTCCAAAAGCTTAGTAAGTCATATACAAATAAACTTAACTTAAAATGCACTTAGCATATCTATACAATGACAATAATGGTTCTCATAGCATATACATCTCACATAGAGTTTGGCTCAATTGTTTAGCCATAATTTATCACATACTTCAACTCATTACCACTTATACACATAGTTCATCTCATCATTCCATTGCACATATTCATTTTATTAAGTTCATATAGATACTTACCTTTCATACACACCTTGTGTACTTATTAAACGTACCTGAAACGGATTTATGATCCACGTAACCTTTCGTATCACAGACTTTCCCATTGAACCGTTCGGAATTTAATAGGATGTTCAAAACCTCGAAATAGTCGTACAATGCCAACGTCCTAGACGAGGTCTTACATGTACTCAGATATCGTTGCCACTGTCCCAGACAGGGTCTTACACAAATCAATACGATGCCAATGTCCCAGACATGGTCTTACACGTAAATCTCGTATCGATGCCAACGTCCCAGACGTGGTCTTACACGAAATCACATATCAACGCCGACGTCCCAAACGTGGTCTTACATGATATTTCAGAACAGACACCTATGTCATGACATAGCTAATCCTACCTATTCCTAGGTTCGTACGAGACTTCTCGGACATTGCCACTATGTCGTTCTTATATCGAAATTCACGTACACAACATCTCATATACATTCATCGTTATCAATAGTTATGTGCACATACTCAATTAAATACAAATATGTTTATTTGCAAAATGACTTACCTCGGATTCGATTTAATAGAAACAGAAACGGCTACTCTGTTACTTTCGCTTTCCCGCGATTTAAGTCCATTTTCCTCGATTCTTGATCTAAACATATTCAAATTTAACTCTTTTATTAACCAACATATTCATTTCAATCCAAAATCACATATTTAGGGTTATTTGCAACTTAACCCTCACATTTGCACATTTTATCAATTTAGTCCATTTTTCTCAAAACATCAAATACACAAAATCATCACATGCTCATGCTTAGCCGAATGCTTATGTATATCATACAAGCCCATATTTTCCATCAAATTCACAATTTAGTCCCTCAAATTGCTATTTTCTCAATTTAGCCCTAATTAGCTAAACTCATCAAAATTTCAAGAACAAAGCATGTTCATTTAACACATATTTTTCATTTAACACCTAAACTCATCACAAAGCTCACCATTTCATCAATGGTACATCTCATAAACATCATCATTTCTTCAAATTACAACATGGGCTTGATAGTAGACTAAGCAACAATCTCAAAAACATAAAAATCATCAAAATATAAAGCCAAAACATACCTTAATTGAATCAGTAGTTAGCCGAATGCCCTAGCTTTTTTTCTTTCTTCTTTTTTTCTTTGGTATTTTCGGCTAGAATGGATGAACACATCCACTAGCTTTTTCACTTGTTTTATTAGAAGCATAATAATAATTATTCAATTACTCATTTACCCATTTAATAATCATATAAGACAAATTAATATTATGGGTATAAAGTCATTTAACCATCCACTAACCAAATAATGGTTTAATTGCCTCTTAAGGCCTCTTTATTAAAAAGCCACGATCAAGTAGGCATTTTTACAAACATCATGCTAGTTTTACACTTAATGCAATTTAATCATTTTACTCAAATCAAGCACTCAAACAGATAAATTAACTTACAGAAATTTCACACATACTTAATCACATATCATAAGCACGAAAAATAATATTAAAATAATATTCAGACTCAGATTTGCGGTCCTGAAACCACTGTTTCGACTAGGGTATAAACCGGATTGTTACACATATACTATCACATAATTCACATTAACATATACTGTTATATCATTAATTCAAACATTCAACTTACCTTATTTCCATAATTAGTATGAGTACATACCTGAGCCTTTCCAACTTGGTTTTACACTCGATCTTAACTTATCATTGCCCGTTGAACCATTCGAAATTAAAAAGGATACTCAGATAGTCGAGCATATCATACAATGCCAATGTCCCAGACGTGGTCTTACATGTAATCACATAACGATGCCACAGTACCCAGACAGGGTCTTACACGTAAACACAAGTCGATGCCAACGTTCTAGACGTGGTCTTACACGATAACACATAACGGAATCCTATGTCATGACATATGTATCCTAGCTATTCCTAAGGTTCGTAGGGGACTTTCGAACATCATATCTCGATCGAATCGAAATCGTAAATATAGCTCCCAAGCTTAAATACATTCGACCAATACATATGTGTATTCATAAAATTCAATTCAACATATAAAATTTACATATATTCAAAATTAACAACATTTATATGCTTATAGACTTACCTAGGATATCGACGGATGGAAATAAACAACTATTCGATTATTTTTGTTTTCCCCCGATCCAAATCCGTTTTCTTTGGTTCTTGTTCTAAACATATTCAAATTAAATTTATTTAATTAAATATTCAATCAAATTCATCCAAAAACGTATAAATGGACAAATTACCATTTTGCCCTTGACATTTTACACTTTTTGCAATTTAGTCCCTATTGTATAAAACACAAAATACACAAAATTTGCATATACTATGCTTAGGCCGAATATTCAAAAGCTCCATACAAGTCCATATATTTCATTTTTTTCACATTTTAGTCCCTCAAAATATTATTTTCACAATTTAGTCCAAATTACTCAAATTCATCAAAAATCCAAAGACAAAACATGTTAATCTTTCACATATCTTTAATATTTCATCATCAAACAACAAAAATCACAAGCTATCATCAATGGAAAAACACAAAATCATCATCAAATTCAAAAATTAAGACATGGGCTTTGAAGATAACTTAGCAACGATATCAAAAACGTAAAAATTATCAAAAACCGAGTAAAATACATACCTTAATTGAAGAAAATACAAGGCTGAACCTAGCTTTCTTTTCTTTTCTTTTATCTTTGTATATTCGGCCACAATAAGATGAATGCATGTGGTTTTTTACTTTATGTTTTATTTATTTAACATATAATTTAAACTTTACTAAAACAACCTTTATTATAAACATTATATAATATATATATTATGTACAATACCGTCCATTAATATGTTTCTTGGTATAATTGCAACATAAACACCCCTCATTGAAAGAACAAATCAATTTAGCACTTTAACAATTAGTTAGCAACTTTTACCATTTACACGATTAAGTCCTTTTTCTTAAATCGGACACTCAAACAATAAAATTAATTTACGAAAATTTCACAGATATAAATTCACACAGCATAAAAATAAATAATAATATTTAAATATCTTTCTGACTCAGATTTGTGGTCCCGAAACCACTGTTCCGATTAGGGTCGAAACCGGACTGTCACAGATGGTTCCAGTTCATTAGTTCTCTTAACTTTCCTTGGAGGCGTATTCAATTATATTCTTAGGCTAATGACTAATAACCTAGTAATCAAACCTTCCACTAGAATAGTAAAAGCAATAAAATGAGTTAGGAAATCTTAACCTGAAATAGAGATTTGTCGGATTCCCTTGAGAAATCTTGTTGTTCTGTCTCTAAATCCTTGCACCTAGTGAGTTTATTCTGAAAATAAGATCTGAAAAAAAAAGATTTGGAAAAAAAAGGAAATTTGGAGGTTTTAAGAATTTTAGGGGTTAATAAATTTAGAGAATTTTGAGAGAATTAGAGGTTAAAGAGGTTTTAAGTAATGGTTTAGAGTGTTTTGGGGTTTTAAAATAAAGATTTTTTTGCTTAAAATCGGATATAATTAGGTTTAGTCGTTCGGGTTGCGCAATTGGGTCGGGTCAACCCTATACAAAATTGCAGCGATGTGCGACACAAGGGTACCGTGTCGCGACATCTCTATCAGAATGTCAATGTCGCGACACACCCTGCAGTTTTGAAAAACTTGGGGAAGTTGTCTACCATGTCGTGATATCGAGATGGTTTTCTTGATTCCTTCAATTCTGGCCTTGTGTTGCAACACCAAATCCGTTTTAGCCTAAATTTTTGATCACTGTGAAGTCAGAGTTTTAAAATTTATAAAGAGAATGATCGAACACAGAAACTAACTATGACAAAGATTGAGGCAAGTGCACCTATCGAGCGAGTAGTATAGTTTAGGCAAGACCGGATTGTCGAACCCAAAGGAACTAAAAGTACTAATACTAACTTTCTTTCTATTATTTAGCCTAAAATAAGTGAAGTTGTTTATTAATCTAAATTAACTAATTACTAAGCTAAAGACGCAAAGACAAAAAGAATGAATTGGGAAAATACTTGGGAAAAACTCAGTTGATTAAAACGATACCCTTAGGAAGAATCCACCTAGACTTCACTTGTTATCTAACACTTTGAACCGCATTTATTTATTCACTTGACATGATCCGTAGGACTCCTAACGTATATTAAACCCCTCTTGAGGCGAATAACGTCTAACCCTAGGTTAATTAATGAAAATCTCTTTCTTGAATAATAACCCCCTAGAATAGCAGTAAATCGATCCATGAACATCCCATATTAGGTTTTACCCTAATTCGGCAAAATCTCGTCACCCTATCTCTAGGCGTGCGATCAACTCCGCTTAATTATGCTAGATCTACTCTTAAGCAGGGACTTTTGCTCCACCACCTAAGCACATCATACTTGAATTAATATCCGCGAAATATCAACACAAGAATTAAGCACACATAATTAAGAACAAATCAAGTACTTATCATATAGTTCAGAAAAAAATAACAAGATTCATCTAGGTTTCATCCCCTTCAGGTATCTGAAGGGTTTAGTTCATAATAATAAAAGAAAACATCTCAGAAGAAAAGATAATACAAAACATAAGAAATCCCTAAAACCCCCTGAAGGAATTGAAGAGGAGATCCTCCGTCTTGAGTAGAATTCTGGCTTCTTGAGATGGATCAACTGGCTATCCATTGAGAGTTTCCCACAAATCTGATCTTTTCGGCTCGGCTCCTTGGCCTAGCTGACCGCCCGTCGACTCCCCTTTCAAAGTTATACTTAGGGTGTATTTATAGGCTTTTGGAATGTGTTTCTTTGCCCCAAAGTATCCTTTTACGAATGAAATTGCTCTTCTCCACACAGTAGAGAGCACGCCATGGCATACGCCCGTGTGAATCGTGGTCGCCGTGTTTGGATTTCTAATGAGGACACACCCGTGTAGATCGTGATTAGGCCGTGTTCTAGTATTTTGAGGAGGCACGGTCGTGTGGGCTATAGTCCAGGCCGTGTCGATTTCTTCTTTGGCCCATTTTGGTCCGTTTTGAGCCTGTTTCTCGTTCTTTTTATTCTTGGGTGCTTTCCTGAGTATAAGACATGAAAAGAAAGGATTAAAAGCACATTTCTACATAAATCAAGGGATAAATCAACATAAAGGATGCTAAATGTGGGATTAAAATATGTTACTATTTCGGTTTATCAAATACCCCCACACTTAAGCTTTTGCTTGTCCTCAAGCAAAATTCTCAACTTACAATTAAAACGAACTTTCTATAATTCATAATTCCTATCAACAATGTCTTATCATAATTCATAGATAATTTATACATGGATAATTCACTTCAAAGAGTCCTAAGGATTCAAACAATCTAAGTCATAGATTTGTAGCTCGAAAATATAGGCGTCTCCCCTTATCTAAATAATTACCTTTAATTCAAAACCGACAAGGATTGACATCCTCACTAGAGATTCACTCAAATCACTCAAAGTGTTTAAGGTTCAAGAAAAAGCGCTCAAAAGTCGAACATGAAAAGTTAATCCCATAGGCTTGCATGAAAATCAAATCTCCACCACTATATAATGAGATGATACACAAATCAAAAGGTCTTTAGTAGGGTTGTAACGGGGCTAGGGTTAAGGTGTGGATAAAGGCTGAATTAGAAGGTTAGAATCGAGATCGAATTGATAACATACCTAACTAGAAACAATAAACTGAATAATTACATAATGGATTAAAACTTTAAACTAATAATACGAGCTTCTTCTTCAATATATGGAATTTAAATATGTAAGCTCACTTAATTATAAGACTAATAATGAATATACTTCGTCGTTTTTTTTTAAGAACAAATCAAGTAATATATAACAAAAGATAAATTACTGAAATAAAAACATAGTTAGGCTATTAATCAAATTAAATCTCGATATAAGGGTCGTCAAAAGGAATGGTGATAACAAAAACAAAGGGTTTCTGGGTTAATATTAGCGGTTATGTCAATAAAAAGGGTTGTTAGGATCAAAGGGGTTCACTAGGGGTTAATTGTGAAGGTAGGCTTTTTATTCGAGTTAGTGGGTTAAAACCTAGGTGCCTTAATCATCTCTGTATATCAAATCATAGGTGTGGTCTCGATATGTATAAACGAGGCAAGTTCTAGAATAACGAATCAATGTTGACATACTCATAATCAATAAAGTGAGCATGAAAAAGAATATATGCTCTATAAGGCTCAAAAACTCACAAAAATTATGGGTATTTTGATGTCAACCTCGTAAATTTCAAACTTCAAAGTAATATTTAAACTCAGTTCGACAACCTAGAAAATTTTTAATTTCTAAAAAATAGACTTATCATGCTTGATTCTCTAGTATTCTTAGAATTTAATTATCAATGCACAATTATCAATGACTTAATCTAAAACATATAAAAAAAAATCATAAATCATTAGAAATTTCATCCTAATTAGTAATATGAGGAATTTACTTAAAAACAAGATTAAATTCAGGATTTTAAGAACAATGCAAAAGTTTGGCACCTAATTTCGTAAATTTGAGAATAATGAAAAAGTTAGGCACCTTTTTAGGTTGTTCACCCCACACTTAAGATGTACATTGCCCTCAATGTACAAAGATAGATATATAGACAATAATACTAAAATCATAAGATATGGAGAGAAGTGAAACTTCCTGAATTATGGATGAAATTAATGAAAAGAAACTGGATAGGATTGGAGGTGAACGTGGGGAAGCGCCTCAAACCGTTTGAACTTGAATCCTCAAGGTAGCCGGTCTGATTTTATTGTATCCTAAGCTAAATCTAAATGGTATGAAGAATAAGAAGAAAATAATAAAGAAAATAAAAATAAAAATAAAAATAAAAATAAAAATAGAAGTAAATAAAAATAAGAATAAAAGTAAATAATGGAAAATGAAAGAAGAAAGACAACTGAACAATAAAAAGGAAGAAGGGGGTCTAAAAAGAAATTATGGATCTGATGGTTGCCCCCGCCCTTGTACCTTTCTGTGATGGCCACACGACCACGGCCACGGCCGTGTGCAAGACCGTATGGTCTAGAAATCTGCACTTTCGTTAGTTTATAGTTAGGTGCTAAAAAGGCAAAATGAAAGTAAAAGAAGAATTAAAAAAAATGTAAAAATAAATGGGGTTAGTGCTCGGGTTGCCTCCCGAGAAGCGCTCGTTTATAGTCTTAAGCTAGACTTTACCTCCCATTCGTATGGTCATGGTGGTTTGAGGAGGTGAAAATCCTTTCTCATGCGATCAATTCGGTTTTTGATAAATAGTTTAAGTCGAGTAACGTTTACCTCAAAAGTGTTGAATTTAGGATTGCTTACCTCGACTGTGCCGTATAGGAAGACATTAAGTACCTCAAAAGTGATTTATTCGTTTGTCTTGAGGTTTGAATTGGTGATTCGAGGGTCTTCCTTATTCAACAATACCAGATCCCCTATTTTGAAGTGATTTGTTGTTCCTATCAGCTCGTCTGGGGTTTCCTTCGGTTTCACTTCGTGTATTCCTAGTTTCTCTTTAAAGTGTGTTTTCCACTCGTCTAGTTCATCGACCTAAAGCCTTAGTTCTTCAAGAATTATTTCTTTATGGGTACGAGGTCTAAGATCTAGCTCAGCTAGGTGATTTCGTGATGCTTCCTGTAAAGAAGGTTGAACCAAATGGTTATCAATAGAATTAACGTTCGTACCTTTATTACTCGATGTCCTAGCTGAGTCAAGAGCTTGAAGAGTGATTATTTCATCGTCTACACGAAGTGTGAATTCATCGAATTCTTCCTCTGTGTGGTCCTTTTTTATTGCATCGGGATATGGCACACGAGGTTGGTACTCTGTAATTGCCTATTTTGGTATATCATGGCACACTTCAACCTTACCTTTACTTACCTCAGGTTCTTCCCTTGGGTTTGGTTCGTCTAACCCTTCACTATCATAAATGGCTTGATTTTTCTCTCTCGGTTAGTTTCGGTGATTGCTTGGCAAGCTTCCTTGTGGTAGTTCCGAGATCGACTTAGCGAGTTGTATAAGCGACTTAGTAATTTCCCCAACCGACTCAAGTAAGTTCCCCAACTTGGTTCTTGATCCCGTTGATCGATGCTTGTTGGTCATTAAGTGTTGTCTCGGTGTCTTGAGACGGGTATCCGTGGTCGCCATGAATTTTGTCAAGATCTCTTCAATGTTCGACTCCTATTCCCATTTGGTGAGGTGGTTGTTGAAAATCTGGAGGAAGTTCCTTTGGCTATTTGGCTCATTTTGATCACCCCACGAGTAAGTGTCATTGGGATGGTACCTCCAACTTGCATTGTAAGTGCCTCATTATAAAAATTATTTTGTGGTTAGTAGAATAGTTTAGACTTAGAATATAGTGAGCTTGCTCTTGGAAACCATGTTCTTTCCATGCCATGTTTATCCCATAGTAGTGGGTATAACCATCTTCACATAGTGTTTCAATTCGCCACGCCTCCAAAATAATAAAATAAATAGACCACGCATTACACCTTGTGTACACTTCCTCCTTCGTCGAATCAAGCCCCACCTCATGCAAATATGTAGATGCTACATGTTAAGTCATCATATCACATAAGAATATAAATATATATATACATACATAAATACATCACCAATAATCTTACCATCACCAGTTCTCATCACTTAAGCCATTATAATGCTTCTACACATAATACATATGTTTAATAATTAGCAAGCAAACCGAGAAATAGTGCGATGATTACGCACCTTAACACTTGTAGTTCTATGCTTTCGATCCCTAAGCTATCGCTCAAAGAAACGACAGCTATCTGCCTATAGCTATCCTATTTGTTGGCCCACACCCCGATGGCCAATCCCGGAATCGCTGAGACACCTCTTTCTTGAACTTCGGGATAGGGACCTTTCCTTGCCCACTCTGACTCACCGTGATCAAATCCTGAATGCTCTTACAACATTTGATGAATCCGACCTAAGGGTCCCTTCTTACCGCTCCTACTTGCTGGCTACACAAGAAAGAATTACCACACTAAGACCACAAGAACATTCGGCCAACCACCACTAGAACAAGGAGGAAGGTTTCGGAAATAGTTGAGGAGAGATTCGGCTCAAGGAGTTTCGGCAAAAGTGTTTAAGGAAGAGAAAGAAAGATGCCTAGATGCTTTCTCGGTTTTGAAGGAACAAGGAAGGGATAAAAGAAAGAGTGAAGGATTCGGCCACTTGGAAAATGTGAGAGCAAAAGAATTTGGAGAAGAAGGTTTCGACAACCAAAGGAATTTGGGAGGCAAAATTTGGCAAGGGAGAGAAAGCAAATGATGAATGAAAATGAACACCTCCCCCCCCTATTTATACTATTCGGCCAAGCTCCAACCTCCCACAAAAAAATCCTCAAATCTCCTAAAACACCTCCCTTCCATCCATTCAAAATAATTTGAATGAGTCAAACCTACCTAGCCGAATTTAAAAGAGAAGACCAAGTCTTTCTCCACCTTTCAAGCCCCCTAATCATATTGTATTTTGTATTTACGTGTACTGCGAGAGACTATTCAAACCATCAATTTTTTTATTCATCATCTTTAATCGATTAGATAACCCGTGACCACGTCGAGGTTGAAGACATCAGTCGCTTTAGTAGGAATTGTCCTCATCGCTTGCCACTAATAATTATTCAAAGCCATCTTCTCTATAGACTAAAATTATCTCGCCAAAAGCAAAATAGAGGAAAAATTAGCAAAGTAAAAAAATGCAAAAAAAAATGGCTAAAGTAATAAAAATAGAGCTTTCTTAATATTTTAGTTCCCAAGAACGGCGCCAAAAAACTTGATCACCGTGTGAAGTCGAGTTTTAAAATTTATAAAGAGAATGATCGAACCTGGAAACTAACTATGACAACGATTGAGGCAAGTGCACCTATCGAACAGTAGTATAGTTTAGGCAAGATCGGATTGTCGAACCCAAAGGAACTAAAAGTACTAATACTAACTTTCTTTCTATTATTTAGCCTAAAATAAGTGAAGTTGTTTATTAATCTAAATTAACTAATTACTAAGCTAAAGACGTAAAGACAAAAAGAATGAATTGGGAAAATACTTGGGAAAAACTCAGTTGATTAAAACGATACCCTTAGGAAGAATCCACCTAGACTTCACTTGTTATCTAACACTTGAACTGCATTTATTTATTCACTTGACTTGATCCGTAGGACTCCTAACGTATATTAAACCCTCTCTCGAGGCGAATAACGTCTAACCCTAGGTTAATTAACGGAAATCTCTTTCTCAAATAATAACCCCTAGAATAGCAGTAAATCGATCTATGGACATCCCATATTAGGTTTCACCCTAATCCAAAGAAAATCTCGTCACCCTATCTCTAGGCGTGCGATCAACTCCGCTTAATTATGCTAGATCTACTCTTAAGCAGGACTTTTGCTCCACCACCTAAGCACATCATACTTGAATTAATATCCATGAAATATCAACACAAGAATTAAGCACACATAATTAAGAACAAATCAAGTACTTATCATATAGTTCAGAAAACAATAACAAGATTCATCTAGGTTTCATCCCCTTCAGGTATCTGAAGGGTTTAGTTCATAATAATAAAATAAAACATCTCAGAAGAAAAGATAATACAAAACATAAGAAATCCCTAAAACCCTGAAGGAATTGAAGAGGAGATCCTCCGTCTTGAGTAGAATTCGCTTCTTGAGATGGATCAACTGGCTATCCCTTGAGAGTTTCCCACAAATCGACCTTTTATTTCGTCTCCTTAGCCTAGCTGACCGCCCAGACTCCCCCTTTCAGGTTATACTTAGGGTGTATTTATAGGCTTTTGGAATGTGTTTCTTTGCCCCAAAGTATCCTTTTCCGAGTGAAATTGCTCTTCTCCACGGCAGAGGCACGGCCATGGCACATGCCCGTGTGAATCATGGTCAGGCCGTGTTCTGATTTCTAATGAGGACACGCCCGTGTAGATTGTGATTAGGCCGTGTTCTAGTATTTTAAGGAGGCACGACCGTGTGGGCTATAGTCCAGGCCGTGTCGATTTCTTCTTTGGCCCATTTTGGTCCGTTTTGAGCCCGTTTCTCGTTCTTTTTATTCTTGGGTGCTTTCCTGAGTATAAGACATGAAAAGAAAGGATTAAAAGCACCTTTTTAATAAATCAAGGGATAAATCATCCTAAAGTATGCTAAATGTGGGATTAAAATATGTTACTCTTTCGGTTTATCAATTTCCAATCCCCAAGATGTCTCAGTTTTTATAAAACATCAATTTGATACAAATTAGAATCTACACTAAACAGTTAGTTAAATATACAATATGTTACATTAAATTTAAAAGTAACTCCAATTTGTCACGTTTCACTACCGGATTTGTCCGACAGTCTTAAAGACCCTCTCTCATTCTTGTTTCTCTCGGTATTAGTCCTGCATCTGTCATGCCACTCCACCTTCTTCCACTTGTCCCTTTCTCTAAACCTAATTTTTGGACCTACACTGTTCACAAAAAATACTTTCTCTGATTCAGGGTAGTCAAGTTTAGTAATAGATATTTCATTACGGTATTCTTCTAATTTATTCTTTTTCCCCCCTCGGTTGATAATTGCTTTTGAAAGTTTTAGTTTCACCATTGATCTTCATTTTTAACTCATTCTATTCCAGATCAATGATTGGTTTTGATGTTGCTAAGAATGGTCTATCTAACATAATAGGTATCTTAAAGTCTTCCTCGAAGTCTAGAATTATGAAGTCCGCTAGGATAATGAAGCTGCATACTTTAAATAACACGTCTTCTAATACTTCTTTTGGTTGTACTGAAGATTTGTCAGCCAGTTATAGTGTGACCTGAATGTGATTCAGATTCCCTAATACAAATTTCTCATATACAGATAAGGGCATTAGATTTATACTTCATATCTCTATGAGAATTGTAAAACTTCCTGGATCTTTTAGCTTTTGGGGAGCCTTGATAAACCGTAATATACACATATTTTAATCCCACATTTAGCAAACTTGTGGATGATTTATCCCCTGAATTGTGGAATTTGATGCTCCTAATCCTTTAATTTCATGTTTTATACTTAGGAGAGCATTGGAGGATGAAAAGAACGGGAAACGGACCAAAAATGGAGAAAATGGGCCAAAAGAAGAAATCCACACAGCCTGGAGGTAACCACACGGCCGTGCCACTTTAGCAGACTCGAACACGGGCCCAGGCTCGATTCACAAGGGGGGTGTTTCACACGGCGTGTCCTGCTGTGGGCCAGATGAGTTTCATTCGAATAGGATACTTGTGGGCCAAGTGAGGCATCCCGAAAGCCTATATAAACACCCTAGAGGGCAACCTAAAGGGGAGTTCGACAGAAGCCTTACATCGGGGCTTTTAACGGGGTGCGGCTTGAGAGGGTCTGAACACAAAGAAACTACTCGAAGACAGCCAATTGATTCATCCTAGAAGTCGAAATCACACTCAAGACGGAAGATCTTCCCTTCAATTTCCTTCAGGGGGTTTTAGGGTTTTTCTTATGTTTTGTTATTTACTTTCTTCTGAGATGTATTCTCTATTAAACATAAACTAAACCCCTCAAATACCTGAGGAGGATGAAACCTAAGACAGATCTTGTCATTTTTTTCTGAACTGTATGATAAATACTTGATTTGTTCTTAATTATCTGTTCTTAATTCTTGTTTTAATATTTCAGGATATTGATTCAAGTATTGATGTGCTTAGGCAGTGGAGCAAAAGTCCCTTTTTAAGAGTAGATCTAGCATAGTTAAGCGGAGTTGATCGCAACCCTAGAGATAGGATGGCGAAAATCTATCGGATTAGGGTCAAACCTAATATGGGAGTCCATAGATCGAGTTAATGCAACACTAGGGGTTTCATTAGAAAGAGATTTCAATTAATCAACCTAGGGTTAGACGTTATTAGTCTCGAAAGGGATAATAATATAAATTAGAGAATCCTACAGATCAAGTCAAGTGAATAAATCGTCTGGTTCAGAGTTAAGTAACAAGTGAAGTCTTGGTGGATTCTTCCTTGGGTATTGTCTTAATCAACTGGTTTTCCCAATTCACTCACTGCCTTAGCATCCTTAGTTTAGTAATTAGTTAATTAACCATTGATTCCCTTAATACTTAGGCTAGATAATAAAAAGATAGTAACTACTAGTACTCTTGGTCCTCGAGGATACGATATATCCGGTCTTGCCATAGCTATACTACCGAACGATAGGTGCGCTTGCCTTATTCGTTGTCATAGTTAGTTTGGACACGATCAAGTTTTTTGTGCGCTAGTTCTTGGGGACAAAGATATTAGGAAAACTAATTTTTATTACTTTAGCCATTTTATTTATTTTCAATTTATTTTTATTTTTATTTTATTTTAACTTTGCTAATTTTTCTTTTATTTGCTTCGCGGTAATTCTAGTTTATGACTAGAAGGAACCCGTCAGGACCATTACTCTTTGATAGTGATATAGAAGGAACCGTCGTAGAAATTGAAGAGAGAAAAGGTGAAGCCTACAATACATACAAGAAGAGCAAGAGGACGATACTAATAACACGGAAGAGATGGCTGATCCCCAAAATAATCCACTTCCTCCTGTGGTTGCCGAAAATCCTCCTCATCGAACTATGTATGATTATGCTAAACCTAATTTAACAGGAACTGAATCAAGTATTTTTTAGACCTCCTATCGCTGCAAATAATTTTGAACTGAAACCTTACACTATACAAATGATCCAGCAATTTGTTCAGTTTGATGGTTTGTAGGATGAGGATCCAAACAATCACTTGGCAAATTTTCTTGAGTTTTGCGACACTTTCAAAATAAATTGCGTTTCTGATGATGCTATTCTTCTTCTGGTTGTTTCCCTTTTCCTTAAGGAACAAAGCTAAACAATGGTTGAACTCGTTACTATGTATGATTATGCTAAACCTAATTTAACAGGAACTGAATCAAGTATTGTTAGACCTGCTGTTGCTGCAAATAATTTTGAACTGAAACCTAACACTATTCAAATGATTCAGCAATTTGTTCAGTTTGATGGTTTGCAGGATGAGGATCCAAACAATCACTTGGCAAATTTTCTAGAGTTTTGCGACACTTTCAAAATAAATAGTGTTTCTGATGATGCCATTCGTCTTCGGTTGTTTCCCTTTTCATTAAGGAACAAAGCTAAACAGTGGTTAAACTCATTACCACGAGGATCAATCACTACATGGGAACAAATGACCGAAATTTTTTTACTTAAATATTTTCCGCCGGGTAAAATGGCCAAGTTGAGGGATGATATCTCTTCTTTTGTGCAGATGGATTTAGAAACGCTTTATGACGCATGGGAGAGATACGAGGATTTGTTGAGAAGGTGCCCACACCATGGGTTACCTCTATGTTTACAAGTTCAAACCTTTTACAACGGTTTGAACCCCTCAACTAGGCAACTGATAGATGCCGCCGTCGGTGGAACCCTGAATAACAAAACTCCTGAAGCAGCTTACGAATTTATAGAGGAAATGTCACTGAATAACTATCAGTGGCAAGTTACAAGGACAAAGCCGACAAAAGCTGCCAGTGTTTTCAACCTCGGCGCAGTAACCATGTTATCAATTCAGGTAGAACTATTAAGTAAGAAAATTGATGGTTTATATGGTTCTTCGTAGGTACACCCAGTGATGCAGTGCGATGTAAATGGAGGAGGGATAATCAATACAGAATACCCACCCTACAACCCTGGCGTTGAAAGCGAGCAGATGAACTATATGGGTAATAATAATTTTAGATCTCAAAATAACCCTTATAGTAACACTTACAATCCAGGTTGGAGGAACCACCAAAACTTCTCATGGGGTAGCCAAGGAAATCAGAGACAACAACCCCCTCCAGGCTTTCAACAGTAACCCTACCAACAAGAGAAGAAGCCGAACCTTGAGGAGGTGCTAACGAAATTCAACGCGGTGTCAGAAACCCTTTTCCAAAACACCGAAACAACACTTAAAAATCAACAAGCGTCAATTCAAGGGCTCGAGAACCAAATAGGTCAGCTTGCTAAGCTGATCTCAGAACGACCACAAGGAAACTTGCCAAGCAATACTGAAACTAACCCAAAGGAGCAAATTCACGCCATTACTGTTCACGAGTTAAGGGTTAAACGAACCAGAACTAAGGCAAGAGAATGTTGTAGAGGAAGGTAAGGTTGAGGTAAGCCATGATAAACCAAAACCGATAATTGCAGAGTACCAACCTCGTGTGCCATACCCCAATGCGATGAAGAAAGACAACACAGACGAACAATTCGATAAGTTTCTTAAACTTCTAAAGAAATTACATATTAACTTACCGTTTCTTGAAACTCTTTCGCAGATGCCAGATTCAAGGAAATTTTTAAAGGAGCTTCTCGCAAACAAACTGAAGTTAGACGATGCGTCGCACGTGGATTTAAACGCGCTTTGCTCAAATTTCTTTTACAAAATAAACTACCCAACAAATTAAAAGATCCATGGAGTTTTACTATTCCTTGTTTAATTGGTAGTTTAGATGCTAACAATGCCTTGGCTGATTTAGGGGCAAGTATTAACGTCATGCTTTATAAAATGTTTAAGCAACTAGGTCTTGGGAAACCTAAACAAACTAGGATGAGCATTCAACTAGCAGATAAAACTATTAGATTTCCTAGGGGAATTGTTGAGGATGCGCTTGTAAAAGTCGATAAATTTATATTCCCAGTTGACTTCGTTGTCCTAGACATGGATGAGGATAGTAACGCACCTTTAATTTTAGGGCGACCCTTTTTAGCAACTGCTAAAACTAGAATTGATGTTGGTACAGGTGAGCTCACACTTCATGTAGGTGATGAAACGATCACTTTTCAAGCTCGTGACTCCGTTAGGATATCTAGTGATCAAGATGATATTACGAGTTCTGTTAATGTTAATGACCTTGTGGCTCAACATTCTTTGCAGGAAACACCTCGAAAAAACGTGATAGAACCACGATCTAGTTTATATGACACAAACAGCACAAATCATGAAGAAAGAAGACTACAAATCGATGATCTAGATGAATGGCGGACACACAACAAGTGGAAATAAAAAATACACGATGAACCAAAGTGGCTCCATGACGAGCTTAAAGGAGGAACAAATCACTTCAAGGTTGGGGACCAGGTACTTTTAGATTCAACCGTTCCTTGGATTATCACCTCAGAGCTTAAAAAGAATGGAGAAATTCCTTTTACGGTACTTAAGGTCTTTCCATACGAAATAGTCGAGGTAACTAATCCTACATTCGGCACTTTTGAGGTAAATATTACCCGACTCAAACCATATGTTGATAGAATTGATAGTAAGAAAAAGGAGTTTCGAGTCCGTGAACCACCATGGCCATACGGATAAAAGGTAAGTCTAGCTCAAGACTTTAAACGAGCACTTCTCGGGAGGCAACCCGAGCACTAACCATACTAATTAGTTTGTTTTTTCTTATACTTTAAGTACAGGTTTCACCTCCACATGGCCTTGCACACGGGCGTGGTCGTGGTCGTGTGGACACCACGAGTAGGCATATCGGCATGGCAGAGGCCGTGTAGACCAAGGATGAAAAATTCCCCAAAACACGGGCGTGCGACACGCCCATGCCCTAAGGTCGTGGGAATACCACGGGCGTGGGCAAGAATGACACGGGTGTGCCTCTGGACAAAAGTTCGATACTGTTAAAATGACATGGGCGTGCAACACTCTCGTGCCTCGAAACCGTAGCCAAACCTGTCGAATTTACACGGGCATGGGAAATAAAACACGGGCGTGGGAGAAGCGAACGAAGCTCGGCACTACCGTGTGGGACAACACGCCCACATCACACGGGCGTGGGATGGAACCCAGGCATGCCAAAAACCCTAACTTTCGAAACACACGGGCTACAAACGATGCACATGGGCATGTTCCACGCCCGTGTTCCCCTATTTCTATATAAACCCTTCACTATTCATCATCTTTTCCCTAAAATCCCAGCCGTTTTTCACCCCAACCAAAATCTCCCCCCTTTCCGGCCACCGTTGACCCATTTTCCCTTTCCCCTCTCCATGCACACTAGACCACGCTCGTGTAAACGCTATACACACTCGTAAAAGGATGACACATCCGTGTTCCACCACCTAACCGCAGCACACGCCCGTGCATCATCCCTCAACGACTGTGTGCCATCTCCACACCTCCGTCGGTCCATTCTACACCCTCCACTCTCTACTTTACTGTTTAATCCTATATATTCCATGCTTGGTTTTTAGATCTTAGATTTATTCCTTTAATTTTTTCTTCTTTAGCATTCATTCTTGTTAAATATTCTCAATACTAATGACTACTTAAGCATTATGGATAGTTAAACTATGATTTTTGAGTGCCTTGAACCCTTAGTATTAAGAGAATAGTTAGGAAAAATTGTCATTGTTAATATCATAAGATTACAATTTTGGACTCATAGGTACTATCATTATGGGATGATGTTCTTTATTCTATTCTACAGGAACATAATGTCTTCTTCCCGAGGTAAGAAAACCGCAGTCCCTGCTTTGAAAAAATGAAAGAGACCCAGTTCATCATCGTCGAGTGCATCTGCCGAAGCACGGAACCCATTCCTATAGTTTCCTCTGGAACCTCAAGAGGAACTATTTCAAATTCTATGAGCACGGCCTATCGATGCGTGCGGATGCATCGATCCAGGCATACGGAACAAGTACAACTTGCTGATGATGTTCGGGCCCTACTGACCACCGACCCTTGGGAGCGATTCTTCGGTATTATCGAGCCTACGTACCTCGAATTAACATTAGAACTTTGCTCTACTTTTCATTTGTAGGTGGTGATGAAGAACCACGATGACCCAGGCACCATACAGTTCCGTCTAGGAGGATTGGTTTGCCAAATGAGTGTCCCTAAATTTGGAATCGCTCTGGGGCTCTACACAAAATGAGTTCATAGAGGAGAACGAACTCGACACTCTTCCCCACCACATCCACTACTCCCCATCCAAGTGTTGGGAGGCCTTGGCTCCAGGCTCAGCAACATATGATCCCAGTCGCTCCAAGGCGACCGCTCTTTCCCCATCACTGAGGTACCTCTATGCCCTCCTCCCACATAAATTGACAGGAAGGCGCGAGAGCACCAGCGTCGTTAATACCCACGATGCCTACTACCTGTGGAACATGGAACACGGCCGAGTGCTTGACCTTGCCTACTTCATCGCTTTCGCCATCCAGCATCAGACAGAGCGGCATCGTAAGGGGGTCATTTCCATGGGGCCCTATGTGACACGCCTCGCGAGACACTTTGGTCTCCTCAACACCGCGGCACAACCATCCTCCCTCACCCTGATAGGCCAGATGTCTCCATAGGGCATCTCGACCATGATCAACATGAGGATGATCAAGCGTCGCCGTGGGACCAACCCTCCCCAGTACCGTCTAGCCCATGCCACCGAGGAGGAGGATCCTGAGGACATTACTGACGATGTCCCCCACCACACGAGGAGCCACCACCGAGCCATTGCCCAGTTCATGCGGTAACTTCTATTTCGGACATATCTGAGCGCCTAACACGATTCGAGCAGCAATGCTTTTAGCGCTTCGATCACATCGACACCACCCTCCACCAGATATGTCAGTACCTTCACATTTTATCGCCGCCCCCACCTCGTGACCCAGCCGATGACGAGGACCTTTGAGTCCATTTATTTTCTTTATTTTCATCCTTATTTTTATTTTTATTTTCATTCTGCTTTTTTGTATTTTAATTTATTTTCTTTTATAATTAAAATTTTTACCTTTCTTGTTTAAAACTTTTATTAGTATAGTTTAATTTCTTTTATTTCTGGCTGTCTAACTCTCGAGTATCTATATCAACATTCATTAAATAGTACTCCCTAAAAATTTACCGGATGACTTCGCAGTTTAAAAAGGTTCAATGTACCACTCAAGGAACGAACACATCACCGGAGTATTCTCCATTTCCTTCACCTATGCCTAGTCATCATGTTCATCATTGATCATCCTCCAAGGATTTCATCCACAATCCAGGAAGTTTCACCTCTCTCCCTCTCTTATGACTTTCTTACTAATCATTATCTATCTTTGTATATTGAGGACAATGTACATCTTAAGTGTGTGAGGGGGTTAACTATAGGATTATTTGAAAATCCCCAAATTATGTCTTGTTCTTAAGTAAATTTTCTTATGTTACTATTAGAATGAAATTTCCTTTGATTTATGACTTTTATTAATAGTTTTTGGATTAAGTCATAGGTAATTGTGAAGTGATGATTTAAACTTTAGGAGACTAGAGAATCAAGCATGATTAATCTATTTTCAGAATTAAAAAGTTGATAGGTTGTCTACATGAATCTAATGATTACCTTGAAGTTGAAATCTACGAGGTTGACATCAAAAGCCCATAATTTTTGTGAGATCTTGAGCCTTTTAGAGCATACATTTTTTTTCGTGCTCACTTTATTGATTATGAGTGTGTCAACATTGATTTGTTATTCTAGAACTTGCTTCATTTATACATATTGAGACCACACTTTTGATTTGATATACTGAAATGAGAAAGGCACATAGGTTTTAACCCACTTACTCCCAAAAAGCCTACCTTCATGTTTAACCCTTAGTGAACCCCATTGAGCCTAACAAACCTTTCATTGATTTACCCTCAATATTAACCAAAAACCTATTATTGTTGAAATCCCTTTAATTAATTTGACCCCTATTCTGTCGAGATCTGATTTGAACAGATTACTTAGCTTAACTATGCATTCTATTTCAGTTGTTAAATTCTTTACTATTACTTGATTTGTTCTTAATTAAAAAAATCTATTATTATTTGAAGTTCATCCATTATTAGTTCTATGTTAATTGAGCTTATACATTTAAATTCCACATATTGAGAAGAAGCTCATGTTATGAAATTTTAATTGATGTAATTATTCGAGTTTTAGTTTATCTTTCTAGTTAAGTAATTTGTCAATTCAATCTCGATTCTAACCCTTTTAATTCAGCCTTTATCCACACCTTTAACCCTAGCCCTGTTACAACCCTTAAAAGACCTTTTGATTTGTGTATCGTATCATTCTATAGTGGTGGAGATTTGATTTTTATGCAAGCCTATGGGATTAACTTTTCATGTTGACTCTTGAGTGCTTAATTTCTAACCTTAAACACTTTGATTGATTTGAGTGAACCTTTAGTGAGGATGTCAATTTTTTTCGATTTTGAATTAAAGGTAATTATTTAGGTAAAGGGAAACACCTATGTTTTCGTACTACAAAAACTATGACTTTGATTGTTTGAATCTTTAGGAACCTTCTGGTTAAATTATCAATGTATGAATTACCTATAAATTATGATGAAACATTATTGATGAAGGTTATGAATTGAGTAAATTCGATTTTAATTGTGAGTTGAGAATTTTTCTTGAGGACAAGCAAATGCTTAAGTGTGGGGGTATTTGATAAACCGTAATATACACATATTTTAATCCCACATTTAGCATACTTTTGGATGATTTATCCCCTGAATTGTGGAATTTGATGCTCCTAATCCTTTAATTTCATGTTTTATACTTAGGAGAGCATCGAGAGGATGAAAAGAACGGGAAACGGGCCAAAAACGGAGAAAATGGGCCAAAGGAAGAAATCCACACGGCCTGGAGGTAACCACACGGCCGTGCCACTTTAGCAGACTCGAACACGGGCCTGGGCTCGATTCACAAGGGCGTTTCACACGGGCGTGTCCCTGCCGTGGCCAAGATGAGTTTCATTCAGAATAGGATAATTGTGGGCCAAGTAAGGCATCCCGAAAGCCTATATAAACACCCTAGAGGGCAACCTAAAGGGGGAGTTCGACAGAAGCCTTCTGTCAGGGCTTTTGACGGGGCGCGAAGCCAGAGAGGGCTGAACACAGGAAACTACACGAAGACAGCCAGTTGATTCATCCCAGAAGCCGAAATCACACTCAAGACGGAAGATCTTCCCTTCAATTTCCTTCAGGGGGTTTTAGGGTTTTTCTTATGCTTTGTTATTTACTTTCTTCTGAGATGTATTCTTTATTAAACATGAACTAAACCCTTCAAATACCTGAGGAGGATGAAACCTAAGACGGACCTTGTTATTGTTTTCTAAACTGTATGATAAATACTTGATTTGTTCTTAATTATCTGTTCTTAATTCTTGTTTTAATATTTCAGGATATTGATTCGAGTATTGATGTGCTTAGGCAGTGGAGCAAAAGTCCCTGTTTAAGAGTAGATCTAGCATAGTTAAGCGGAGTTGATCGTAACCCTAGAGATAGGATGATGAAAATCATTTGATTAGGGTCAAACCTAATATGGGAGTCCATAGATCGAGTTAATGCAACACTAGGGGTTTTAATTAGAAGGAGATTTCAATTAATCAACCTAGGGTTAGACGTTATTAGTCTTGAAAGGGATAATAATATAAATTAGGGAATCCTACGGATCAAGTCAAGTGAATAAATCGTCTGGTTCAGAGTTAAGTAACAAGTGAAGTCTTGGTGGATTCTTCCTTGGGTATTGTCTTAATCAACTGGTTTTCCCAAAAGTATTTTTCCAATTCACTCTCTGTCTTAGCATCCTTAGTTTAGTAATTAGTTAATTAAACATCGATTCCCTTAATACTTAGGCTAGATAATAAAAAGATAGTAACTACTAGTACTCTTGGTCCTCGAGGATACGATATTTCCGGTCTTGCCATAGCTATACTACCGAACGATAGGTGCGCTTGCCTTATTCGTTGTCATAGTTAGTTTGGACACGATCAAGTTTTTGGTGCCGTTGCCGGGGACTAAGATATTAGGAAAACTAATTTTTATTACTTTAGCCATTTTATTTATTTTCAATTTATTTTTATTTTTTATTTTATTTTAACTTTGCTAATTTTTCTTTTATTTGCTTCTCGTAATTCTAGTTTATGACTAGAAGGAATCAAAGTCGAGACCATTACTCTTTGATAGTGATATAGAAGGAACCGTCATGGCCGAAGAGAGAAAAGGCGAAGCCTACAATACATACAAGAAGAGCAAGAGGACGATACTAATAACACGGAAGAGATGGCTGATCCCCAGAATAATCCACTTCCTCTTGTGGTTGCCGAAAATCCTCCTCTTCGAACTATGTATGATTATGCTAAACCTAATTTAACAGGAACTAAATCAAGTATTGTTAGACCTCCTGTCGCTGCAAATAATTTTGAACTGAAACCTAACACTATACAAATGATCAAGCAATTTGTTCAGTTTGATGGTTTGCAGGATGAGGATCCAAACAATCACATGGCAAATTTTCTTGAGTTTTGCGACACTTTCAAAATAAATGGCGTTTCTGATAATGCCATTTATCTTCGGTTGTTTCCCTTTTCATTAAGGAACAAAGCTAAACATTGGTTGAACTCGTTACCACGAGGATCAATCACTACATGGGAACAAATGACCGAAAAATTTTTGTTAAAATATTTTCCGCCAGCTAAAACGGCCAAGTTGAGGAATGATATCTCTTCTTTTGTGCAGATGGATTTAGAAACGCTTTATGACGTATGGGAGAGATACAAGGATTTGTTGAGAAGGTGCCCACACCATGGGTTACCTCTATGGTTACAAGTTCAAACCTTTTACAACGGTTTGAACCCTTCAACTAGGCAACTGATAGATGCCGCCGCCGGTGGAACCCTGAATAACAAAACTCCCCAAGCGACTTACGAATTTAGAGGAAATGTCACTGAATAACTATCAGTGGCAAGTTACAAGGACAAAGCCGACAAAAGCTGCCAGTGTTTTCAACCTCAACGCAATAACCATGTTATCAAATCAGGTAGAACTATTAAGTAAGAAAATTGATGGTTTATATGGTTCTTCGCAGGTACACCCAGTGATGCAGTGCGATGTAAATGGAGGAGGGATAATCAATTCGTAATACCCACCCTACAACCCTAGTGTAGAAAGCGGCGAAGATGAACTATATGGGTAATAATAATTTTAGGTCTCAAAATAACCCTTATAGTAACACTTACAATCCAGGTTGGAGGAACCACCCAAACTTCTCATGGGGTAGCCAAGGAAATCAGAGATAGCAACCCCCTCCAGGCTTTCAACAGCAACCCTACCAACAAGAGAAGAAGCCGAACCTTGAGGAGGTGCTAAAGAAATTCAACGCGGTGTCAGAAACCTATTTCCAAAACACCGAAACAATACTTAAAAAATAGCAAGCATCAATTCAAGGGCTCGAGAACCAAATAGGTCGACTTGCTGTTTGATCTCGAAACGACCACAAGGAAACTTGCCAAGCAATCATGAAACTAACCCAAATGAGCAAATTCACGCCATTACTGTTCACGATAGTGAAGGGTTAGATGAACCAGAACTGAGGCAAGAGAATGTGGTAGAGGAAGGTAAGTTTGTGGTAAGCCGTGATAAACCAAAACCGATAATTGCAGAGTACCAACCTCGTGTGCCATACCCCAGTGCGATGAAGAAAGACAACACAGATGAACAATTCGGTAAGTTTCTTAAACTTCTAAAGAAATTACATATTAACTTACCGTTTCTTGAAACTCTTTCGCAGATGCAAAATTCAAGGAAATTTTTAAAGGAGCTTCAGTTAGACGATGCGTCGCACGTGGATTAGTTACCTCAAAAGTGCCGAATGTAGGATTAGTTACATACGTGCGACGCATCGTCTAACTTCCGTTTGTTTGCGAGAAGTTCCTTTAAAAATTTCCTTGAATCTGGCATCTGCAAAAGAGCTTCAAGAAACGGTAAGTTAATATGTAATTTCTTAAGAAGTTTAAGAAACTTACCGAATCATTCGTCTGTATTGTCTTTCTTCATCGCATTGGGGTATGGCACACGAGGTTGGTACTCTACAATTATCGATTTTGGTTTATCATGGCTTACCTCAACCTTACCTTCCTCTACCACATTCTCTTGCCTCAGTTCTGGTTCGTCTAACCCTTCACTATCGTGAACAGTAATGGCGTGAATTTGCTCCTTTGGGTTAGTTTCAGTATTGCTTGGCAAGTTTCCTTGTGGTCATTCTGAGATCAGCTTGGCAAGCTGACCTATTTGGTTCTCGAGCCCTTGAATTGATGCTTGCTAATTTTTCAGTGTTGTTTCAGTGTTTTGGAAACGGGTTTCTGACACCGTGTTGAATTTCGTTAGCACCTTCTCAAGGTTCGACTTCTTCTCTTATTGGTAGGGTTGCTGTTAAAAGCCTGGAGGGGGTTGTTGTCTCTGATTTCCTTGGCTACCCCATGAGAAGTTTGGGTGGTTCCTCCAACCTGGATTGTAAGTGTTACTATAAGGGTTATTTTGAGATCTAAAATTAATATTACCCATATAGTGCATCTGCTCGCTTTATACGCCAGGGTTGTAAGGTGGGTTTTCTGTATTGATTATCCCTCCTCCATTTACATCGCACTGCATCACTGGGTGTACCTACGAAGAACCATATAAACCATCAATTTTCTTACTTAATAGTTCTACCTGATTTGATAACATGGTTACTACGTCGAGGTTGAAAACACTGGCAGCTTTTTTCAGCTTTGTCCTTGTAACTTGCCACTGATAGTTATTCAATGACATTTCCTCTATAAATTTGTAAGCTGCCTCAGAAGTTTTGTTATTCAGGTTCCACCATGGCGACATTTATCAGTTTCCTAGTTGAGGGGTTCAAACCGTTGTAAAAGGTTTGAACTTGTAACCATAGAGGTAACCCATGGTGTGGGCACCTTCTCAACAAATCCTTGTATCTCTCCCATGCATCATAAAGTGTTTCTAAATCCATGTGCACAAAAGAAGAGATATCATTCCTCAACTTGGCCATTTTAGTCGGCGGAAAATATTTTAACAAAAATTTTTGGGTCATTTGCTCCCATGTAGTGATTGATCCTCATGGTAACGAGTTCAACCACTGTTTAGCTTTGTTCCTTAATGAAAAGGGAAACAACCGAAGAAGAATGGCATCATAAAAAACGCCATTTATTTTGAAAGTGTCGCAAAACTCAAGAAAAATTGCGAAGTGATTGTTTGGATCCCCATCCTCATCCTCTTCTTGTATGTATTGTAGGCTTCGCCTTTTCTCTCTTCAGTTTCTGTGAACGGTTCCTTCTATATCACTATCAAAGAGTAATGGTCCTGACGGGTTCCTTCTAGTCATAAACTAGAATTACCTGCCAGAAGCAAATAAAAGAAAAATTAGCAAAGTTAAAATAAAATAAAAAATAAAAATAAATTACAAATAAATAAAATGGCTAAAGTAATAAAAAATTAGTTTTCCTAATATCTTAGTCCCCGGAAATGGCGCCAAAAACTTGATCTTGTCCAAACTAACTATGACAACGAATAAGGCAAGCGCACCTATCGTTCGGTACTATAGCTATGGCAAGACCGAAAATATCGTATCCTCAAGGACCAAGAGTACTAGTAGTTACTATTTTTTTTATTATCTAGCCTAAGTATTAAGGGAATCGATGTTTAATTAACTAATTACTAAACTAAGGATGCTAAGACAGAGAGTGAATTGGGAAAATACTTTTGGGAAAACCAGTTGATTAAGACAATACCCAAGGAAGAATCCACCAAGACTTCACTTGTTACTTAACTCTGAACCAGACAATTTATTCACTTAACTTGATCCATAGGATTCCCTAATTTATATTATTATCCCTTTCGAGACTAATAACGTCTAACCCTAGGTTGATTAATTGAAATCTCTTTCTAATTAAAACCCCTAGTGTTGCATTAACTCGATCTATGGACTCCCATATTAGGTTTGACCCTAATCCGGCATGATTTTCGTCATCCTATCTCTGGGGTTGCGATCAACTCGCTTAACTATGCTAGATCTACTCTTAACAGGACTTTGCTCCACCGCTAAAGCACATCAATACTCGAATCAATATCCTGAAATATTAAAATAAGAATTAAGAACAGATAATTAAGAACAAATCAAGTATTTATCATACAGTTCAGAAAACAATAACAAGGTCCGTCTTAGGTTTCATCCTACTCAGGTATTTGAGGGGTTTAGTTCATGTTTAATAAAGAATACATCTCAGAAGAAAGTAAATAACAAAACATAAGAAAAACCCTAACACCCCCTGAAGGAAATTGAAGGGAAGATCTTCCGTCTTGAGTGTGATTTTGGCTTCTGGGATGAATCAACTGGTTGTCTTCGAGTAGTTTCCTGTGTTCAGCCCTCTCTGCTTCGCGCCCCGTCAAAAGCCCTGACAGAAGGCTTCTGTTGAACTCCCCCTTTAGGTTGCCCTCTACGGTGTTTATATAGGGTTTCGGGATGCCTTACTTGGCCCACAAGTATCCTATTCCGAATGAAACTCATCTTGGCCACGGTAGGGACACGCCCGTGTGAAACGCTCTTGTGAATCAAGCCCAGGCCCGTGTTTGAGTCTGCTAAAGTGGCACGACCGTGTGGTTACCTCCAGGCCATGTGGATTTCTTCCTTTGACCCATTTTCTCCGTTTTTGGCCTGTTTCTCGTTCTTTTCATCCTCCGATGCTCTCCTAAGTATAAAACATGAAATTAAAGGATTAGGAACATCAAATTCCACAATTCAGGGGATAAATCATCCAAAAGTATGCTAAATGTGGGATTAAAGTATGTGTATATTATGGTTTATCAAGCCTGTCTAGATATTATAGCACTACAAGAAGCATTCATATTAACTTGTTTACCTACCTTAATTTTCCTACGCCTAGATATGATTTCTTTTAAAATTTTAGCGTATTTAGGGACTATCAATTAGTTCGATCAAATACAAGTTAACATTTAATGTTTTGAACAAGTTCAAGAAGCTTACAAACTCGTCGTTATCCCGTCTTTGTTTCTCCTCTAACCTTGGTAGGAATGGTATCTTTGCAATGGGAGGTTCTTTAATTGTCTCTCTCTCCGGTTCAGTTGTTGGTTCGGCTAGTTCCTCTAGTTCTGGCTCATCAACAGCTTGTAAGGATCATTTATTAAGATTACTGGTACTCCCCTTATGTTCTTCCTGAGTAAGGTTCTCTAGGCTACTTAATACTTTACCCGATCGGAGCGCGATTACTTTCACATATTTATTCCCTTCTCTCCAAGGATTATCTTCGATGTTGCTAAGGATACCTGTGTCAACTTATCTTTTTATATCACCCATCATGCTCATCAATTGGCTCATCTGATCTTCAAGAATAGTCAATGTTTTTGTTGAGTTGGTGCACTCAGACTGCACATGTTTCTTGTCTGTCCTCATTGACTGTATTTCCCCCTCAATTCGATCCAAGCGTTGACCACATACAGTATGGTCATTTGGGTTGGCCCATTCTTGAGGTTTCTATAGATAAAGAGGTTGATAGTTAGTGTTTTTGACTTGATTAGAACTAGTCCCTCCTCCTTGATTTCCTCCTTATCTCAAGTTCGGATAACATTTCCATCTAGGATTGTAAGTATTTAAATAAGGATTTCCACGCCAATTCATGATGTAATTCACATCATCGGTGGGATTGATAATATACTGGAAGAGCAGTTTGTCTCCTCCATATATAGACGATGCATTCTTCTCAGATTCTATGCGGTTTATTCTTTCCACTAACTATTGATATCTGTCGTCCTCTTGAACAACCTTCATCATAGATGGTTTTTAGCCATATATGTATCGTCCAGTTGGCCATTGGCAGGAATTCATCTCCATATTTTCTATTAATTAGTACGCATCCTTGTACGTTCGGTTTATTAAGGCACCCCCTATAGCTTCATCTAATCCTGACCTTGTGTATACATCCAAACCATTGTAGAAAATTTGCAGTCGTAACCATTCAGGAAAAATGTGATGTGGGCATTTTTGAATCAGCGTTTTAAAACGCTTCCAAGCTTCGTGAAAACTTTCTCCCTCTAATTGTTTGAACATGGAAATTTTCCCTCTTAGTTAGACCGTCTTGCTAATAGCGAAGAACTTTTGCAAGAACTTTTCTGCAAGTTCGTCCAATGTTGTTATATATCCTGGTGCCTATGAATCTAACCAACAAAAGGTGTTATCAATTAATGAAAAGGGGAACAACTGAAGATGAATAGCGTCACCAGTGACTCTATTGTATTTGAAGGTATCAAAAAGCTGGAGGAACCGTTTTAAATGCTGACTCAAATTTTCTATCATCGTTCCTTGAAACTGCAAATTATTCTGGATCATAGCTGACTTGATCTTAAAATTATTGGTTGTGATAGCTGGTCTCATTATACTCCCTTGGACCATATCCAGATTTGGTAGTGCCTATTCCCTTAGAGTCCTCTCATTACGCGCCATGTTAATGTTTACGGGTAGCTGTGGTGGTGGATCTTCTAAATTGTTATTGTTAGCTTCGTCGAATAGTGGATTCTCACGTGGTGGTAAATTGCCTAGAGCAGGTGGTTAGTTCTGCATTTGATGTTGCTATTGTTGCTATCGACGATTCCTACGAATTATTCATTCTAGATTTGTGACCGGCTCTATAGGTGTTCCACTACTACATGTCATACACTAAACCCAAAGAGAAAAGATTAGTAAAAATAATGAAATAAAACCGTATTTATAATCTACAAATTTCCTAATTATTCAAATTAAACAAAATTGGGCATTAAGTTTTTTATTATCCAAGTTAAGTGCCAACCTATGTACTGCATTTTTTGCATATTCGACATGATATTGTCTCCCTTGCTCAGCCATTAGTTGTTCTAATTCTTCATAAACATCTAATAGCGCCTTATAACTAATTTTCATGAACTCTGGGAGTTGATCCATACATTTTATATCCCACCTGAAACACAATTTCATAGCTAATTTTAGTATTAACTCAATAATTGATCTTATGCACGCTTCAAAAAATGAATGTTAATTTACAATAGTTGAACAAGTCTAACATTTCAATTGCATTCGTATAGGCAATGAGTTCATCATATGTTGCATATGAATCATATGTGTCATCTACGATGGATGCCATGGCTATTACTTTTGTCATCATCTTTCTACCAAGAGAATATTGAGGCTCAAAGTACACTCCCATGATCCAAAAATAACCTTCAACTACTCTATCTCTTGCAAATGGTAGTTTTCTTGTAAAGTTTAAATCCTTCCACCACCTACCAGAAAACAACAGAATTCATACTCGTTAGGATAATCTAATACTGATTTCGTTTATTAGAAAAGAGTGCTAAATTTTAATTCTAGTAATTAATCCGGACAACCTTTTCTAGAGAAAAAAAGATCCAAACACTTACCTGCAAATCTCACTTAGCTCTTTCCTGTGCAAAAGCTGTAACAAATTGAAATCTATCTTTACAAACTCCAACAATGCCTTATTGTGGGATTCAATATCCTGGTATATAGAAATGTATCGCCTAGCCTCTACCCTTGGCAAGCCTCTTCGGATCTACTGCTTAAGGCATGAGTAACCTGTTCTGACAGAGGATAGTCTAAAGTTACAGCTGCAAGAGTTAGGTGAGTTGTGGTGAAAGAAATAGCCTCATCCAATATATCTTCCCCATGCAGACGCATATAGGAAGCTTCGTAAAGTTCTAACAGTCCTTGCACATCATTCGTCAG
Source organism: Gossypium sturtianum (assembly GCA_025698515.1). Classification (NCBI taxonomy): domain Eukaryota; kingdom Viridiplantae; phylum Streptophyta; class Magnoliopsida; order Malvales; family Malvaceae; genus Gossypium; species Gossypium sturtianum. Next base: position 134,606,301 of record CM046943.1, on the reverse strand, counting down.
AGATGACTTGAAATTCCTTTCCTCATCTTTGAATTTGTAGAATGCCTCTGCTCAAACAGTATCCAAAGTTCTCATCGAACACATTATTGGAATATGAAATAAATATTAAGAAATTCTAAAGTTGAAGATTTAATTACCACATGGATCATCAAAGTCATGCTCTCTATGTAATTGAAATCGAAGAGAAGTAGTATGGAGATCATTGTCAGCTTCATTGTTGTCATGGTATATAGCTTCTAATGCATCTTCAATCTCTTTTTCAAAGTGGTAATTCACACACAATCTTGGACTGCATCGATTAGGGGCAACTTTTGGATTGAAGTATCCATGTGGCGCCACAAACATCCTCCTCACTTCTTCTTTTAATTCTTCATAACGTAGTTGAGTTGTAATATCAATATCCTGCTCCAAGATGAAAATATCTTCGTATTAAATACAATTCATATTCATATATACACAAAATATGTATGTATGTATGTATGTATGTATGTATGTATCAGGACAATTGAGGAAGACATCTCCCCAAATGCCAGGATGAAAATCGGCCTTGGGACGATTTTCCATGTTGCAGGAAATGGGTGAAGCAAGGATTTGAGAAACTTGTGAAGCCATTTTTCTAGCTTGTTGGAACTTAATATTGATCAATTGCTAATTAGTTTTCTCTTCTTAAATGAAATTAGCACAGATTTGTGTGAGGCTAAGTCAGCAATTGTTGCACCAATTTATACATACCAGATTACTCATTCAAGTCAAAGAAAGGCAACTCCAAACTTAGGAAAGGAAATTATAATAATTAACAAAAGAGCATCTGACGTTAGGAATGCAAATAAATAAGAAAAGCCCCATTTCTTACTTTTGTTGGTTTCTATTTAGACCTTGGTATTAGTTTTGGGTGAAGCCTAAGATCAATTCGGGTGTTAAACTTATAATATTATTTCAAAGTTAGGTTGTTATTAAATTCAGGGTTTTTAGGTTTAATTATTTCAGATTTTAATGTCAAATTATTTTGGGTTTTATTCTTAATGTTCTAACAACTGAGTGAATTATTTTAAGTTTAGGTTATTCTAGACTTAAGCATTACTAATCTAAACTATTCTTGAATTTAAATTATTAAATTTTTATGATGGAATTAATTAAATCAAACTACAAAATATTACTCAGATATTAATTAAAAATGTGGTATACTATTTCATTTTGCTTTCTTAGACAGAATTGATCAATATTAAGTTCCAACAAGCTAGAGAAATGGCTTCACAAGTTTCTCAAATCCTTGCTTCACCCATTTCTTGCAACATGGAAAATCGTCCCAAGGCCGATTTTGATCCTGGCATTTGGGGAGATGTCTTCCTCAATTGTCCTGATAAGGTATACATACATACATACATACATACATACATACATACATACATACATACATACATACATACATACATACATACATACATACATATGTTGTGTATATATGAATATGAATTGTATCTAATACGAAGATATTTTCATCTTGGAGCAGGATATTGATATTACAACTCAACTACGTTGTGAAGAATTAAAAGAAGAAGTGAGGAGGATGCTTGTTGCGCCACATGGATACATCAATCCAAAAGTTGCCCCTAATCGATGCAGTCCAAAGATTGGGTGTGAATTACCACTTTGAAAAAGAGATTGAAGATGCATTAGAAGCTATATACCATGACAAAAATGAAGCTGGCAATGATCTCCATATTACTTCTCTTCGATTTCGATTACATAGAGAGCACGGCTTTGATGTTACATGTGGTAATTAAATCTTCAACTTTAGAATTTCTGAATATTTATTTCATAGTCCAACAGTGTGTTCGATGAGAACTTTGGATACTGTTTGAGCAGAGGCATTCTACAAATTCAAAGTTGAGGAAGGGAGTTTCAAGTCATCTCTAACGAATAATGTGCAAGGACTGTTGGAACTTTACGAAGCTTCTTATATGCGTGTGCATGGGAAATATATATTGGATGATGCTATTTCTTTCACCACCACTCACCTAACTCTTGCAAATTTGCAACTTTATACTATCCTCTCACGAGCATGTGTTACTCATGCCTTAAAGCAGTCGATCCGAAGATGCTTGCCAAGGGTAGATGTAACACCCCTCACCCGTATTCAACGCCGAAATAGGGCTACGGAGCATTACCGAACTTATAAAACAATTAAACATTCATTTCACATACAATTTCCAAATCCATACAAACGATATTCACAAACAACCATATTGTCCCTATTATGAGCCTACGAGGCCCAAAACATACATTCGGGAAGGTTCGGAACTAAACCGATAACTCAGGAAATTTTTACGAAACTTAGAAAACTTTTCCAAAATACAGGGGACACACGCCCGTGTGGCCCAGCCGTGTGTCTCACACGGCCAAAGACACGCCCGTGTCACAGGCCGTGTGGTCATTCGAAATGGAATCACATGGCCGTGTCCCAGCCCGTGTCTGACACTATGTAACTCTCTGACTTAGGTCACACGGCCAACACACATGCCCGTCTGGATAGCCCGTGTGCCCTTAAAATGGCCACACACGCCCGTGTGCCAGGCCGTGTGCTAGGTCGTGCCAAACCTATAGGGTATACTGACTTATGCCACACGGCCAAGTCACACGCCCGTGTGCTGGGCCGCGTGGAGCATACTGACTTGATTTAAAGTTCAACACCAGGGGACACACAGTCGTGTAACATAACCGTGTACCACACACGGCTGAGACACATGCCCGTGTCTCTGCCTGTATGGACAAAAATAGGCTATTTACCAAGCCATTTTGCCACCCAATTTGTATGTACCTATACCAACTCAATTGGCACCAAAACATAGCATATATAGGCATTCAAACTAACCAATTCAAGCCTAATTCATGCTAATTCTTTACCACCATTCACAACACACACAAGTCACAAAAATAGACCATTCCATTTATACCAAAATCACATATTCAATTCAACTATTTAGACAATTCAAACATGCATCATTATGCTCAAACTCACAAACATATATATTCCTTAATATCAAACATTTAACATCCTCCATACCTATTGTAACAACCCAAACCCGGCCCAAACACCACGACCGAATCTGAGTTATTACGAAGTAAAACCTTGTGAACGCTATTTCGAAAAACATTTAATTTTCCACTGAAAATTCCTCGTTTCGGTTGTCTTGTTACAACTACCTTTAGAACTAATTTGGAATTTTAATTAAGTCCAATTGCTTTACCAGTTTCAAGTGTACCCGATGGCACGATTAAACTTTTTCGTGTTAACTTAAGAAAACATGTGATTTAATTCAATTTAATGACATAGTTTTAAGTAAATATCCAACTAAAAAAAAACGTAAAACGCAACTATAGTTTATGGAGGCCTTATTACAACCCAAAATAAAAATTAAACAACTTTAAAGTTCTGTAAATTAAAATCCTTTGCATGGCCGCCTCGAGTCCCACCGGCTCCTCAACCGCCATCTACGAGTCACCTGAAAAATGTTAAAGGAGAAGGTGAGTCACCAAGACTCAGTATGTAACCCTTCCCCCGGTTAATACAACATTTCATACACAACATATAACAGTTAATTAAGCAAAGTATCATGTACCCAACCTAGCCAACCAAACACCTTTGTCTACCCCACGTGGTACCAAACCACCGGTGACCGTGAGTCACGATGTGTTACCAAAACACCGGTGGTGCCAAACCACTGTGACATATAGTCACAATGTGCTACCAAAGCACCGGTGTCCGTAGACACAAATCGGGTGATGGGGCCAACCCATCGTGTGATACCAAATCACCGCGATTTATCCCATATCTCAAGTGGGGCCAACCCACGGTGGTGTTAACCACGGGGACAAGTCGCTATGAGGTACCAAACCTCTGAGGTACCAAACCTCCGTGACGTATAGTCACAGCAGTGCTACCAAAGCATTGGTGCTCGCACAAGACGATATCACTGCCCCCTCCTCTCATCAACCCATATCAAGTAGTTAATAACAGATCATACACATATCACATGTATCAAACAGTCCATGCTTCCCAAAAGCATTATTATCAATCTCATACAATAGAGACTTACCAGGATCCTTGCTTGTACCACTAAGGTACTATTGCCACATCTACATAGAGCAGATTTACACATAACATACACTTAATTAATTATTATAAGTGTGTATGTACACACCTGATATCGATGGTAGTCCTAAATCCCGAAAGAAAGCGTTGGTCACCACAGATCCACTTGCCCTATATTCGGCCAAATCTATGGATTAGTCTTATGGCCTATTCGGCCTAATTAACTTATTGGGGAGGGGTTCCTTGTGAACCCGAGATCTTACCTTAAAACCCTTTACTACTATTCACCGTGCTTTGATACTCGAATCATGTACTCCAAATCAATCGGTCACAAGCAATGTTAGTAGCCTTCGGCTTTAATCACTTAAAGAATAAACCATTACCATAGATTCCTTACCCTTACTTACCCAAAGCCGAATGCTAGAGGTTGGAACTCGGTTTGACCGCTTCACCAACCTGGAGTACCTAAGAGAGACCGTTTACAAACGTTTTAGAAGCCTTTACTTACCATTGCCGAAATCGGCACTTATCCTCCCTTAATAGGAATCGGCAAGAATAGGAAGGAGAATCCATGGGGTTTCGCACACTTACCTTTACAACCGATTTGAATAACAGAGAAATCCCGGTTTTCTATGCCTCTGCACTATTCGGCCAAGAGGTTAAAAATAATGTAAAAGGAATTCGGTGCTTCCAATGGGTATATTCGGCTATTGGAGAAATCAATGGAAGAGAAGGATGTTAAGATTTCCGGCAAATAGGTGTGGATGTTTAGCTGTTAAAAGAGGGATTGAGGGTGGAGGTTCGGCAAGGAGAAATATAAAAGACTATTTCGGCTAACAGGGTTTGAGAGAAAATAAAGAAAATTAGAAGGGAAAAAGGGTTATGTTTTTCGGCTAAGTAGAGATGGGAAAAAAGAAAACAAGGTGGTGGGTTGGGGTATTTATAAGCATTCGGCACCCCCCCCTTGACTTGCCGTCCAACCTTGGCAACAAGGAGTCCAACTCCTAGCCAACTCCTCTTCACCAAGGAGTCCCACATTCGGCCATCACCTAATAGCCTTGCCGTCCACACCTCTTTGTTCAAGGAGTTCAAAATCCATTAATCTCTTTGAATTGCTCTTGGCCACTTATTCAATTAATTCAAAATTAATTTGAATTAATCTCCCTTAATCATTTAATAATCAAATAATCTACTTAATATCCAAATAATATCCCTTTAAAATACTTGATTATCCCATGATAATTCATTTTAAAAAAAAATAACATCCTTATTATCTCCATTTATCTCTTCATAATCCATAGAATTAAGGAATTAAAAATGCTCATATTATCTCTAAAGAAAATATATATTAAAGAGGGAAAAATCCTCCCTATGTGCCGTCCAACATAAATGAAAAAGAAGGGGGATTCATGTGACTCGAACACAAGCTCCCCTTACTCTCCTTGTGGCGTCACATGTAGCTCTTAAGTGGGCTTACTTTGCCACTTTGCCAAGGCCTCATTAATGCCCAAATTCCTTCATATATTCTTATAACACACTCCTGCTAAGGCTCCTCGCCTTTAAAGTTAAGAACTAGAATTTTCTACCAAAATGAGACAACTCAAGGCCTTAATTTAAACTCTCTTATTCCATAAATAATATTTCAAAGAGTTCATACATAAGAAAATAATGAAATTTCAAATAGCCCCGCTTTTGGGATGTTACGCTTCTACCTTTAAAAATAAATTTCCTCCCTCGAAATTCCTTAATCAAAAGAGATGGGGTATTGCTGCCGCATCACCTCCTCGGGCTCCCACGTAGCTTCTTCCACTCCGTGGTTCCGCCATAACACTTTTTACTAAAGGCACCGCCTTCCTTCGTAGAACTTTCACATCTCGATCTATAATCGAACCGGTTCTTCCTCAAAAGATAAATCCGAGCTCACCTCGATTTCCGCATCGGCACAACGTATGGCGGATCTGACCGATACCGTCTTAGCATTGATACGTGGAATACGTTATGAATCGACTCGGTTCGCTGGCAAACTTCTAGTTGATAAGCTACCGGTCCCACTCGCTTCACAACAAAGATATGGCCCAATGAACCTTGGGCTTAACTTCCTTTCCGTCCAAATCTCAACACCTTTTTCCAAGGCGACACTTTCGTAAAGACTTTGTCTCCCACAAAGATACTCCACTTCCTTGCGCTTGAGATCGGCATAAGACTTCGCCTATCCGATGCTTCCTTGAGACGCAGTCCGAATCACCTTGACTTTGTCTTCCGTCTCGGCTACTGGGCTTCTGGACCTGAACTTGTCTTTCTCCCAACTCCGCCCAACACGTAGGAGTCACGACACTTTCGTCCCCATATAGGGCCTCATATGGAGCCATTTGAATACTCGCTTGATAACTATTGTTATAAGCGAATTCCGCTAATGGTAGGTACTCCTCCCAACTACCACTAAAATCCAAGACACACCCTTTAACATGTCCTCTAAAATCAGATCACCCTTTCCGATCGTCCACGATCGTGGATGGAAAGTCAGACTGAAATCTAACCGTGTGCCCAAAGCTTGATGCAACGCTTTCCAAAACCTCGACGTGAACCTCGGATCCCTATCCGAGATAATCGACATTGGGACACCATGCAATCTTACTATCTCAGCCACATATAACCTTGCTAGCTTCGGAGTGAGTAATCCATTCTCACCGCATGAAGTGAGCCGACTTAGTTAGGCGATCCACAATTACCCAAATCGCATCCTTCTTAGTGGGCGTAAGGGTAGCCCACTAACAAAATCCATGGTGATCCTCTCCCATTTCCATTGAGGATCTTTATCGGTTGAAGTAGTCCCGATGGTGACTGATGTTCACCCTTAACCTGGCGACACGCCGACACTTCCCTACGAACTCCGTTATCTCACGCTTCAACCCCGCCACCAAAAACTGTTTCGCAAATCTCCATACATTTTGCTTCCTCCAGGATGCATAGCGTATGGGCCGCTATGTGCATCTTGGAGAATTTTTCGCCTTAAATCAATCCTTTGGCATACATACCCGTCCTGAAAACAAAGCGCTCCTTCACTAGTCGATCTGCACTCTTCCAAACCACCGCCTTGAACTTGTACCTCTTCAATCAAGCCTTCATCCATTAACCGCTTTTCTTTAATCTCTCTCAATCCAAGTCGGCTTTACTTGAAGTTCTCGCCAAAAGACTCCCATCATCATACTGCACTTAACAGAGCGAACATTGCTCTTAAGTCCGTCACCACCTTCCGGCTCAATGCGCCGGCTACCACATTAGCCTTTCCCGATGGTACTCGATTGAACAATCATAGTCCTTTAGTAGTTCAACCCACCGACGCTGTCTCGATTCGCATCTTTCTCGAGTCGGAAGATACCTCAAGCTTTTGTGATCCGTGTAGACCATCGACTTCTCCCCATACTGGTAATGTCTCCATATCTTCGAGCGAAGACGACCACCGCTAACTCTAAGTCGTGAGTTGGGTAGTTAACCTCATGCGATCTCAACGACGGGATGCATAGGCTACTACCTTCCCATCTTGCATCAACACACACCCCAAACCGGTGTGAGATGCATCACAATAGATCGTGAATAACTTTCTGCTTCAAGTTGCACCAAACCGAGCTTCCGTCAAAATCTTCCTTAGCTTATCAAAGCTTTCTTGCTGCTTTTCCGTCCATACAAACGGGACACCCTTCCTTAGCAACTTAGTCAACGGCGCTTGCTATTAGAGAGAATCCTTCCACGAATCTCCGATAGTATCCTCGCTAAACCCAGAAAGCTTCAGTATTTCAAACCACCGCCCCAGGTGGTTTCCACTCCAATACTGCCTCAATCTTACGAGGGTCTACTCTAATTCCTTCCGCTGATACTACATGACCTAAGAAAGCCACTTCCCTAAGCCAAAATTCGCACTTACTGAATTTGGCATATAACTGCTTCTCCCTCAATACTTGCAGAACTATCCGTAAATGCTTGTCATGCTCCTCTTCTGTCCTTGAATAAACCAATATGTCGTCTATGAACACCACGACAAACTGGTCCAAGTACTGCTGGAATACTCTGTTCATCAAGTCCATGAATGCCGCCGGCGCATTGGTCAACCCGAATGGCATCACCAAGAACTCGAAATGCCCATACCGAGTTCGGAATGCCGTTTTGTGAACATCAGCCTCCTTCACCTTTAATTGATGATACCCTGACCTAAGGTCAATCTTCGAAAACACCGAGGCACCCTTCAGTTGATCAAACAAGTCGTCAATCCGAGGCAACGGATACTTGTTCTTGATCGTCAACTTATTTAATCGACGGTAGTCGATGCACATCCGCATAGAACCGCCCTTCTTCTTGACAAACAACACAAAGCGCCTCCCACGGAGATATACTTGGTCGATAAATCCTCTATCCAAGAGCTCCCGAATTTGAGCCTTTAGCTCCACCAATTCCTTTGGTGCCATTCGATATGGTGCTATGGATACAGTGCCGCTCCGGTAGCAAGTCTATACCGACTTCGACTTCTCGATCCGGAGGCAAACCGGAAGTTCTTCTCCGGGAACACATCAACAAATTCCCCAACCGTTCGGACCTTTTCAACTACCAACTCCTTAGCTTCCAAAGCACGATTTGAACCAAAAACGCCTCACAACCCTTCTTGACCATCTTTTCACCTTCAAGGCATACTACGTTGGATAGATAATTCCTTCTATCTCCTATCATAACCACTTCATCACGCTCAATCGCCTTAAGGACCATGCGCTTAGTCACGCAATCCAAACTCGCTTGGTACTTAACCAACCAATCCATACCAAGGATTAAATCGAACTCCCCAACGGTAGTTCCATTAGATCACTACAAATACTACCCTTGGAGTTCTAGGGTGCGCCTCTATAGAGTTTATCTACGACTACGGAGTGACCTAAGGGGCTAACTACGGTCATCTCCTAGAAGCGCTTTGAGTCTAGGTCCATAGTTCCTACCACACTACTAGCAATGTACGAGTGCGTCGAACCCACATCAATCAATGCAACATAAGGAAAACCGAAAATTAGAAACGTGTCGGTTATGACATCCGGTGCGTCACCTTCCTCGCGACACCTCGCCGTAGAAACCAAACCAGCCGCCTAGCCTCTGTGTTGCCTGAACCTCTCGCCTTGAGTTCCACGACCTCGGTTAGGACCGTTGTTTCTCTACCATTACCACGACCCCTCTCCGTGGTCCTACATTCCTATCTTGAGCACGGTTACGTCCTTCCGCCGCTTCTTAGCTAGTTTCGGGGACAATCTCGACGCGATGCTCCAAAGATCCACACTCAAAGCATCCTTTGTCACCGCCCAACATCCTCCCCAATGGGTCTTTCCACAGCGATTGCACCGAGTCGGCCTTTGATTAGCGATTGTGGGCCTTGTCACTGCTGATTGGGCCCACTTGGCCTAGCCTTTTCTCGAGTACTACCGCTTGATCCAAATGACCCAAAACTTCTCTTCCGATTGTTCTTACTATAATTCGCCTCACATGCCTCTTTTGATTCCCTCGGCTACCTTAGCCTTCTCCACTAGGGATGAGAACTCACGAACTCTTTGTGGGGCAATCAAGAACCTTAAATCATCTCGAGTCCATCCTCAAAGCGGACACAGCGCTCATGTTCGTGAGACACGATGCCTCTCGCATATCTACTCACCCTTAGAAATTCCGCCTCATATTCCGACACGGACTTAGTTCCTTGAACTAATCCCGAGAAAAGCTTTCTCTGTGGCGTCGGTGTAGCTAATGCCCACATACTTTTTCCGATGGCGGTTCTCAAATACTCCCAAGTCAAATCATCGGTACAGTAGCCCCATCTCGAACCAAGTAAACCACCACCGATCGCTTCATCCTTTAGAAGCGACACTGCCTTTCGACTTTCTCTTCCTCGGTCCAGTCAAGGTCATCCATAATTCTTTCGGTTGACTCTAGCCAAGATTCCGCGCGACCGGGTGCCACTCGACACACCTCGGAATACCTCCGCTCCGTTAGATCGGAGTCGTTCGGGGGACGAGACTCCGAGCTCCAACATTTCCACCCGCCCCGACCCACCATCTCCAAGACTGCAACACAGCTTGCGATACCGATTCGCCACCGGCCCGCTCCCGGCTCTCGGCTCTAAAAGTAGGAGGTGGTGGTGGCGGTGGTACCTCATTTTCTCGAACCTTGTCCCGACTGGCGGGTTCGGACACCGTCATCCTACCCCTACCACGTCCACGGCGTCCACGTCCTCTAGAACTCATTCTATCTATCGCGCTTTTAATCTGATTAAGAAAAATTTTATGCGTTAGCATTTGTTTCACTTTATTACTCATGAAGAAGTTTTATGGATAAAGTTTAATCGTGAGATTCTTTCGAGCAAACAATGTCTCAGTTCCTATCCTAGTTCACACAAAGGAGTTCATGCATCCATTCCTTAATACTTTCCATACCTATTCACTCTTCTGACATTTCTGCCCATTTCTAACCTGTGGGTATTTTCGTCTTTTTCCTCTGGAGGTATTTTCGTAGTTTTCCAGAACCAAGATATTTGCTGATGATTTCCAAAGCTAAGTTGTTGAATATTTAATAAAATAGTTGAAACTTTTGGGCAAAAACCGTCGAATCAATATTTTATGGGTCAGGGGCATTTTGGTAATTTTACTCCTAAGGGTATTTCTGTAATTTTCACAAATCAGTTTTCCGAGAAAAACATTGTATACTAAGTGCTCTAGAGTTTGAGAGGGTTATTGGACAAGTTTTGAAAACATTAGGGTGGTTATTCATTCTCTTTTGAAAAACAAGGCTAATTCCCTTCTCGGGTTTTACTCATTGTGTTTAGCCTATGGTAGAGCCTTCTGGTCGTGGGTGAACCAAAGCTACGCACCAGCAGAATTCAAGTGAAGAGGAGGTGGGTCACGCGGACCGCTTAAATACCAAGCTCTCACCAACCTTTCTAGACATGCGCACAGAGGTTACCACACCACCGAGCCTTACGAGTTAGGGTGAACTGAAGCTACGCACTGTAGGATACCCGCGAAGAGGAGGTGAGTCACGAGGACCGCTAAATACCAAGCTCTTCCCGGATCCAATCCTAGACATGCGTCATGTGGGTTACCACACCTAGCTCATTGACTAAGTCATAGGTTGGTTTAGTTCTTTAAGTCTTATGCTTCGTTGTGTTTGAGTAATCTAGCCTTAGGGTCCAAGTCCTATAAGTCTATCTACGTTCCATGCTTCCTACCCTTCTACAAAATATAATTCACAGAAATGTTTAGATGTACTTACAGGCGGATCGGTCTCGGGAGACTCGGGCCATCTTTGCTTAAAAACCCAGAAATCATACCATAAGGCCTACCAAAAACATTTTTGGGCCTTGGGCCCCACACCGAGCTTTGAACTTGGCTCGATACCACACCTCAGAACAACCCAAACCCGGCCCAAACACCACGACCGAATCTGAGTTATTACGAAGTAAAACCTTGTGAACGCTATTTCGAAAAACATTTAATTTTCCACTGAAAATTCCTCGTTTCGGTTGTCTTGTTACAACTACCTTTAGAACTAATTTGGAATTTTAATTAAGTCCAATTGCTTTACCAGTTTCAAGTGTACCGATGGCACGATTAAACTTTTTCGTGTTAACTTAAGAAAACATGTGATTTAATTCAATTTAATGACATAGTTTTAAGTAAATATCCAACTAAAAAAACGTAAACGCAACTATAGTTTATGGAGGCCTTATTACAACCCAAAATAAAAATTAAACAACTTTAAAGTTACGTAAATTAAAATCCTTTGCATGGCGCCTCGAGTCCCAAATCCTACTCCTCAACCGCCATCTACGAGTCACTGAAAAATGTTAAAGGAGAAGGTGAGTCACCAAGACTCAGTATGTAACCCTTCCCCCGGTTAATACAACATTTCATACACAACATATAACAGTTAATTAAGCAAAGTATCATGTACCCAACCTAGCCAACCAAACACCTTTGTCTACCCCACGTGGTACCAAACCACTGGTGACCGTAGTCACGATGTGTTACCAAAACACTGGTGGTGCCAAACCACTGGTGACATATAGTCACAATGTGCTACCAAAGCACTGGTGTCCGTAGACACAAATCGGGTGATGGGGCCAACCCATCGTGTGATACCAAATCACTGGCAGACGATCCCATATCTCAAGTGGGGCCAACCCACGGTGGTGTTAACCACAGGGACAAGTCGCTATGAGGTACCAAACCTCTGGAGGTACCAAACCTCTCGGTGACGTATAGTCACGAGTGTGCTACCAAAGCACTGGGTGCTCGTCAAAGACGATATCACTGCCCCTCTCTCTCATCAACCCATATCAAGTAGTTAATAACGGATCATACACATATCACATGTATCAAAAGCGAGTCCATGCTTCCCAAAAGCATTATTATCAATCTCATACAATAGAGACTTACCAGGATCCTTGCTTGTACCACTAAGGTACTATTGCCACATCTACATAGAGCAGATTTACACATAACATACACTTAATTAATTATTATAAGTGTGTATGTACACACCGATATCGATGGTAGTCCTAAATCCCGAAGAAAAGCGTTGGTCACCACAGATCCACTTGCCCTATATTCGGCCAAATCTATGGATTAGTCTTATGGCCTATTCGGCCTAATTAACTTATTGGGGAGGGGTTCCTTGTGAACCCGAGATCTTACCTTAAAACCCTTTACTACTATTCACCGTACTTTGATACTCGAATCTGCTGTACCCAAATCAATCGGTCACAAGCAATGTTAGTAGCCTTCTGCTTTAATCACTTAAAGAATAAACCATTACCATAGATTCCTTACCCTTACTTACCCAAAGCCGAATGCTAGAGGTTGGAACTCGGTTTGACCGCTTCACCAACTGGAGTACCTAAGAGAGACCGTTTACAAAACGTTTTAGAAGCCTTACTTACCATTGCCGAAATCGGCACTTATCCTCCCTTAATAGGAATCGGCAAGAATAGGAAGGAGAATCCATGGGGTTTAACACACTTACCTTTACAACCGATTTGAATAACAGAGAAATCCTGAAGTTTCTATGCCTCTGCACTATTCGGCCAAGAGGTTAAAAATAGTAAAAGGAATTCGGTGCTTCCAATGGGTATATTCTTGGCTATTGGAGAAATCAATGGAAGAGAAGGATGTTAAGATTTCCTAAGAAATAGGTGTGGATGTTTAGCTGTTAAAAGAGGGATTGAGGGTGGAGGTTCGGCAAGGAGAAATATAAAAGACTATTTCGGCTAACAGGGTTTGAGAGAAAATAAAGAAAATTAGAAGGGAAAAAGGGTTATGTTTTTCGGCTAAGTAGAGATGGGAAAAAGAAAACAAGGTGGTGGGTTGGGGTATTTATAAGCATTCGGCACCCCCCCCCCTTGACTTGCCGTCCAACCTTGGCAACAAGGAGTCCAACTCCTAGCCAACTCCTCTTCACCAAGGAGTCCCACATTCGGCCATCACCTAATAGCCTTGCCGTCCACACCTCTTTGTTCAAGGAGTTCAAAATCCATTAATCTCCTTGAATTGCTCTTGGCCACTTATTCAATTAATTCAAAATTAATTTGAATTAATCTCCCTTAATCATTTAATAATCAAATAATCTACTTAATATCCAAATAATATCCCTTTAAAATACTTGATTATCCCATGATAATTCATTTTAAAAAAAAATAACATCCTTATTATCTCCATTTATCTCTTCATAATCCATAGAATTAAGGAATTAAAAATGCTCATATTATCTCTAAAGAAAATATATATTAAAGAGGAAAAATCCTCCCTATGTGCCGTCAACATAAATGAAAAGAAGGGGGATTCATGTGACTCGAACACAAGCTCCCCTTACTCTCCTTGTGGCGTCACATGTAGCTCTTAAGTGGGCTTACTTTGCCACTTTGCCAAGGCCTCATTAATGCCCAAATTCCTTCATATATTCTTATAACACACTCCTGCTAAGGCTCCCTGCCTTTAAAGTTAAGAACTAGAATTTTCTACCAAAATGAGACAACTCAAGGCCTTAATTTAAACTCTCTTATTCCATAAATAATATTTCAGTAGTTCATACATAAGAAAATAATGAAATTTCAAATAGCCCCGTTTTTGGGATGTTACACCTATAATCCATAAGCATCATATATCCATCAATAGAAGCTCACAACATAAGCCATACACACATATATAAACATAACCAAACCAAACAAATTAAGCCAATTCTCATGGCTATATACAAAACCAAACTCATATTATTTACAAGCCATTTCAAATGACTAAATTCATTAGCAACACATACACCAAAATGACCAAAGTCCCTATACATGCCATATACTCAAAATATTTAATTTCAAAAGTACCAAGGTGATAGTAGGACAGTGTGATGAAGTCTCCGACGATTCCCAGATCCGAGCTAACTTTGATTTCACTCTAAAATCATGGAAAAATAACGATGTAAGCTATAAAGCTTAGTAAGCTCGTATGAAATAATAAGCAAAGTTCACCATTTAATTTACCATTCAAAACATGCACATAACATAACACAAATTAATTAACCACAAGGCTAACATGTATTAAATAATTTATATAACCATGAGTTCACTTCTTTCATAAGTTCGATACATATACAGTTTCCGTACATGCCTATTTTGGTACGTCTCTATTCTCACCATTTCATATCTTCGATATACCCGGTGAACCATTTGGAGTAATACAGGATACTCGGGAATCTCGCACCCTAAGTGCCAATATATATAGCCGAAGCTATCTCAATAAACTTGCACCAAAGTGCCAATACATAGCTGAAGCTATCTCAATATCATATCTCAATAATGCTCTCTCTCGAGCTATCAATGGGTCTGCTCACACAAGCTGACATTCATGACGAAGCTACACGGTGATGCTCACACAAGCTGACGAGAATCCACAACACATGCTGGATAACTCAGCCACTGGTAGGACGTACGGACTAGCACCCAAACAATAATAACCCCTAATGACATGTCATTCGTATCCTAATCTATTCCTAAGGTTCAACCGGGATTTCCAATGCTGAATCTTCATCGAATAAGTCCACAATGTCATGATCACAATTTATGCAATATTAAAGCATTTAAAACTCAATTATAACAATACTTATTACATACGAACTTACCTCGGGTACATAAACGGTAATTAAGTCGATTAGTTTGAAACTTTATTCTTTCCCCGATCTAAATCCGTATTTCGCCTTTCTTGATCTAAATGTAATCAAAATTGACTTATTTGATACTCTCTCTACTCAATTTAGTCCAAAAACACACATTAAAGCATTTTTACATTTTTACCCTTAACATTTCACATTTTTGCAATTTAATCCTTATTTCATAAAATTACAAATTCATGCAATTCAATCAAAACCCATGCTAGCCGAATTTCAATTAGCTCCCTAGAAGTCCATATTTTCCATTTGTTTCACAATTTAACCACCAAATTTACACATTTCACAATTTAACCCCTAATTGACAATTTTGTTAAAAATCACTTTACAAATGTTGTTTATCTAACAACAAGCATGCATTTTCTACCATCAAACATCAAAACACATATAGATTCATCAATGGAAAAACCCTAAACCTTTAACAATTTTGCAAATTTGTCCCTGGGCTAGCTAGACTAAGCTGCAACGATCTCAAAAACATAGAAATAATTAAAAACAGGACAAAATTTACTCACCAATTAAGCATCCAAGTGATCGAACCCTAGAAAGCTTTCATGAAGATTTTTTTCTTCTATTTTCAGCAATAAGGAAGATGAATGAACCAAATTTTGTTTTTGTTTTATTTAATTTAACTTATTTTACTAAATTACAAAATTAACTTTAATGATAAACCATTAAAATCACCTAAATGATGTCCATCTTTGTCCACTAACATTAAAAATGATCTAATTACAACTTAAGGACCTTCAATTTAATATTCCATAGCTATTAGACACCTTTAACTAATAGAACATAAGTTTTACACTTTACGCGATTTAATCCTTTTTATCGAATTAAGCATTCAATCGATAAAATTTCTTAACGAAACTTTCTCACAAACTTATTATCATGCTGTAAACATTAAAATAATAATAATATAATTATTTTGACTTCAGATTTGTAGTCCTGAAACCACTGTTCCGATTTGACTAAAAACGGATTGTTACAGTAGAGGCTAGGCGATACATTTCCATATACCAGGATATTGAATCCCACAATAAGGCATTGTTGGAGTTTGCAAAGATAGATTTCAATTTGTTACAGCTTTTGCACAGGAAAGAGCTAAGTGAGATTTGCAGGTAAGTGTTTGGATATTTTTTCTCTAGAAAAGGTTGTCCGGATTAATTACTAGAATTAAAAATTCAACACTCTTTTCTACTAAATGAAATGAGTATTAGATTTTCCTAATGAGTATGAATTCTGTTGTTTTCTGGTAGGTGGTGGAAGGATTTAGACTTTACAAGAAAACTACCATTTGCAAGAGATAGAGTAGTTGAAGGTTATTTTTGGATCATGGGAGTGTACTTTGAGCCTCAATATTCTCTTGGTAGAAAGATGATGACAAAAGTAATAGCCATGGCATCCATCGTAGATGACACATATGATTCATATGCAACATATGATGAACTCATTCCCTATACGGATGCAATTGAAATGTTAGCCTTGTTCAACTATTGTAAATTAACATTCAATTTTTGAAGCGTGCATAAGATCAATTATCGAATTAATACTAAAATTAGCTATGAAATTGTGTTTCAGGTGGGATATTAAATGTATGGATCAACTCCCAGAGTTCATGAAAATTAGTTATAAGGCGCTATTAGATGTTTATGAAGAATTGGAACAACTAATGGCAGAGAAATGGAGAAAATATCGTGTCAAATATGTAAAAAAGGCAGTACATAGGTTGGCACTTAACTTGGATAATAAAAAACTTAATGCCCATAGGTTGGCACTTAACTTGGATAATAAAAAACTTAATGCCCAATTTTGTTTAATTTGAATAATTAGGAAATTTTTAGATTATAAATACGGTTTTATTTCCATATTTTTACTAATCTTTTCTCTTTGGGTTTAGCGTATGACTCGTAGTAGGGGAACACCTATAGAGCCGGTCACAAATCCAGAATGAATAATTCGTAGGAATCGTCGATAGCAACAACAGCAACATCAAATGCAGAACCAACCACCTGCTCTAGGTAATTTACAACCACGTGAGAATCCACTATGTTCGACGAAGCTAACAATAACAATTTAGAAGATCCACCACAACAGCTACCCGTAAACATTAACATGGCGCATAATGAGAGGACTCTAAGGGAATAGGTGCTACCAAATCTGGATATGGTCCAGGGAGTATAGTGAGACCAACCTTCACAACCAATAAATTTGAGATCAAGTCAGCTATGATCCAGAATGATTTGCAGTTTCAAGGAACGATGATAGAAAATCTGAGTAAGCATTTAAAACGGTTCATCCAGCTTATTGATAGCTTCAAATACAATGGGGTCACTGGTGACGCTATTCATCTTCGGTTGCTCCCCTTTTCATTAATTGATAACACCTTTTGTTGGTTAGATTTGTAGGCACTAGGATATATGATAAACCATAATTTATACATATTTTAATCCCACATTTAGCATACTTTTTGGATGATTTATCCCTTGAATTGTGGAATTTGATGCTCCTAATCCTTTTATTTCATGTTTTATACTTAGGAGAGCATCGGAGGATGAAAAGAACACGAAACGGGCTAAAAACGGACCAAATGAGCCAAAGTAAGAAATCAACACGGCTTGGGCCCAATCCACACGGCCGTGCCCCTTTAGCAAGCTCGACCACAGCCTGGATTTGATTCACACGGGCGTGTTGCACGGGCGTGTCTCTGCCGTGACAAAGAGGAATTTCACTCGGAATAGGGTACTTAGAGGCAAAGAAAGACATTCCAAAAGCCTATATAAACACCCTAAAGGCAAACCTTGAGGGTGGCGTCCAGCTAGGCCAAGGAGCCAAGCCAGAGAGGTCAGAATTGTGGGATTTACTCAAAGAAAGCCAGTTGATTCATCTCAAGAAGCCGAAATCATACTCAAGACGGTGGATCTCTCCTTCAATTCCTTCAGGGGGTTTTAGGGTTTTCTTATGTTTTGTTTTATATTTTCTTCTGAGATGTATTCTTTTATGATTATGAACTAAACCCCTCAGATACCTGAGGGGGATGAAACCTAAGACGGATCTTGTTATTGTTTTCTGGACTATATGATAAATACTTGATTTGTTCTTAATTATGTGTTCTTAATTCTTGTTTTGATATTTTAGGATATTGATTCAAGTATAGATGTGCTTAGGTAGAGGAGGAATAGATCTTGTCTAAGAGTAGATCTAGCATAATTAAGCAGAGTTGATCGCAACCCTAGAGATAGGATGACGAAAATCTGCCGGATTAGGGTCAAACCTAATATGGGAGTGTAACACCCCTAACCCGAGACTGTCGTCGGAAAGGGGTTAAGAGGTATTACCGATCAATCAGAACATTTAACATCTAGAATTTACGACACAAAGTCAATCACGTTCAATTACAATCATAGTGTCACTTACATGAGTCATCAAGACCCTAAGCATGCTTATAAACTGAGTCGGGACTAAACTGAAACACATATAAAATTTCATGAAAATTTGAAACTTTTCTAAAATATAGGGGAGACACGCCCGTGGGAGGAGACCGTGTGCCCTCCACGGCTTCAAGACACCCCCGTGTGTCCTTCCGTGTCTATATACTGACTTGGTCCCCACGGCCACCAGGCACGCCCGTGTGTCCTGACCGTGGTCCTATACTGTCTTCCCCACCACGGCCATCAAGCACGCCCGTGTGCCATGGCCGTGTGCTCTTAGCTAGCTACTGACTTATACACCACGATTAGCTGACACCCCCGTGTCGAAGCCGTGTGCTACTAAGCTGTAATCTGCCAATTCACCCACGGTCTGTAGGCACGCCCGTGTGCCTTGACCGTGTGACATTATAGGCCATTTTGCAAGGCCAACATGCCACCCACTTAGGTCAAACCTACAAGCAACACATACCAAAACATATCATGCACATAAGGCAACCAAAAACTTACCAAGATGACTATCTAATCTATGCAATCAATTCCCATTCCAATCATAACAAATTCAATACCAAAATCTATCTCATTACAAATATAATACATTCAATACCAAACATCATTCCTTCTCAATTTCACTAATTCCTACTAGCATTTTACCAACAAAAAGTTACCATTCAATAGTCAATTTCTCAACCCACAAATCATGCCAAAAGATGCATCACATATATCAAATTCATTCATGTTAAGACTAGCACATATCTAGCCACATCTCATGGCTACTTACAAACCTCAAACATGATTCAAATGACCAGCCTATACATGCCATATTTTAACTATGTACATATTTCCAAAATACCCAAAATAGATTTCCGATAGTGCGATCGAGATGTTTGACGATCCCTGATCCGAGCTAGCTTTACTGACACTGCAAGCGTAGAGAAAGAAATCACACAATAAGCTTTCTATAGCTTAGTAAGTTCGATATACAATATAATCGTGTCATTAAACCAAACTAATATAATCAATAACCATCACATAGATCATTTCTCTCTTAGCCATACTATATCATCCCTAGTCAAGATACTCATTCATCCATCTATAGCTTTATCTATAAATTCATCAACCACAAATGTTCAAGACATACCTTGGCTAACACATAGTTATTTAATTTCCAAGCTACTCAATGTTCAATATTACTTATTGATCATCCTTTAATATTCAATCAACTTATTCGCACACTAAGTGCTATATAATGGTCGGTACATATTAGTCATCACACACTTAGTGCCAAATTTTCCAACCGACTTATCTCGGTAACGCACACACAGTGCCAATTCAATAAGCCGAAGCTTTCATAACATCGCACACACAGTGCTATTCTTTTCTATTTTGATTTTAATATCGCACACTTAGTGCCCTTAACTAAATCCTGCACATAGCATCTGAATTTCATACAAATATACACATTCATTTCATAATACAAAAACATATGATAATAACATGTATTATATCCGAACTTACCTCGGACGTCGACTATCAATACGGTCGATTAATCGAGCACTTTATCTTTGCCTCGATCTCGATCCGAACCTCTTCTCTCTTGGTCTATACACATTCAAATTCAGTCCATTCAATTACCAAATCATTCATTTAAATCCACACACACATATTTAGGGAATTTTACACAATAGCCCTCACATTTTCACATTTCGACACTTTAGTCCCTATTTTGTAAAATCACCAAATTCACATAATTTCTCCTAGTATATGCTTGGCTGAATTTTACTAATGTCCATACAAACCCACACATTTCATTTATTTTGCATTTTAACCCTTCAATTTGCTATTTTCACAATTTAGCCCTAATTAGCTAAATTCACTAAAAATTCAAAAACAACACATGTTAATCCAACACCAAGTTCTCATATTTTACTATCAACTAGCACATAGCTCACATATTCATCATTGACTCGTCACAAAAACATCATCAATTTACAAAATTACAACATGGGTTAGCTAGAGCACGAAGCAACGATTACGAAAACGTAGAAATTATCAAAAACTGACGCCAAAACATACCTTAATTTAAGCTTGGAACTAGCCGAAACTTAAAAAAACCATGGATGCTTTCTTTTCTTCAACACATTCGGACAACAAGGATGAATAATGGCCTATTTCCATGCTTTTTGTTTTATGAAATTATGACTTAATTATCATTTTACCACTTTGCCCTTTTATTAATCATATAAGACAAAATACAATAAGGTTATTAAGTCATATAGCCATCCACTAACTTAATAATGGTGTAATTGTCTCATAAAGCCTCCACATTAATAAAACAACAACATTTAAGTACTTATAATTCAGCACATAGCTTTTACTCTTTATACGATTAAGCCCTTTCTCTTAATTTGGCACACAAACGATCAAATTATCACATAAAATTTTCACACGGGCTAAGTCACATAATATTCACACAGAAAATATCATTAAAATATTTTTACGATCTCGGATTTGTGGTCTCGAACCACTGTTCCGACTAGGGTCTAAACCGGGATGTTACAACTCTCCCCCCTTAGGGATTTTCGTCCCCGAAAATCTTACTAGTGAATAGTTGTGGATGTTGCTCTCTCATAACATTTTCAGGCTCCCACGTAGCCTCTTCAATTACGTGTGTCGTAACCATTTTTTTTTGAAAAAACAGAGGACGACTTTGGATTTTGAAAACGAAAATAAAACGGGAGTCGCCATCGATCTTTATTAGGTGTGATCGGATCATGTAACGTCCTCGAAAGGGCCTATGCATTTTCGATTTAATTGTACGAAATGACAAGTCTTAAGCACTATGAATAAATTTTTGGTATTTTTGGAATTCTAGAAATGCATAGAAATGGAAATGAACATTTTGGAAACTTTGAACATTTTGGAAACTTGAACATTTTTGGAAACTTGAACATTTTGGAAATGTTTCAAAAATGGAAAGTGAACATTTCGAAACTTGGAAATGTAAGAAAAATGGCAAGTTCTGAGCCGATCGAAAATTTTAGGAAACTTGGAAATGACCCTAAAATGATGAGTTTTAAAGTTTAGAATAGGAAATTAAGGCAAAGGGGCCTTAAAGGTAAAAGTTGGTAAAATTTGACACACAAACAGGCTTGGAAAAGTGGCCTGAAGATGCCACTTAGGGCCTCTGGGAATGGTGCCACATGCAAGGTGTTGGGCCTGAGTTCGAGTCACTTGGGAAGCAAATAATGAAGGCTATATTTTTGCTTCCAGAAGGCTGAGGTGGACGGCACATGCTTCTAGAAATAAAGGTGTTTTATTCTCATTAATATGTGAATAATAAGTGATAAATATAGGATTAATTTTTAATATAATTATTGAGGAGATAAAAGATGGATTAAACACTTTTATTTTTTTAAATAAAAGAGATAATATTATCACAAGGAAGAGTGGTGGCCAAGTCAAGGACTCTTGGCCTAGTAATTTCGGCTAAAGGAGGAGAGTTAGGCTATTCTCTCATCTTTTTCCTAAGTGTGCCGAAAATTCCCTAGCCCCTCTTTCTCTCTGCCAAAATTTTTCCTAAGCAAAACTCCATCTTTTCCTCTCCCCTCCTTTGCTATTGTCGAGCCAAAACACTCTTTGATCCCTGTTAAATCTCCATTGCTGAATCTCTGTGACTCTAGGCAAGGAAGCAATCGGTTAAAGGCATTAAAGGTAAGGTTAAGCTATTCAAATTCTTTTCTTTGCTAGTTGTCGAAAGAGAAGGGTCTAATCCCTATTCTTGTTTTTTTGGCCGAATCTGCAAGGGGTCTCTCAGGTTTCTACAATTGTTGAAAACAAGGATCAAGGATCTAAGGTGAGATAAGTATATATTTGGTCGAAGGTTACGTTTTATATGTTAGATCTAACATATGAATTATAGGAATTTCGATATCACTAAAGGGAGCAAGGAACCGATTTTTGAGATCTCATCTCAAGGTAAGTGGTTATAATCGGCCAAGGTTCTTTCTTAAATGTCTAGATCTATTTGTTTTAATCGAGAGACTAATCAAATCGATTGGATTTAATGGTTAGCCGAATTCAAGGGAAGAACACAAATCTTGAGATTTGATTGTCAATCAAATCGGCAAACAAGGTAAGTGTTAGTAATACCATTCCTAGTAGGATTTGGTTTTAAAATCGAAAAGGTTATTAATATGTTTATGCATGGTGGGCGAATATAGGAATTAATGGATCTAAGGCCTAGATCGGGATTTTGATCTCAAGGAATCTATTAAGCAAATCAGTGTGTACTCACACTAACTTTCGATATATTATATGGCAATTATTTTTAATATATGAATATGCATAAGAATGTGAATGTGGCTAAATACCATAAATGTGGTAAAAGTACCTGTGCACGCGTTTCCTACTTTTGATAGGATTATGAATATGTATATTGTTACATGTGAATAATGAGAAATTAAGTATGTTATGCATGATGATAAAATATATGGGGCATTCGGGATATATGTGAAAGGGAAGAATGTGTTGACTTGGTCTCACCAATCTAATATGGTGACTACGGTCACAAAATTTGAATATGGTAACTTCGGTTACATTATCTCAATTTGGTAACCGGTTACATTATTTGAACATGGTGTCTAATGACACAAATTATATGGGCGATGAGCACGCCGATCGCAGCGATCGCGCTTCATGGATGGTGTGTAGCGGATGGAGGGTTGACTTAGTAGTCCCTACGGTGTGATTGGCGGTGTGCGGGTGGTGTGTAGCGGATGGACAAATAGGCTTGGGTTTGGGTTGCATCATTCTTTTTATGAATATGTCTTTAATATGAACATGTATGCCTGAATTGTTGAATGTTAGTTTGTGTACACATTGAGTCTGTTGACTCACCCCGTTGGGGAATATTTTTCAGGAGATGATCAGTAATGGGCCGGGTCGGCAGGAGCTAAAGGTGGCCATGCATAGCGAGGAAAGACTTTTATTATTTGGGACTGTTATTTATATTAAGTACTTAAATTTTATTATTTTTGGGTTTTGATTGATGTAATAAGGCCATAAGGCCCAAGTGAATTTCTTTATTTCTTTCTGCTTTACTATTGGATATTATGTCACGAACTAATTTGGATGTAAGTAAGTACAAAATTACTTTTCTTAAAAATGAACTCAAAAAAAATTCTTTTGTCACCTTAATTAAATTGGATTTATAAAATTAAATAAATGGGTTTCTAATCTAAGCCCAACCCAAAACGAAATCTTCCG
This sequence comes from Gossypium sturtianum, assembly GCA_025698515.1. Lineage (NCBI taxonomy): Eukaryota > Viridiplantae > Streptophyta > Magnoliopsida > Malvales > Malvaceae > Gossypium > Gossypium sturtianum. The sequence goes on along the minus strand of CM046943.1, from coordinate 134,582,283 downwards.
AAAATGCACGAATTTTCTCTAAGAAACAAAGAATTTTGAAACCAGTTTACTCAAGGAACATACTGAGATCCTGTTCGGCTCGTGGGCGGGTGTGGGGTGTTTCAGAATCACCTTTGTTTTAATAAAACGTTTTGGTTTACTAAAAGCGAGTGCTTTAGGTCTACTGAAATTTGAGAAAACGGGTTGGGAGTCGAGTTTACGTGCGAGGAAGGATTAGCACCCTCGTCACGCCCAAAATTGGTACCAAATTGATTAATCATGTCCTAATGTTGAAAATTTGAAAAGATTCGAAAATACGATCCTTTTTACTTTTAAAACTTCGAGATGGATGATAAGGGCCTCCTATTTCAAAGAGATAAAGTATCATATCCAGTAAGTTAGGGTGCGACACTTTAGGCTCCTGAAACTGAGTTTGCCTTTTGATTTTAAAACTTGGTTTTAGAATTGAAGAGGATATTCCGTTATTTGTCGAATGAGAAACCGTAACCCAGTAAGTTAGGGCTTGATTTCTCGAAATTCCAAATTCAGAATATTGCCTTTATTAAAAAAAACTTATCTCGGGGTATCTAGATATCGTGTCCAGTAAGTTAGGGCGCAACATTTTGATATTTTCGAGAACAAGTATTTTATTTGAAAATTATATTGCGATTTTAAAGGGATATTCCATTGTTCGATTAAAAAACCGGAACCTGATAAGTTAGGCTCGATCTTCTCGAATCTTTAATACGAAATATTGGTTGTTATAAAGCCGATGCATCGGGAAAATTAGCGTGAAAATGTGAAAACATGATGTTATACGTGAAAAGAATAATAATGATAAAATAATGATGATAAAGTAAGAGTAATAATATAGGTAGTGATAAAATGAAAGTATTACGTATATTAACAGTAGTAGAAATAATGATAAAATAATAATAATAATAATAATAATAATAAAGGAGAAAATAGTAATACATTTAAGAAAATAATAATCTAATAATAATGATAGAAAATGTAATAAATAATAGAAAAGGGATAAAACGTGAAAACAATAGTAATGATGATGATTAAATGATAAGAAAAATAAGGAAATAAGGAAATAAGAGAATTAATACTAATAATAATAGTATAGTAATAATAGAATAATGATAATAGGTATATAATAATATTAATGATAAAATAGAAAATAATCTAAAATAAAAAACACACATACATACGTATACAAATAATAAATAATAAGAATAATAATAAGGTAGTAAAATAAAACGATAAAGTAAGAAATAATCGAAATAATAATGATGAGGTTTATAAGAACAAATAAAATGGTAATAGTGATAATACATGGTAATAATAATAATAAGATAAAAATAATACAACACAATATAACATTTAATGTGATGTAGTAATAAGGTTAAAACGATTAATTAAAAAAAATATAGGTGAAAATAGCAAAAAGGGACTAAAATTGAATAAAAAAGGAATATTGGGGTCAATTTGAAAATAAAAAACAGAAGGAAGGACCTCATTGTAATGCGCTATAAGGCAGAGGGACCAAATCAGGAAATAACCCTTCCCTTCAAAACGCGCAGCATGGGGAGGACCAAAATGAAATCCGAATGAAAGTTCGGGGTCAAAATTAAAAACACGAAAAACTTGATTACAAATTGATAAAAAAGCGGAAGGACCAATACAGAAATAAACCCCAAAAGTAAAAAACATGCGGATCCTCCCAGGCGGTCGGGTCGACACGCGATCTTGTCAAAAATCGCGCGCTGCTTTGACGCTTAATGACCAAGCAAAACGACGCTGTATTCTGTTGCTATAAAAGGCTGATTTTTTTGAAAAAAAAAATCATTTGATTGTTGTTGGCAAAAAAAAGGGAAAAAGGGGGGTGTTTTCTCTCTGGACCAGGTCCAGAATCCGGCGAGGAGACCGCCATCGGCGTCGGCGCCGGCCACCGTAAAAAATCTCCTTTTTCTCTCTTTTTTTTATAAGATATATTAGCATATATATATATATATATGTATTTTTTAAAAAAAGAAAATCCTAGTTTGGATATGAATAGTTTCAAAAAAGGAAAAGAAAAGAAAGGTAAAAACAGATGAACCACCTTTTCGTTAGAACCCTTCTCTATTTCGTGTTTTTCTCTGCTTTTTTTTTATGTTCGAATCTGGTTGTGTTTTTGTATTTGTAAATCTATTGCCCAGTATCAGTAAATCTGTTCTTTTTTATTGCTCCAAAAAAAAGGTCCTCCTTACAATGGTTTGAATCGGCTTATATAGCCATTTTTCTTGCTTTCTGTCTATTCCTTTTTTAATGCTTGCAGGCTTGGACGGTGGACAAGACCACGGTGGCAGGCAAGTGGCACTGGCAGGGTCAGAAGGCAGACAAGTGGGTCGACGCCAGAAGGCTAGGTTTCGACTTTTACGAAACCCTAGTTTGACTATTGGGTAATTGGGCTAGGGGTGAATTGGGCTTTAATGGGTTAGGTTAATTTAGTTTGGGTTTTGTTTTGTTGGGTTTAGGTCTGATTTGTGAGGGTTTGGGCTTGGGTAATGATAAAATGGGCCATTCGGGTTGGGTTTTATTTGGGAAATGGGCCCCGGGCAAATTATAGGTCCTACAGCTGCCCCTCTTTGCTCATTGTCATGCAACGGGAATAGAGCAAAGACATAAAGAAAGGCCAAATTTGCCCGGTCTTGCTGAGTCTTGATTCTTCAGTGCTCTTATTTTTTAGGTTTTTAGTCCGCCGCATCTTGTCGTTTTGATCCACTCTACCGCTACTTCAGCGAGATAGGACCTGTAGCTTCAATTCGCTCCTGCTGCAACTTTGGAGGGATGAGATTTGTTTATTTTAAATTGCTTCACTGTATCTCCAGGGAGATAAGGTTTGTAATCTTCAGCCTATTCCACTGCGGGTCAGGGCAATAGGACAATCTTCAACCTATTCCACTCTTTGGTCGCTGGCAATAGGACAATCTTCAACCTATTCCACTCATCGGTCGGTGGCAATAGGACAATCTTCAACCTATTCCACTCTTCGGTCGGTGGAAATAGGACAATCTTCAACCTATTCCACTCTTTGGTCGGTGGCAATAGGATGGTCTTTAACCTATTCCACTCTTTGGTTAGTGGCAATAGGACAATCTTCAACCTATTCCACTCTTTGGTCGGTGGCAATAGGACAATCTTCAAACTATTCCACTCTTGGGCAATAGGACAATCTTCAACCTATTCCACTCTTTCGGTCGGTGGCAATAGGACAATCTTCAACCTATTCCACTCTTCGGTTAGTGGCAATAGGACAATCTTCAACCTATTCCACTCTCGGGTCGGTGACAATAGGACAATCTTCAACCTATTCCACTCTTGGTCAATGGCAATAGGACAATCTTCAAACTATTCCACTACTGGTCAGTGGAAATAGGACAATCTTCAACCTATTCCACTACTGGTCAGTGGCAATAGGACAATCTTCAACCTATTCCACTAGTGGTCAGTGGCAATAGGATTCTAGGGACATATCCTATAGACTCAGTTTTATATGCTTGTGTTTATGTCAAATGATTAGGATGCTATGATCGGAATAAATCTAATGCTCCTAACTAAATGTATTATGGACGACATTTGCATGAATGTAGAATGTCATGATAATGATTCTTTGTTAAAAATGTATAAGGATCAGGATGCGATGATCGAAACACTCCTAATGATGATGTATGAATGTAAAATGAAATGATCCCCTTTTTTAATGCTTAGGGTTGTCACTGCTTGTTGTCTATTAGAGTTTTATCACTGATGCTATTTCTCGTCTTCTCATGTAACTGATATCTTTGTCAGAGAATTTTGGGAAGATAGTCATGATTTTAAACTCCTCTTTTCTCGAATGTTTCTAACCCCTAGGTGTGGTGGTCTGAACAACAAATTCTCTGTTTCTGAGTTTCTGTATGCTTAGAGACTTCCAGTAATAGGCGTAACTCATTTTATGGAAGCATTATGGGTCCATCAACCGTTATTTCAATTTCAAATGGCTTAAAAGATTTAAATGATGGATAAAAATGGAATTTATGAAGAATGGAGTTGAATTAATCAATAAAAGCAAACATTATTGGAATACGAAGTTAGCAAAAGAAAAAGTGGGTGCCCTGAGATACCACACATCGAGCTTCACTACCCAATCTTTACAAAGATCATTTCGAGTGACTAGAAGTTGGGAAATCTTGATGATTTGTAGATGTCCTGAGGTGTAACATTCCTCCTTTCGAGAGAACAAAATTGTCACATACCCCTTTTGTCAAAATTTGAGCCGCCCTTTTCGGGTTTTTGACTCAAACCCCTTTGGTCTCAAAGCGCCATTTGCGGGTTTTCACTTTGACCTCTCCCTTTTTTTTATTAAAAAAAGGTCTTAAAGTGCCCTTTGTGGGTTTTCGCCTTAGCCTCTTCTTTTTAGGCAAAATATTTCTTGACCGAGTCCGAGTTGATGGATTAGGTAAGCTTTTACCATCCATTTCGGCCAAAATCAATGCTCCTCTAGAGAATGCTTTCTTCACCACATAAGGTCCTTCCCAGTTCGGCATCCATTTTCCTCTGAAATCTTTTTGTATGGGAAGGATTTTCTTCAAAACTAAATCTCCTTCGTGGAATTCTGTTGGGCGCACCCTTTTATCGTATGCTCGCATCATTCTCTTTTGGTACATCTGACCATGACAGATAGCTTTCAGCCTCTTTTCTTCAATCAAATTTAACTCGATCATATCGAGCCGGATCCATTCTCGCTTCGTCCAACTTTAATTTGGACAAGACTCGAAGGGATGGAATTTCAACTTCGATGGGTAAAATCGCTTCCATTCCGTAGACCAATGAGAAAGGAGTTGCCCGGTGGAGGTTTTAATCGATGTTCGATAGGCGAAAGGGCAAATGGTAGCTTCGTGCCAATCTTTGTAAGTCTCAGTCATTTTTCCCACTATCCTTTGATGTTCTTATTAGTCGCCTCCATCGCACCATTCATTTTTGGACGATACGGTGATGAATTATGGTGTCTAATCTTGAATTATTTGCGCACCTCGTGATCATGCTTTGTTGTTCAAGTTTAACGCGATATCGGATATGATCCTCTCGGGCATTCCATATCGACATATGATTTCCTTTTTCAAGAACTTGGCGATCTTGATTTCGTCACATTAGCATATGAAGCGCCTCTACCCATTTAGTGAAGTAATCGATTACCACGAAGATCAACCGATGTCCATTGGAAGCTTTTGGCGAGATTGGTCCAATGACGTCCATGCCTCACATAGAGAAAGGCCATGGGGAGGTCATAACATGTAGAGGTGAAGGTGGTACATGAATATTATCCCCATAAATTTGGCACTTATGACATTTCTTGGCATAATCAATGCAGTCTCCTTCCATGGTAGATCAATAATACCCGAATTTCATGATTTGCCTAGCCATTGTGAAGCCATTGGCATGTGTTCCACAGACACCCTCATGGAATTCTTCTAGGATTTTCTTGGCCTCGGCGGCGTCCACACACCTCAGTAGTACTTGATCCTTTCTTCTTTTGTATAGGATCTCTCCATCCAAGACATAGTCACAGGCTAGTCTTCTCAACATCCTTTTGTCATTCTCAGTTGCTTGCTCAGGGTATTCATGATTTTTCACGTATCGCAGTATATCGTGGTACCACGGGTGATCATTTTTCTCTTCTTCTTTGACGTTGTAGCAATGTGCCGGGGCCTCAAAAATACTCATTTGGATAGGTTTCATATCCTCATTTTTGTTTACTCGGACCATGAAAGCTAAGGTGGCCAGAGCATCAGCCATCTGATTTTCGTCTCTTGGCAGATAACTGAAGGTGATACCATCGAACTCTTTGATCAATTCTTGGGCCAATCTTTTGTAGTCGACTAGCTTGGGATCTCTTGTCTCCCATTCCCCTCTGAGTTGATAAATTACCAGTGCAGAATCTCTATATACCTCTAGTACCCTAATGTTACGTTCCATAGCGGCGCGGATACCCATGATACAAGCTTTCGTGATTACGCCATATTATTTATGCAATCAAAATCCAACTTACAAGTGAATGGATAATGATCTCCATTTGGGGATACCAAACGCCCCCAATTCCATTGCCCACAACATTTGATGCCCCGTCGAAATTCAATTTCAAAGGATCGATCCTCTAGGTACCTTCTTCGGTGGTTGCCACGTATATTAAATCTTCGTTAGGAAATCAAAATCCAAAGCTTCGTAATCCTTGAGCTCTCATCGGCTAGAAAATGCGCTATTGCACTCCCTTCACCGCCTTTTGGTTTACATAAACTATGTCAAATTCGTAAAGTAGAATTTTCCATCTGGGCCATCCTTCCATTCAACGCAGCTTGACTCCATCATATATTTCGAGAGGGTCTAGCTTCGAGATGAGCCAAGTCGTATGATACAACATATACTTGCCTCGGTCTCCGAGTTGTCCAGATCAAGGTGCAGCCACGAGTTCTCGATTGGTGAACTTTTTACTAAGGTAGTATATTGCCTTCTCTTTCTTTCCTGACTCATCGTGTTGGCCAAGCACACATCCATTGAATTATCAAGTCTTGTCAAATAGAGGATTAATGGCTTGTCATGATTAGGCGGCGTCAATCTTCGGGCATTGGGCGGTATTGCTTCACTTTGTCAAAGGTCTTCTGGCATTCCTCGTCCCATGTGCCTAGATTGTGTTTCTTAAGAAGATGGAAAATGGGGTCACATCTCTCAGTTAGTTGTGAAATGAACCGGGCAATGTAATTTAATCTTCCTAAGAAACCTCGAACTTTTTTTTTTTGGAGTGCGCGGTGGAGGCAATTCTTGTATAGCTTTGACTTTGTGCAGGTCAACCTCAATCCCCTTTTCACCGACTATGAATCCTAGCGGTTTCCACTGTCCAAGCTTGAAGGTACATTTCTTTGGATTAAGCTTTAGCCAAAAATTTCCTCAACCTCAAGAATAATTTCCTTAAGGCTTGCACATGCTCCTTTTCGGTTCGGGATTTCGCGATCATATCGTCGACATAAACTTCAATTTCTTTGTGCATCATGTCATGGAATAGGTTACCATGGCTCTCTCGATATGTCGCTCCCGCATTTTTAGTCCAAACGGCATCACCTTATAGCAAAACGTTCCCACATAGTTACAAATGTTGTCTTATCCATGTCTTCGAGGATGCATCTTTATCTGGTTGTATCTTGAGAAGCCATCCATGAAAGAGAACAGCGAATAACCCGCCGTATTGTCCACTAAGGTGTTGATATGAGGTAACGAAAAATTGTCTTTCGGGCTAACCTTGTTTAGATCCCTGTAGTCTACACACATTCGCACTTTCCCATCTTTCTTAGGGATGGAGACGATATTGGCTACCCATTTCGAGTATTTAACCACTTGCAAGAAACCTGCGCCAAATTGCTTCTTGACCTCTTCTTTTATTTTCAGCAGAACATCTGGCCTCATTCTTCGAAGTTTCTGTTGGACTGGCTTGTACTCCTCTTTTATGGGAAACCGGTGTACCAAGATATCTGTGTTGAGCCCGAGCATGTCTTGATACGACCACGTGAATACATCTTTAAATTCTTGGAGTAACTAAATGAGGTCTCGCCTTGTCTTTGCCGTAATACAAACTCCAATTTTCACTTCCTTCTTCTCTTGCTCATTTCCCAGGTTCACTATTTCCACTGACTCTGCGTGAGGTAGGATCTGTTTCTCTTCTTGCTCCACCATCCTTAACAGTTCAGGAGACAGGTCACAACCTTGGTCATCTTCCAAATCCTAAAAATCTTCTATGCCCATGTCTTACTCAAAAGGACATTCTGAGTCATTGGTAGCGTTGCTCAGATCATTGATATTTAGGGACCTGTTATAAAGGTCCGTAGAACAAAAGAATATAAGCATACTGATTGGCATGGTATGATTATGAGTGAAATAATGGATAATTTAAAAGAATATTTAAAGAATAAAAGGAATAATCATGATGATGAATGCCATAGAAAGAATAAAAGAAGATTTTCTCAAAAGGCAGCGAAGATGCATTTCATTGAAAATAATGATTTTAGACATAAGTCATGCTTCACAAAAAGGAATCTTATTGCTTCTATACTTAGAGCAACAAGTGCGTTCCGAATATTACTCTGAACAAGTTCTAAAAGCTACAGGGATTTCCTCCAGCGGTCCAGGTTGTTTAGAAACATTTGCCAAGCTCATAAGGGCGGATACCATTCCGATTTTCTTCTTCAGTTTTTTCTTCGGATATAGCATTGACGTGCATGTTTCCCTATGTTTCTTTCATGGATTCTTTATTTCGCATTCCTTGTGCTGGATGGATAATCCTTCCTGATATAAAGGTTTTGCAAATGTGGGGAATTATCATCGGTTCCCATTTAATCTCGTCCCCACTCAAACGTGCTTTTCTTCTTTCTTGTTTCTTCTCTAGCTCTGTCCTCCTTTGCTTTGCGTCCGGCTTAAATCCTAAGCCGAAGAGGTCTCGTTTTTCTTTCAATCTCAGGGCCTCGATCTCTCCTTGGAGATACCTTCCAAGTCCTTTCCAGCGACTCCTTTCCGATCGTCAATTGTAAACCCATTTTCATAGTTTTGGATATTTGAGGCCTTTGGGATCTTGTTTTCCTCGATGATAAATGTTGCATTGACAAATTCCAAAGAGTGAAGGAGCACTCAATCGCTTCATCACTTGCCTCTAGATATGGCGCACTGTTAGTTACAGTTGTGATGATGTCCTCTTCAGCATTTATCGTCACCAGACGTCCCTCTATAACTAACTTCAACTTTTGGTGCAACGACGAGGCATCGCTCCCACGAGTGTATCCAAGGTCTCTCAGCAGCAATTATAGGACGGCTTGATATCCATTACTATAAAATCCACTTCATACGTACTCGGGCCAATTAATAGAGGCACTTCGATCCTCCCCATGACTTTTCTTTCAGTTCTATCGAATGCCCTCAGTACATTGTGGCAGATCTTCATGTAAGAGCTATCAATGGGTAATTGATTCAACGTTGATAGTGGCAAGACATTGAGTGCGATCCATTATCGACCCGGTAAGACTCTCGTAGTGTGTATCCTTTACACCGTGTGGTAATGTGGAGAGCTTTGATGGAACCCGTACCTCCCGGCGGGATCTCATCATCATTAAAGAAAATGAAATTGTCGGCACTTATATTGCTAATCAGGCGATCCAACTTATTAACGGAGATATCATTAGCAACATATGTTTCATTCAGTACTTTCATCAGTGCGTTGCGGTGTGCCTCCGAGCTCAACAGCAAGTCTAGCACAGATATACGAGCTGGTTGCTTATGCAGCTGCTCCACAACACTGTACTCACTATGTTTTAAGAATTTTAAGAACTCCTTAGCCTCTTCTTCCTTCACTGGCTCGTTTATAGGCGATTCATGTTTGGTCTCCTTTTCCTTCTTTTGTTCGCCTATCAAAGCTTTCTCTTTTGTGAGTTCAACTCGTGTGTTTGTCGTGTTGTAGCGCTTTCCACTGCGCGTATAGAAGCCTACCTCCTGGTTTCCCTTTGCAGTGCTGGACGAGTCCCCCTTCCCAGGAATCGTCACATTGCAGTCATAGTTCCAGGGAACATTTTTGTTGTCTTCATATGAAAAGATCGCAGGTTTCTGAATTACGACCTTCTGCGTTATCTTTGCCCCCACTTCATTGTTCCTTGGCATGAGATGATGACTAAAGGATAGCTAATTTTCGAGGTCTTTGTCTGCTGATTCATCTTCCAACGCTTGCAGATGTTTTCTCCTCCTTGGCTTTCATAGAATTCTATTTCTTTATCGTCCATCGGCCTTTGCGACCATTAGAACTACGTCTGATTACGGATCACGTGCCCTCCATGTTATGGAACTCACGACCATTTCTTGTTTCTTCATACTCTTCCACAGGATCCGATACAACTAATCCCCTCCTCGTCATTTCCTTCCAAACCCGTCTCATCGGGGTTTTCACTTCAAAGAACATCCGTTTAACTCTTTTCCCATACTCTCACCTATCATATTAACCCCATGATTAGGTAATGGGTGTTCACAGCGCTAGAATTATCGTCTACTTTTACAACGCCCATCCGTATGAGTTTTCCACCAATTTCTTGAAGGCGAGACAATGCTCTATTGAATGCCCCACAATTCTGCATGGTATTCGCACTTTGCATTAGCGTCATACCATTTAGGGTATGGGGGGTTGCAAGGGCTTTAAGTAATTGCGGGCAACCACATGTGCATCGAACAAGTTCTCGGTACACTTCTTTGTACGTGGTTGGGATCGGCGTGAATTGCATTTTCTCCATATTTTGTTTTGCATTAGATTCTGTCTAGATGGGCTCATGATCGCGATTCTGGTCTGGGCTGGTTCACGATAATAGGCTTTGAATAACTTTTTTATGGGTGCTTATGTTGTTTACATCATTCTCTTTTTCTTGTAATCGTCTTTCTAGCACCTTCTCCCGCCTATCCCGCCACATCTGATTGCATTTTCTATCATTTCTCATAACATCACAATATCTGAGAAACTTTTAGTGGCGCCTCCAAGCATGTGATTAATGAAAGGAGCCCTCAAAGTATTGATATAGAGCATGGTTGTCTCCTTCTCTAGGAGCGGTGGCTGAACTTGTGTTGCTATTTCTCTCCATCGCTGGGCGTATTGTCTGAAGCTCTCGCCTGGCTTTTTCTCCATATTTTGGAACGTGATTACGCCGGGAGCGATATCGCTACATGGCCATAGTGTTTCATGAAGGCTCATGCGAGTCCTTCCATGTCTTAATCTGGGTACGACTGAGTTGATTGTACCATTTGGCCACAGACCCGGCCAGACTATCCTGAAAATAGTGAATCAGCAATTGGTCATTATTAACGTGTCCCGCCATCCGTCGATAGAACATCGTGATGTGCGCTTCGGGACAACTAGTTCCATTGTACTTTTCAAAATCTGGGGTTTTAAACTTTGGCGGAAGCACCAAGTCAGGGACCAGACTTAGGTCCTTAGCGTCTACCCCATAACGGTAGTCAGCAGTCTCCATTGCTTTGAAATTTTCCTCTAACCACTTGCACCGGTCCTCAAATTGTCTCGACAAGTCCATTTTTGCCTGGTCCATTTCTGCCACTTTGTCGAAATCAGGGACCATAGGGTTAGCTGGACTATCCCCTGGGTTAGAACCCGAGCCTGTCGGAAAGTGCGCAGTACCGCGCGTCAGTCGGTCGTCGATCATCGAGGCCGATGGTGACAGCGTCCTTTGGGGGTACACATCCGTCGCGCTTGGGTGTTTATTGGGGTAAAACCCGAGGGTGAGGAGGTCCTTCACTAATAGCGGGGCCTTTTCCTTTTTCATGTTCTTTAGCTAGCAATCGTCGGTGACTTACTTATCATATTATTCTCGAGATTCTTGCATCCGCTCTATCATGTCTGTTGTATCTTGGCTAATCGTTCTTGCATTTGATCCTGCATGTCTTTTTGCATCTGCTCTAACTTTTCTATTCTTTGATCCATCGCTTTTGTTTTAAGGCGTACCGTGAACGATGCTCGCCCAGATTTTCCTTTCCTTCTCTCTGTATTAATTTCAACTAATGAGGCTCTCTCTATGGACTTAAATACATATGATATGATGTAATGCAAATGCATGAATGCAAAAAGAAGGCACCGATTCAGATTCAACTTCATTTTAGAGAACTTTATTAGAAAACAAAATCTTTTACATAAAGCGAACTACAAATATGCTTTCGCCCTAAGGCCTAAAGTTTTGATTTTCCCGAGCAAAGAGATTAGCTCTTGACTACGACCCGACTGCAGCTCATATTTCATGCTCAACATATCGGCCTGTGCTGCCAAAGTTTGTAGATGATCGGCTACCTCTCGAATCTGAACTATCGCTTCGCCCATAAGGTAATCCCGATTTCTAACTTGATCATGAGAACGGTGAAGTTCTTCTTCCCAACGCCCTTCTCTTGTTTCCAGAAGCTCAATCCGAAGTTCACAACTGTGCAATGCTAATTCTAATTCTTCAATCTTACCCTTCATTTCCTCGATCTTGTTTAGACTTGGTCTCAGTTCAATTTTAGAATTACGACTTCGATGGTGATGAAGAGACCGCCCAAGTTCAGCCACTCTAGCTTTCAATCCCTTTTTCTCTTTTTGGCTTTCTGCCAAATTCTTCTCTAAGGCCTCGTTTTGCGCTTGTATTCCTTGAAACTTCTTCTCCCAACAGTTAGCTTTGGCCTTTTCCTCTCGAATCTCCCGTTGCCACTGTTCTGGAGTCTTTCCTAATCCAGCATTTTTCATTGTCAGACGCATCTTCTTATATTCTGTCTTCAAACTATCTCGATCTTCCTCTATCTTCCACTTTTATTTTCTTAGTTTCTACCTCACGATTTACGAACATCCGCCTCTAATTTCAGTGCATTTTCTCTTCTTCCAGTTTTTCTATCCTCTTTCCAAGCTCACGAACTCATCCTTTCAAATCTTACTTTACGATCTCAAATTCGATGGGACCACTTGCAAGTATTCTTCTCTTGATCGGGCGTCTTACGATTCAACTCGAGGATGTTATCATTAATCCTTCTAGTCCTCCATCCACTATATTCTAAGGTCATCATTGGGCTCACGGATAATCTCTTCATTCTATGAATCGATTCCGAAACTAGAAATCTCTTTAACCCTCTTCTTATAGCTTTCTCCTTGGTATGAAAACTCACATTGAGCGATCCATACGTCGTTGGTACAAACCTGTCTTGAACCATACTTTGCCTCGATACAAGTAAAGGGGCATACCCAATAGCTCCCCAAATTCCAGGTAAAGGGACCCAGTCGAAATCCCCACATCGATAAAGAATTTCGTGAGAAACCATCCAAGGAGCCCTCCACTCGATGTCTTCTTCTTGAAGATTCTGAAAGATCACCATCCAGTTTTCCTCGGACACGTCTTCTCTTCTTGGTGTAGCCACTATTTCTTTCAATGGAGAGTAATTTTCAGAGAAAACCCGATAAGACACTTTCTCCACCTTCCAAAAATGACTATGGAACCAAGCCAACAACAACTGCGCGCATCCAATGAACTTGCCTTCACCTGTTCTTCGACATGCATTCAGAGATCTGAACGTCTCGGCTAAGATCGCAGGCACAGGCGTGACCCCTTTGTCTAATCGACCGAATAGATTAGTAACTGCTTCATCTACATGTCTTAGAGCTTTAGGAAGATTACCAAACCGTAAATACACAAGGCAAATACGTCAATCTTTTCTTTACATCGGGATGTGTTAGGATTAGGTCCTCAAACTCACCAAAGGTATGCATTTACCACCGCCTTTCTTCTGAACTCTAGCTGAGACCCACTTTGCCACTGCTCGCTCATCCCTGTGATATTCATTAATTTTTTCACAAAAGTTGGGCCATTAACGGCCTTTGAGTAAGCTTTGTCGACTTGAACTTTTGGACAATGCAGCAAGGTCGTATATTCCTCCACCGTGGGTACTAAATCTACTTTCCCGAAAGAGAAACAGCTATAAGCGGTATTCCAAAATTGAGTCATGGCTCGAAACAGATACTTATCTACTTTGATTTCGAGCAAGTAAGGTAGATCCCCATAAGTATGATAGAACAATTTGCTTTGCCCATCATCCCACTTGGGTCCATATTTCTTTCAACTCCGGAGTTCGTTACGTGTGACACCGATACTAGTGAAATCTCGTAGTTCGACACATACCCTCGGTTAAGCCGTCCCTTTTTCTCTAATTGGCTTTGCTCGACCATATGCGGACCAGTGCATTGTCTTCCACTTTATCAAGGAATTCGTTCTCCATAACCACTCTCTAACTTAGAAAGCGACCGTGAATCGATACCTCTTAAAATATGAAATGACATGCGAGAGAAAATAAAACATAATCGATTATTATCACGAGAATGAAATATAAAGCAAGTAAAATATATAAACACCTATCTGCGTAACTACTAAGGTTTGGCATAATTCGACTTAGGGTGGGTTCTTATGTTCTCTACGTGTGGTTTAGTTCTAAAGTTCGTGTGCACGAACCAAAGTGATTCCTCGATCCTCACCCATTATAGGCTCATACGGACCGAGTTCGGTTCAGAGAATACATTTCCCTATGGCCATGCGAAAGTGAAAACCTCACGAAGACATAGGTACAGATGTATCCCTGAAGCGATCCACTAGCCCATGCGGAGTGAAAACCTCACGAAGGCATAGCTTCTCGCTCCCACTTAAAGGTGTGACCACAATGGTCATGCAATGCAATGCCAAAGTATTTTATGGGACTCGACATTATTACAATTATAGCATCGAAAGTGCATTTAAAGAAACATGAATTTTCAAGACCATTTTCCAAATTTTTAATCAAAAGGACAAAAATTAATCGATCTATGGCTCGACTCTCGATATGTCCCGATGGAGTCGCTAAGTCGTCGTAACCATTTTTTTGAAAAAGCGGAGGACGACTTTGGATTTTGAAAACGAAAATAAAGCGGGAGTCGCCACCAATCTTTATTAGGTGTGATCGGATCACCTTTGTTTTAATAAAACGTTTTGGTTTACTAAAACAATGGCTTTAGGTCTACGAAATTTGAGAAAACGGGTTCAGGAGTCGGTTACGTGCGAGGAAGGATTAGCACCCTCGTCACGCCCAAAATTGGTACCAAATTGATTAATCATGTCCTAATGTTGAAAATTTGAAAAGATTCGAAAATACGATCCTTTTTACTTTCAAAACTTCGAGATGGATGATAAGGGCCTCCTATTTCAAAGAGATAAAGTATCATATCCAGTAAGTTAGGGTGCGACACTTTAGGCTCTTGAAACTGAGTTTGCCTTTTGATTTTAAAACTTGGTTTTAGAATTGAAGAGGATATTCCGTTATTTGTCGAATGAGAAACTAGAACCCAGTAAGTTAGGGCTTGATTTCTCGAAATTCCAAATTCGGAATATTGCCTTTATTAAAAAAAACTTATCTCGGGGTATCTAGATGTCGTGTCCAGTAAGTTAGGGCGCAACATTTTGATATTTCCGAGAATAAGTATTTTATTTGAAACTTATATTGCGGTTTTAAAGGGATATTCCACTGTTCAGATTAAAAAAAATCGGAACCCAGTAAGTTAGGGCTCGATCTTCTCGAATCTTTAATACGAAATATTGGTTGTTATAAAACTGATGCATCGAGAAAAAATAGTGTGAAAATGTGAAAACACGATGTTATACGTGAAAAGAATAATAATGATAAAATAATGATGATAAAGTAAGAGTAATAATATAGGTAGTGATAAAATGAAAGTATTACGTATATTAACAGTAGTAGAAATAACGATAAAATAATAATAATAATAATAATAATAATAATAAAGGAGAAAATAGTAATACATTTAAGAAAATAATAATCTAATAATAATGATAGAAAATGTAATAAATAATAGAAAAGGGATAAAACGTGAAAACAATAGTAATGATGATGATTAAATGATAAGAAAAATAATGAAATAAGGAAATAAGAGAATTAATACTAATAATAATAGTATAGTAATAATAGAATAATGATAATAGGTATATAATAATATTAATGATAAAATAGAAAATAATCTAAAATAAAAAACACACATACGTACGTATACAAATAATAAATAATAAGAATAATAATAAGGTAGTAAAATAAAACAATAAAGTAAGAAATAATCGAAATAATAATGATGAGGTTTATAAGAACAAATAAAATGGTAATAGTGATAATACATGGTAATAATAATAATAAGATAAAAATAATACAACACAATATAACATTTAATGTGATGTAGTAATAAGGTTAAAACGATTAATTAAAAAAATATAGGTGAAAATAGCAAAAGGGACTAAAATTGAATAAAAAAGGAATATTGGGGTCAATTTGAAAATAAAAAAGGGAAGGAAGGACCTCATTGTAATGCGCTATAAGGTAGAGGGACCAAATCGGGAAATAACCCTTCCCTTCAAAACGCTGTAGCATAACATGGGAGGACCAAATGAAATCTGAATGAAAGTTCGGGGTCAAAATTAAAAACGCGGAAAACTTGATTACAAATTGATAAAAAAGCGAAAGGACCAATACAGAAATAAACCCCAAAAGTAAAAAACACGTGGATCCTCCTGGGCGGGTCGAGTCGACACGCGGATCTTGCCAAAAACGCGCGCCCGTTTTGGCGTTTAATGACTGAAGCAAAAAGCGCCGTATTCATTTGCTATAAAAGGCCGATTTTTTTGAAAAAAAATCATTTGATTACTGTTGGCAAAAAAAAAGGGAAAAAGGGGGGTGTTTTCTCTCTGGACCAGGTCCAGAATCCGGTGAGGAGACCGCCGTTGGCGCCGGTCACCGCGTACGGTGGCCGGAAAAGATAAAAAATCTCCTTTTTCTCTCTTTTTTTTTTATAAGATATATTAGCATATATATATTTATATATGTATTTTAAAAAAAAAAAGAAAATCCTAGTTTGGATATGAATAGTTTCAAAAAAGGAAAAGAAAAGAAAGGTAAAAATAGATGAACCACCTTTTCGTTAGAACCCTTCTCTATTTCGTGTTTTTCTCTGCTTTTTTTTTATGTTCGAATCTGGTTGTGTTTTTGTATTTGTAAATCTATTGCCCAGTATCGGTAAATCTATTCTTTTTTATTGCTCCAAAAAAAAGGTCCTCGTTACAATGGTTTGAATCGGCTTATATAGCCATTTTTCTTGCTTTCTGTCTATTACTTTTTTAATGCTTGCATGCTTGGGCGGTGCTGGGCGGTGGACAAGACCACGGTGGCAGGCAAGTGGCGCTGGTAGGGTTAGAAGGCAGACAAGTGGGCTGCGGCACCGAAGGCTAGGGTTTCAGCTTTTCTGAAGCCCTAGTTTGACTATTGGGTAATTGGGCTAGGGGTGAATTGGGCTTTAATGGGTTAGGTTAATTTAGTTTGGGTTTTATTTTGTTGGGTTTAGGTCTGATTTGTGAGGGTTTGGGCTTGGGTAATGATAAAATGGGCCATTCGGGTTGGGTTTTATTTGGGAAATGGGCCCCGGGCAAATTATAGGTCCTACATCGTGTTTGTGCCATAATACTTTCACTAAAGAAATTTTCTTATTTCTCAACTCTTTAGTCTCTCGTGCTAAAATTCGGATCGGTTCTTCACTTTACGACAAGTCTGACTGAATCTCAACTTCAGTAGGAGCAATCACATGAGACGGATCTGATCTGTACCGTCGAAGCATTGACACATGAAACATGTTATGAATCTTTTCTAACTCAGATGGCAATTTCAATCTATAAGCAACCGGCCCAACTCGTTCAATAATCTCGTACGGTCCGATGAACCTCGGACTCAGCTTGCCCTTTCGGCCAAATCGGAGTATTTTCTTCCATAGAGACACTTTCAAAAACACTTTATTTCCGAACTCAAATTTGATATCTTTTCGTTTCAGATCTGCATAAGACTTCTGACGATCTGAGGCTGCTTTCAAACTATCACGAATCACTTTCAGTTTTTGTTCAGTCTCTTTTATCAGATCAACCCCGTGAATCTTATTGTCACTCATTTCACCCAATACAATGGAGTTCGACACTTTCGACCATAAAGAGCCTCATATGGTGCCATTTTGATACTAGATTGATAACTATTGTTGTATGCAAACTCAACCAATGATAAATGCTTTTCCCACGTGCTTTCAAATTCAAGTATGCAACATCTCAGCATGTCTTGAGAATCGAATGATTAGCTCGGATTGACCATCCGTTTGCGGATGAAAAGTAATCTTGAAATACAATTTACGTGCCTAAAGCATCTTGCAATTTCTTCCCGAATCGCGAGGTAAATCTCGGATCTCCTCGGACACAATAGATAGAGGTACCCCGTGCAATCTCACGATCTCATCAATATATAATTCAGTCAATCTATCAAGTGAATAATCTATTCTCACTAGAATAAAGTGGGCTGACTTCGTCAATCTATCAACTATCACCCAGATCGCGTCTTTCTTGCTCAGAGATAATGGCAAACCCGACACAAAGTCCATCGTGATTCTCTCCCATTTCCACTCAAGAATCATAATCGGTTGTAATAAACCGGACGGAACTTGATGTTCAGCCTTAACTTGCTGACAAACTAAACATTTCGACACAAAGTCAGAAATGTCTCTTTTCATACTATGCCACTAATAAAACTGCTTCAAATCATTATACATTTTTGTACTCCCCGGATGCACAGCCAAATGACTATTGTGAGCTTCATTCAAAATCTTTTGAATCAACCCTGAATTTCTTGGAACACAAATCCGATCTACGAATCTCAAACAATCATCACTATCAACTCGAAATTACGATTCAACATTCAATTCACATTGAGTTCGTTTAGCCATCATTTCAACATCATTTTTCCGAGCATCACTAATTTCTTTGTACAAACATCGGCTTTACTTTCAATTCAGCTACAACCACACCATCATCACATAGATCTATCGGATTACTCGTAGCTTGCAAAGCATATAACGATTTTTGGCTTAAGGCATCGGCTACAACATTAGCCTTACCACGATGGTAATCTATCATAAGTTCGTAATCTTTCAATAACTCTAACCATCTTCTCATCCATAAGTTCAAGCCTTTTTGAGTCATCAAGTACTTTAAACTCTTATGATCGGTATAGATGTGACATTTCTCCCGAATAGATAGTGACGCCAAATCTTCAATGCGAACACAATAGCGACCAATTCAAGATCATGCGTTGGGTAGTTCTTTTCATGCGATTTTAAGCGTCTTGAAGCGTAAGCAATGACTTTCCTTCTTGCATCAAAGCACACACCCAAACCATTCAATGATGCATCATCAGAAACTATGAACTCTTTGCGATTCGAGTTGAATCAAAACCGGTGCTTACGTTAACAACACTTTCAAGCGCTCAAAACTCTGTTGGCACTTTTTCGACCACTCGAATCTAACATCCTTTTGTAACAACTTTGTCAATGGAGTTGCAATCATCGAAAGCCTTTCACAAATCGTCTATAATATACTACTAGTCCCGAAAACTACGGACTTGGACACATTTCTCGGAGGCTTCCATTCCAAAATAGCGAGAGATTTTACTCGGTCAACTCGTATCCCAAAAATCGATACAATATTCCCCAGAAATTTGACCTCATGCAACCAAAATTCACATTTGCTAAACTTTGCATACAACTGTTTCTCACGTAGTGTTTGTAGCACGGTTCTCAAATGTTCGGCATGCTGCGTCTCATCTCACGAATAGATCAAAATATCATCAATAAATACCACAACAAAACGATCCAAATACGGTCTAAATATCCGATTCATCAGATCCATAAACACTGCAGGAGCATTTGTTAGTCCAAAAGGCATCACTAAGAATTCGTAATGTCCATACCTCGTTCTAAAAGCAGTTTTTGGCACATCAGATTCTTTAACTCTCAACTGATAGTAACCAGATCTCAAGTCTATCTTTGAAAACACGGTAGCTCCTTTCAATTGATCAAACAAATCATCGATACGAGGAAACGGATATTTGTTCTTTATCGTCACTTTATTCAACTGTCGATAATCAATACACATTCTCATAGTTCCATCTTTCTTTTTCACAAATAACACAGGAGCTCCCCAGGGTGAGAAACTCGGTCGTACAAATCCTCTGTCAGTCAATTCTTGCAACTGAGATTTCAACTCTTTCAATTCGGTTGGTGCCATTCTATATGGAGCTATCGAAATAGGAGCAGTTCTCGGCACTAACTCAATACCAAATTCCACTTCTTGAATTAGAGGTAATCCTGGTAACTCTTCAGAAATACATCCGAAACTCACAAACCACGACAATCGATTCAACTTTCTTTTCCGACACCTTTGTATCAATCACGTACGCTAAATAAGCTTCACAACCTTTTCTCACATAGTTCATAGCTTTCATCGCAGATACAACAGCTGGTAATCCTTTCATATCACTGGACTCAATTCGAACTATCTCACCATTCTGACTCTTCAATTCAATATTCTTCCTCTTACAGTTCACAATGGCATTATGCAAAGTAAGCCAATCCATACCCAAAATTATGTCAAATTCATCAAATGGTAGCAACATCAAGTTGACCGGAAAACATAAATCACGAAACATCAATGGGCAATTCTTGCACACCTTATCCACCAAAACACACTTGCCTAAGGGGTTCGCTACTCTAATCACAAATTCAGTAGACTCAACAGGTAGAGTCTTATTTAATACTAAGTTCATACACACATAGGAATGGGTTGATCCAGGATCTATCAATGCAACGACATCAATATCAAATAAAGTGAAAGTACCGGTGATGATGTCTGGAGATGATGCTTCCTCTCGTGCACGTATAGCATAGGCTCGGGCAAGTGCTCTCGCTTCTGACCTCACAGCTGTGTCAGTTGTCCCCCTTTGACTTTCTCTCACATTTCTGTTGTTTCTGGGTGGTCTACCTCTAGCCGTCACATTACTTGGTCTTTTATTCTAAACATTCTCCTCTTCGACCATCTTTGGGCAATCTCGAATAAAATGATCTCGAGATCCACATTTATAACAAACTCTATTGTTGTACTTGCCCCAGCACTCTCCCCATGTCGTCTTCCACACTGTCTGCACTCAGGTTTGTTACTCTTAACACTACCAACACTTGGTTCATTCGGAGCTTGAATTCGTAAACCAGTACTTTGTCTCGAACGATCTCTACTTGTATGTCCCAATGAAACATTTGAACGATTTCTTTCATCTCTATATCTCTTTGCTGAAGGTTGAGAGAACTTATTCATCGATCTCTTTCTTTCATCACGAGCCTCAGAATCGGCTTTCTTCTTCTCTTTACTGAGCTCCTCAGCTTTACATGCTCTTTCAACTAACACAACAAATTCATTTATATCAAGTATCCCAACCAACAATTTAATGTCTTCATTCAATCCCTCTATGAAACGTTTTCACATAGTAGCTTCGGTCGAAACACATTCCCTCGCGTACTGACTCAATCTTACGAATTCCCGCTCGTACTCAGTAACAGACAAACGGTCCTGTTTCAACTCTAGAAACTCTTTACGTTTTTGATCAATGAAACGCTTTGACTAATATATTTCATTCTCACTCAACAACTTGAAAGAAGTCCTGGTGACTCTCTCTCTCGAACTACATATATCAATGTTTTCCACCGTTATAAGTCATGTGTCTCTCAACAAGGAAATTGCACACTTAATGCACTCATCGATTTGACGACATCTCATCGAATACTCGATTGTATTCTCAAGCCAAAACTCGGCTCGCTCAAAGATCGTCATCGATGTGGCCCTAAACTCCTCACCCCGTATTTCCGAATCTTATCTACAGGTGGTTTATTCAATCGATCGGATCTACAACTTGTGGTACACAACAGTAGTCTTGGTAGGGGTGGAGGTTGTGGAGTAGTCGATTTGTTCGAACGAACTCCGTAAACCATTCACTCATCATACGGAAGAAGGCTTGCTTAGCCTCTCCTCCTCACTACCTTCATTCGGCCTAGATGTGGTCAGTGTTGTCCCTTGAGCGGAGCAGCGCATTACTCTCTACGTCATCGAGAATCGCTCGATCGAGATCCATTACTATAAGAAAACACATTTTCAATCACAAGATTCATCACAATATCGCAATTTCATATATGGCATGTATAGCTAGACTCACACGCACTACGTTAGTCCGAGAATCGACTAAACCGTAGCTTTGATACCAATAAAATGTAACAACCCTAACCCGAGACCGCCGTCGAAAGGGGTTAAGAGGTATTACCGATCAATCAGAACATTGAACATCTAGAATTTACGACACAAAGTCAATCACGTTCAATTACAATCATAGTGTCCCTTACATGAGTCATGAAGACCCTAAGCATGCTTATAAACCGAGTCGGGACTAAATCAAAACACATATAAAATTTCATGAAAATTTGAAACTTTTCTAAAATACAGGGGAGACACGCCCGTGGGAGGAGACCGTATGCCCTCCACGGCTTCAAGACACCCCGTGTGTCCTTCCGTGTTTATATACTGACTTGGTCCCCACGGCCACCAGGCACGCCCGTGTGTCTTGACCGTGGTCCTATCTTGTCTTCCCACCACGGCCATCAAGCACGCCCGTGTGCCATGGCGGTGTGTGCTCTTAGCTAGCTCTTGACTTATACACCACGGTTAGCTGACACCCCCGTGTCAAAGCCGTGTGCTACTAAGCTGTAATCTGCCAATTCACCCACGGTCTGTAGGCACGCCCGTGTGCCTTGACCGTGTGACATTATAGGCCATTTTGCAAGGCCAACATGCCACCCACTTAGGTCAAACCTACAAGCAACACATACCAAAACATATCATGCACATAATGCAACCAAAAACTTACTAAGATGACTATCCAATCTATGCAATCAATTCCCATTCCAATCATCACAAATTCAATACCAAAATCTATCTCATTACAAATATAATACATTCAATACCAAACATCATTCCTTCTCAATTTCACTAATTCCTACTAGCATTTTACCAACACAAAGTTACCATTCAATAGTCAGTTTCTCAACCCACAAATCATGCCAAAAGATGCATCACATATATCAAATTCATTCATGTTAAGACTAGCACATATCTAGCCACATCTCATGGCTACTTACAAATCTCAAACATGATTCAAATGACCAGCCTATACATGCCATATTTTAACTATGTACATCTTTCCAAAATACCCAAAATAGATTGCCGATAGTGCGATCGAGATCTTGACGATCCCCGGATCCGAGCTAGCTTTTAATGACACTTTGCAGCGAGAGAAAGAAATCACACAATAAGCTTTCTATAGCTTAGTAAGTTCGATATACAATATAATCGTGTCATTAAACCAAACCAATATAATCAATAACCATCACATGGATCATTTCTCTCTTAGCCATACTATATCATCCCTAGTCAAGATACTCATTCATCCATCTATAGCTTTATCTATAAATTCATCAACCACAAAGGTTCAAGACATACCTTGGCTAACACATAGTTATTTAATTTCCAAGCTACTCAATGTTCAATATTACTTGTTGATCATCCTTTAATATTCAATCAACTTATTCGCACACTCGATTGCTATATACATGGTCGGTACATATTAGTCATCGCACACTTAGTGCCAAATTTTCCAACCGACTTATCTCGGTAACGCACACACAGTGCCAATTCAATAAGCCGAAGCTTTCATAACATCGCACACATAATGCTATTCTTTTCTATTTCGATTTTAATATCGCACACTTAGTGCCCTTAACTAAATCCTGCACATAGCATCTCAATTTCATACACATATACACATTCATTTCATAATACAAAAACATATGATAATAACATGTATTATATCCGAACTTACCTCGGACGTCGACTATCAATACGGTCGATTAATCGAAAGCACTTTATCTTTGCCTCGATCTCGATCCAACCTCTTCTCTCTTAGTCTATACACATTCAAATTCAGTCCATTCAATTACCAAATCATTCATTTAAATCCACACACACATTTTTAGGGCATTTTACACAATAGCCCTCACATTTTCACATTTCGACACTTTAGTCCCTATTTCGCAAAATCACCAAATTCACATAATTTCTCCTAGTATATGCTTGGCCGAATTTTACTAATGTCCATACAAACCCACACATTTCATTTATTTCTCATTTTAACCCTTGAATTTGCTATTTTTCACAATTTAGCCCTAATTAGCTAAATTCACTAAAAATTCAAAAACAACACATGTTAATCCAACACCAAGTTCTCATATTTTACTATCAACTAGCACATAGCTCAAATGTTCATCATTGACTCATCACAAAAACATCATCAATTTACAAAATTACAACATGGGTTAGCTAGAGCACGAAGCAACGAATACGAAAACGTAGAAATTATCAAAACCAAGTCAAAACATACCTTAATTTAAGCTTGGAACTAGCCAAAACTTAAAAACCATGGATGCTTTCTTTTCTTCAACACATTCGGCCAACAAGGATGAATAATGGCCTATTTCCATGCTTTTTGTTTTATGAAATTATGACTTAATTATCATTTTACCACTTTGCCCTTTTATTAATCATATAAGACAAAATACAATAAGGTTATTAAGTCATTTAGCCATCCACTAACTTAATAATGGTGTAATTGTCTCATAAAGCCTCCACATTAATAAAACAACAACATTTAAGTACATATAATTCAGCACATAGCTTTTACTCTTTATACGATTAAGCCCTTTCTCTTAATTCGGCACACAAACGATCAAATTATCACACAAAATTTTCACACGGGCTAAGTCACATAATATTCACAAAGAAAATATCATTAAAATATTTTTACGATCTCGAATTTGTGGTCTCGAATCACTGTTCCGACTAGGGTCTAATCTGGGATGTTACAGGGAGTCCATAGATCGAGTTAATGAAATCCTAGGGTTTTTAATTAGAAAGAGATTTCAATTAATCAACCTAGAGTTAGACGTTAGTAGCCTCGAGAGAGGTGTTAATATAAATTAGGGAATCCTACGGATCAGGTCAAGTGAATAAATCGTCTGGTTCAGAGTTAAATAACAAGTGAAGTCTAGGTGGATTCCTCCTTGGGTATTGTCTTAATCAATGGTTTTTCCCACAAGTATTTCCCCAATTCATTCTCTTCGTCTTAGCGTCTTTAGCTTAGTAGTTAGTTAATTTTAGAATAAATAACAATTCCCTTAATTCTTAGGCTAAATAATAAGAAGAAAGTCAGTATTAGTACTTTTGGTTCCTTTGGGTTCGACAATCCGGTCTTGCCACTAAGCTATACTACTGTTCGATAGGTGCACTTACCTCAATCGTGGTGATAGTTAGTTTCTAGGCTAGATCATTCATTATATAAATATTAAGACTATCGATACTAACGATCAATATATCATAACATTGGACAAACTTGCAGAAAAGTTCCTACAAAAGTTCTTCCCTATTATCAAGACGGTCTAACTAAGAGGGAAAATTTCCATGTTCAAACAATTAGAGAGAGAAAGTTTTCACGAAGCTTGGGAGCATTTTAAAATGCTGATTCAGAAATGCCCACATCAGGGGTTGCTCGAATGGTTACTGTAACACCCCCAAACCCGGCCCACAAGTCTCGTCCGGATCTGGTTATGTCAACTGCGGAATGACGGTTAAAAATCTTTGTCTTTAGAGTAAAACTTGAAAACTTTGTTAACTTTCTGAAGTAAGTCCATTAAAATTATTAAATAATATAAGCTTGGTTTGAATTAAAACTTTATTATAATTTATTATAATATAAATCCTTTGTAGAAATATTACTAAATACGATATAACCTTTATCAACTATAAATAGAGTACTTTAATCAAAAGTGGCCCTTATTACATCAAATAAATTAAACCAAGTACTTCAACTTAAAATGCTTGAAATAAAAATATTCAAAACGTCTATACGCATGAAAATCATGTTCATGGCCACCTTTGTATCCACTCCAACCCGGTCCATTACTCACGACTCACCTGCGATGTTGGATAAATAATTGGGTGAGTCATACAGACTCAGTGTGTAATTACACCACTGATATCCACCCACATGTTAGCCACAAATCAACCCAATTATAAAATGCATAAATATAATCATTTAAACATTACCACAACCTGGGCTTGGCCACAATCAAATCATATCAAATCTTGGGCTAGGCCTTTTTCTCATCAATCCATCGATTCTCGGGCTTGGCCCATTTCCACGTATGCTCTCAAAACATACAAATCCACAAGTCATATTGGGCTTGGCCCATTTCCATATCAATTCATAACGAAACCATGCAATCATGATACCCAACCCAAACCTAAGGTCCATCCGCTACACACCCTTATCCAAATTACCACACACCGGGGACTATCGAGTCACCCTCTCTTTTCCCTCCATACAGGCAACCAATGCCATCCACGATGTAGCGTATAGCTAACATCAAACCACGATGGAGCACACAAAGAATCCATCAAGCCACGATATGGCATAAAGCCCATATCAATCAAGGTAACCACGCGAACTAAATCGCAAAGATCCACAACGCGACCTCAGTCAGCGCCAATCCACGATGTAGCACAAAGCTGACATCAACCACGTACTCGAAGTACACCCGTACCTTCTTTCAAAACCCACCCATGCACATGTAACATAATATGATACTGAGATGATGCATGTACATGATATTCACAAATATAGGCATGCTCACATAGTTAAAATCAATTATCACATATTAGCCAATTTGCTACTAACCTGGTCGTCATCATACCCCTTTAGGGTATCCATTACACATATGGCACTGCATTCATTAGTAAACATATAACACAACAGATATCATACAAATCCCAGAAACAATGGTCTAACCACACACCTTATTACTTGGAGTTCTAGACTCTCGATCCTTGACGCTATTGTTTAGTGGGACTACGGCTATTTGCCTAACGTTTTCCGTTGTTGGCCCACACCCTGGTGGCCAATCTCGCATCTGCAAGAAACGGATCTCTTCTTGAACTTTGGGATGGGAGCTTTCCCTTGCCCACTTTGGTAGCACTCGCATCCATCGACGATACTTAATCGAAACCACACGATTAATCACAAAGAATCAAAACCTACAAATATCGAATCTAGATCACCTATTAACATCCTTACCGAATCTTTGAGATCCCGAAAGCTTTCCTTTGCTTCGCATCGATTTGCCCTATAACCAAAGTCAACATCGGTCAACACAAGAACATATCTAATGGCCTAAGGCCGAATACCCAAAGGATCACTTACCCACCTACTCGGATCCTGAAACACCAATAGTCTCAAGGAGTTGCCGAAAATCACATTACAAAACCATTAGAATCGGCTAAAACAACAACCCATGAAAAGGCCCTTTTGGCCGAATACTCACCATCACCTTACCTTAGATGATCGAATCCAAGAGACTTCCTCAATGCTTCCTTCTTTCGGCTACACACAAGAGAACATACTTAATGGCACTATGACATTCGGCCATGCCAAAACTAAGGCCAACCATTCGGTTTTGGCCACTAAAACAAGGAATTCATAAATCGATTACTAAGGGCAGAACATACTTACCACTCTTGCTTAAGATTCGGCCAACCACACTAGGACACCAAGGGAGATCAGCACCACTCTACTATTCGGCCAAGATGACACTAAATAGGGGAAGGGAATTTCGGCACACCAAGAGGGAGAGGGAGAGATCCGGCAAAAGACTTGAAGAATAATTTGGCACTCTACCCCCCCTATTTATAGAATTCGGCCACCTCCCCCCTTGAAGACTCCAAGTTCCGGCCATCACCTATGGCCACTAATTCAAATTAATTTGAATTAGTCCACATCCCTATTATTTATCCATATTTTATCACTTCAAAAAACTAACCATTATCTCCTAACCACTAATTTTAAACTAAGTAAAATAATCCTATATTTAACAAAAATAAAATAAATAAAGCCAGCCTACTCACCAGCCGAATTCAACAACTAAGCAACACCTTATCTATTAAAATAAATAAAGCAACAACAATTTATCTTCTTAAACTAAAAAAAATAACCAACCTTAGTCTAATCCCTTAATAATAATCTAATAATAATACTAATATTATCCCTTTTTTTTTCCTTATCAATAAATAATAAAATAAAGAACCCATGTGTTTGTACAAACTCCTCCAAATTATTCTACAAGAACTAAACAGCAGCAGCTTAATCTTTATCCCTTTGGAGCTCCCATGTGCCGTCCAACTCTTCTCCACTCAGCAGCAAAAAGAAGGAAAAACCCCACCTGCAGCCTCCCAGGTTCGAACACAGGACCTGGGGGAAGCCAGCAGCCAAGTAGCGCCCAGGCCATTCGGCCACTTTGATTTTTATGCAATAAAGCCCCAACATTTATTTTTAAACCCTTCTTATCTCAGCCCATAACCGCATACAAAAATAAAAACGCCAAATGCTTCTCCGGCCCCTCGAAACCGCGACCTCACTCCCCTCCAGCGCCTAAGTAGCGCCCAAGAGCCACTTTGCCAATTGGACTTTCATGTCCATCAACTTGGACATTTATTTTTAAGGCCTACTTAGCCCAGTCCCTTGACGCAAAAATAAAACAACATTGCTTTGCCCCAAGCTCGAACCCTGAGCTCTTAGGCGCCTCCTTCCCAAGACCTTAAGTAGAGCCTCTATGCCACTTTGCCACATCCTTTCTTGTGTCCTAAACTCCGGAAAAATATTTTAAGGCCTTCCTGCCCCATTTCCCCTTTTTACCCTAAAAATCTAAAAATTTTCTAAGGCATTCCTTGCCTTTTAGGGTTCTCAAACCCCTAAAAATTCCTCCAACATGACCATAAGCCTACTAACTGCTGGGTTATGCTCCAAGCGCATAACCCTAAACCGAGTGTTACAATTCTACCCTCCTTAAAATAATTTTGTCCTCAAATTACTTTACTAACAACCGTCCATACAACCTATCTTACCACCTTACGCTTATGCTGCGCACTCGATCTTACTAAGGCTATCGTCGTACCTACACAATCTCTAAGTTCGCGCTCAAAATTGAAACACCTCTCTTAGCAACACAGAAAAGGCTAACTCATAAGCAAGCAAAGTAGTTAAAACATGTACCAAAGCAAAGGAGCTTACGATATCACATCCTTGGTTGATTTTGACTAGAACCACGACCCTTCGTTTGCTCAAGGACAATTCTTAACCGGATGTGCCTTAGATCCGCACCGAAAGCATTCTTTACTATTTCCCCAACATTCTCCTAAATGAGCTCTCCCACACTCAACACATGAATGATTTCGATCACCGGTACAAGTGCACGTCTGAGGTTCTCGGTCCTTGATCTTTTACGGGCATTACCCAACGATCTTGATGGTCCAACATCTCTCTTATTCTCGCTCCTATTCTTTTCTCGTTTTCTCTTAAAGTCTTCTTAACCTCTTCAAGAATCCGAGCTTTCTCCACTAGCACCGCGAAGTCTCTCTCCTCTCTGCGGACAATCAAGATCGAAGTTCATCTCGCAATCCGTCCTCAAACCGGACGCACCTCTCATAATCGGTGGCCACAATTCCCTTAGCATACCGGCTTAACCGCACAAATTCCGCCGTACTCGGCTATTGACTTACTTCCTTGCACTAGATTTAGAAACGCTTTCCTTGCGAGTCTAAATAAGCGGCTCCTACGTACTTTCCTTCAAACTTAGCCTTAAAGAAATCCCAATCCAATCGATCTGCGGTACACCTTGTTTGACGATGAGCCACCAACGATAAGCTTCGCATAAGTAACGAAACAACACCTTTCAGCTTTTCTTCGTTGGTACGGTCCAAAGTCGTCCATGATTCTCTCGATTGCTTCTAGCCAATACTCCGCTACGTTCGGGCTACTCCAGATACCCCTCTAAAGATCTCGACTCCGTTCGATCTAAGCCTTCCGATACCGACTTCGAGTTCCATTTCCTCTCTTCGACTCCGCTTCTCGCTCTAGCACTTTTCGCAACATGGCCCGCGATCATCGCGTCATCTTCTCTGTCTGATCTTGCCCCTCTACGTCCCATCTGCTAGCGGCACTTCATTTTCGACCCATGGCGGACCCTATCGATTCCGATCTTTGCCATTCTACCTCTCTGCGTCCCCTAGAACTCATCTCTATCGTCGTGATTTAATCGATTAACAAGTTTTATGCATTAGAAATTGTTCCACTTGTTTATCCGCGAACAAATCTTATGAAAATAATTTCTAGAGGTAGTTCTTTCGATCACACAAAGTTTCAGTTCGAGTTTACTACTCTAGTTCAAGAATCACATTCACACACATATCCGTTCATCAACAAGGACACATTCATCACTAGCGACACCTTCATTTCCCAATGAAGCCACATTCCTTCCTCAATAGAGGCACATTCAGTGGTATCCACCACACACATTCACTATCCAGACATCTCTGCCTGATTTTTACCCCGGGGTATTTTCGTTAATTTTCTTCCAGGGGTATTTTTGGTAATTTTGTAAATCGAGAAAACATCTTTCAAAATCAGATTTAGAGTTTACAAACCAAAGGGTAAATTTTGGAAATTTTAAAACTAAGGATTTTAAAAAGCAGTGAGGCAAATCCTTTCGGGTTTTAATAATTGGTTTAGCCTATGAACAAGTCCTCTTGGTTAAGGTGAACTGTAGCTACGCACTGCAGGATTCCAAATAAGAGGAGGTGAGTCACGAGGATCAGCTTAAGTACCAAGCTCTTCCGGATCCAATCCTAGACATGCGTACCAAGGTTAACACACCTTAACTTTCGGTGACTTACTTCACGAGTTTGTTTAAGAGCTTTAAGTTTTATGCAATTGTTTGAGTAGTCTAATCCTAGGGTCCAACAGATCCTAGTGTTCTATTCTACGAGCCCAAACTAAGCCCATAACAGTTCATATATCAAATTACTTCACAAGTCTGAAGTACTTACCTGGTGGACTCGGGCCGGAGAATACAGTGCCATGCCGTAAAAACTCGAAAAAATTTCTTAAAAGCCCATATTTTTAAAAAGCCCATTTTGAAAATGTTTTTGGGCCCAAAACCCTCAAAGCCGAGTTTTGAACCGGGCTCTGATACCAAACTATAACACCCCCAAACCCGGCCCACAAGTCTCGTCCGGATCTGGTTATGTCACTGGGGAATGACGGTTAAAAATCTTTGTCTTTAGAGTAAAACTTGAAAACTTTGTTAACTTTCGGGAAGTAAGTCCATTAAAATTATTAAATAATATAAGCTTGGTTTGAATTAAAACTTTATTATAATTTATTATAATATAAATCCTTTGTAGAAATATTACTAAATACGATATAACCTTTATCAACTATAAATAGAGTACTTTAATCAAAAGTGGCCCTTATTACATCAAATAAATTAAACCAAGTACTTCAACTTAAAATGCTTGAAATAAAAATATTCAAAACGTCTACTTCTACATGAAAATCTGCTTCTGCATGGCCACCCTTGTATCCACTCCAACCCGGTCCATTACTCACGACTCACCTGCGATGTTGGATAAATAATTGGGTGAGTCATACGGACTCGATGTGTAATTACACCACCGATATCCACCCACATGTTAGCCACAAATCAACCCAATTATAAAATGCATAAATATAATCATTTAAACATTACCACAACCCGGGCTTGGCCCACAATCAAATCATATCAAATCTGGGCTAGGCCCTTTTTCTCATCAATCCACTGATTCTCGGGCTTGGCCCATTTCCACGTATGCTCTCAAAACATACAAATCCACAAGTCATATTGGGCTTGGCCCATTTCCATATCAATTCATAACGAAACCATGCAATCATGATACCCAACCCAAACCTAAGGTCCATCCGCTACACACCCCCTTATCCAAATTTTACACACACACGGGGACTATCGAGTCACCCTCTCCTTTTCCTCCATACAGAGCAACCAATGCCATCCACGATGTAGCGTATAGCTAACATCAAACCACGATGGAGCACACAAAGAATCCATCAAGCCACGATATGGCATAAAGCCCATATCAATCAAGGTAACCACGCGAACTAAATCGCAAAGATCCACAACGCGACCTCGGTCGGCCGCCAATCCACGATGTAGCACAAAGTCGACATCAACCACGTACTCGAAGTACACCCGCATTCCTTCTTTCAAAACCCACCCATGCACATGTAACATAATATGATACTTCGAGATGATGCATGTACATGATATTCACAAATATAGGCATGCTCACATAGTTAAAATCAATTATCACATATTAGCCAATTTGCTACTAACTCGGTCGTCATCATACCCTTTTAGGGTATCCATTACACATATGGCAATCGCATTCATTAGTAAACATATAACACAACAGATATCATACAAATCCCGAAACAATGGTCTAACCACACACCTTATTACTTGGAGTTCTAGACTCTCGATCCTTGACGCTATCGTTTAGTGAGACTACGGCTATTTGCCTAACATTTTCCGTTGTTGGCCCACACCACGGTGGCCAATCTCGTATGCCAGAAACGGATCTCTTCTTGAACTTTGGGATGGGAGCTTTCCCTTGCCCACTTTGATCGCACTTCGCATCCATCGACGCGATACTTAATCGTAACCACACGATTAATCACAAAGAATCAAAACCTACAAATATCGAATCTAGATCACCTATTAACATCCTTACCGAATACCGAGATCCCGAAGGCTTTCCTTTGCTTACAATCGATTTGCCCTATAACCAAAGTCAACATCGGTCAACACAAGAACATATCTAATGGCCTAAGGCCGAATACCCAAAGGATCACTTACCCACCTACTCGGATCCTGAAACACCAATAGTCTCAAGGAGTTGCCGAAAATCCTGTTACAAAACCATTAGAATCGGCCTAAAACAACAACCCATGAAAAGGCCCTTTGGCCGAATACTCACCATCACCTTACCTTAGATGATCGAATCCAAGAGACTTCCTCAATGCTTCCTTCTTTCTGGCTACACACAAGAGAACATACTTAATGGCACTATGACATTCGGCCATGCCAAAACTAAGGCCAACCATTCGGTTTTGGCCACTAAAACAAGGAATTCATAAATCGATTACTAAGGGCGAACATACTTACCACTCTTGCTTAAGATTCGCCAACCACACTAGGACACCAAGGGAGATCAAAGACCACTCTACTATTCGGCCAAGATGACACTAAATAGGGAAGGGAATTTCGCACACCAAGAGGGAGAGGGAGAGATCCGGCAAAAGACTTGAAGAATAATTTGGCACTCTACCCCCTATTTATAGAATTCGCCACCTCCCCTTGAAGACTCCAAGTTCCTACCATCACCTATGGCCACTAATTCAAATTAATTTGAATTAGTCCACATCCCTATTATTTATCCATATTTTATCACTTCAAAAACTAACCATTATCTCCTAACCACTAATTTTAAACTAAGTAAAATAATCCTATATTTAACAAAAATAAAATAAATAAAGCCAACCCTACTCACCAAACCCTAATTCAACAACTAAGCAACACCTTATCTATTAAAATAAATAAAGCAACAACAATTTATCTTCTTAAACTAAAAAAATAACCAACCTTAGTCTAATCCCTTAATAATAATCTAATAATAATACTAATATTATCCCTTTTTTCCTTATCAATAAATAATAAAATAAAGAACCCATGTGTTTGTACAAACTCCTCCAAATGAATTCTACAAGAACTAAACAAAGAAGCAGCTTAATCTTTATCCCTTTGGAGCTCCCATGTGCCGTCCAACTCTTCTCCACTCAAGAAGAAAAAAAGGAAAAACCCACTGCGCACCTCCCTGTGTTCGAACACGGGACACAGGGAAGCCAAGCAGACAAAGTAGGGCCTGAGCCATTCGGCCACTTTGATTTTTATGCAATAAAGCCCCAACATTTATTTTTAAACCCTTCTTATCTCAAATTTCATAACCGCATACAAAAATAAAAACGCCAAATGCTTCTCCTACTCGAAACCGCGACCTCACTCCTCCAGCGCTAAGTAGCGCCCAAGAGCCACTTTGCCAATTGGACTTTCATGTCCATCAACTTGGACATTTATTTTAAGGCCTACTTAGCCCAGTCCCTTGACGCAAAAATAAAACAACATTGCTGCCCCAAAGAGCTTTAACCCTTGAGCTCTTAGGCGCCTTCTTCCCAAGACCTTAAGTAGAGCCTCTATGCCACTTTGCCACATCCTTTCTTGTGTCCTAAACTCCAGAAAAATATTTTAAGGCCTTCCTGCCCCATTTCCCCTTTTTACCCTAAAAATCTAAAAATTTTCTAAGGCATTCCTTGCCTTCTAGGGTTCTCCAAACCCCTAAAAATTCCTCCAACATGACCATAAGCCTACTAACTGCTCGGGTTATGCTCCAAGCGCATAACCCCTAAACTGTGGTGTTACTGATTCACGATCAGAAATTTTTACAATGGTTTGGATGTATATGCAAGGTCAGGATTAGATTAAGCTATATGAGGTGCCTTCATGAACCGAACGTACAAGGATACGTACGAATTAATAGAAAATATGGAGACGAATTCTTGCCAATGGCCAACTGGACGATATATATATGGCTAAAAACCATCTATGGTAAAGGTTGTCCAAGAGGACGATAGATATAAATAGTTAGTGGACAGAATCAACCGCATAGAATCTGAGAATAATGCATCGTCTATATATGGAGGAGACAAACTGCTCTTCCAGTATATTATCAATCCCACCGATGATGTGAATTACTTTGTGAATTGGAGTGGAAATCCTTATTTAAATACTTACAATCCTGGATGGAAATGTTATCTGAACTTGAGATAAGGAGGAAATCAAGGAGGAGGGACTAGTTCTAATGAAGTAAAAAACACTAACTATCAACCTCCTTATCTACAAAAACCTTAGGAAAGGGCCAACCCAAATGACCATACTATATGTGGTAATCGATTGGATCGGATCGAGGGGGAAATGCAGTTAATGAGGACAGACGTGAAACATGTGTAGTCTAAGTGCACCAACTCAGCAAAAACATTAACTATTCTTGAAGATCAGATGAGCCAATTGATGAGCATGATGGGTGATATAAAAAGATAAATTGACACAGGTATCCTTAGCAACATCGAAGATAATCCTTAGAGAAAAGGGAATGAACATGTGAAAGTAATCGCGCTCCGATCGGGTAAAGTATTAAGTAGCCTAGAGAACCTTACTCAGGAAGAACTTAAGGGGAGTACCAGTGATCCTAATAAAGGATCCTTGGAAGCTGTTGATCAGCCAGAACTAGAGAAACTAGCCGAACCAACAACTGAACCGGAGAGAGAGACAATTAAAGAACCTCTCATTGCAAAGATACCATTCCTACCAAGGTTAGAGAAGAAACAAAGATGGGATAACGACGAGTTTGTAAGCTTCTTGAACTTGTTCAAAACATTAAATGTTAACTTTCCTTTGATCGAACTAATTGAAAAAGTCCCTAAATACGCTAAAATTTTTAAAAAAATCATATCTAGGCGTAGGAAAATTAACGTAGGTAAACAAGTTAATATGAATGCTTCTTGCAGTGCTGATAAACCGTAAAACTAACATATTTTAATCCCACATTTAGTATGCTTTTGGATGAATTATCCCTTATTTTATGTAATTTGGTGCTCTTAATCCTTTCTTTTCATGTTATATACTCAGGAAAGAAACAGGGGATGAAAAGAACGCAAAACGGGCTTAAAACGGGACAAATAGGCCAAAGCATGAAATCGACACGGCCTGGACCAAAGATCACACAGCCATGCCTCCTTAAAGATCTCGAACATGGCCTGGACCACGATATACATGGCTGTGCCTCATCAACGAAGTCCACACGGCCTGACCACGATTCACACGGGCGTGTGCCATGGCGTGTCCTGCGCCGGCCAAGAGGAGTTTTACTCGGATTTGGATACTTGAGACAAAGAAAGGCATTCCAAAGCCTATTCAAACACCCAAATAGGAATCCTATTTGAATTAGGATACTTAGGGGCCAAGCAAGGCATCTCAAAGCCTATATAAACACCCTAGGGGGCAACTTATTTGGGGAGTTGGACGGAAACCCTCTGCTGAGGGGAGCCCAAAGCCATCGTCTAGGGGCGGTGAGCTAGGCCAAGAAGCCAAGCCGAAAAGGTCGATTTGTGGGAATCACTCGAAGATGAGCAGTTGATCCATCTCAAGAGCCGGAATTCTACTCAAGACGGTGGATCTCTCCTTCAATTCCTTCAGGGGAGTTTTAGGGATTTCTTATGTTTTGTTTTATCTTTTTTCTTGAGATGTTTTCTTTTATTATTATGAACTAAACCTTCGGATACCCGAAGGGGATGAAACCTATGATGAATCTTGTTATTTTATTTTTTTGAATTATATGATAATAACTTAGTTTGTTCTTAATTGTGTGAACTTAATCCAAATCTAATGTGCTTAGGTGGAGGAGGAATAGACCACGCCAAGAGTAGATCCAACATAATTAAGCGGAGTTGATCGCACGCCTAGAGATAGGGTGACGAGATTTTGCCTGATTACGGTGAAACCTAATATGGGAGTCCACGGATCGATTTCTTTTGCTATTCTAGGGGTTACTATAAGAGAAAGAGATTTCCACTAGTTAACCTAGGGTTAGACGTTATTCGCTTCGAGAGAGGGTTTAATATACGTTAGGGAGTCTCATGGATCAAACTAAGTAAATAAATCATATGGTTCAAGGTTAGATAACAAGTGAAGTCTAGGTGGATTCTTCCTAGGGTATCATCTAAATCAACTGAGTTTTTCCCAAGTTATTTTCCAAATTCATTCTTCTTTGTCTTAGAGTCTTTAGTTTAGTAGTTAATTAATTTAGATTATATAAATAATCTCTCTTTATTTTTAGGCTAGATAATAAAAAGAAAGTTAGTATTAGTACTTTTAGTTCCTTTGGGTTCGATAATCCGGTCTTGCCTAAGCTATACTACTGTTCAATAGGTTCACTTGCCTCAATCGTTGTCGAGTTAGTTTTCGTGTTCGATCATTCTTTTTATAAATTTTAAAACTCGATTCACAACGATCAAGTTTTTGGCGCCGTTGCCGGGGAACTAAAATATTAAGAACACTCTATTTTTATTACTTTAGCCATTTTTTTATTTTTTTTTTGCAATTTATTTTTTTTATTTTTTTTTACTTTGCTAATTTTTCCTCTATTTTGCTTTTGGCGTATAATTTTAGTCTATAGAAAAGATGGCACTGAATAATTATCAGTGGCAAGCAATGAGGACAATTCCTACTAAAGAAGCCAGTGTCTTCAACCTCGACGTGGTCACCAGGTTATCTAATCAGTTAGAGATGATGAATAAAAATATTGATGGTTTGAATAGTCTCTCGCAGGTACACCCAGAAATACAATATGATTCGAATTTAGGAGGCGTGGCGAATCCTAAGTACCCACTCTACGGATATGGCATGGAAAACGAGCAAGCTCACTATACGAGTAACTATTCTAGACCACAAAATAATTTTTATGATAACACTTATAATGCAGGTTGGAGGTATCATCCCAATTTCTCGTGGGATGATCAAAGTAGCCAAAGGCCTAACTTCCTCCAAACTTTCAACAACCACCTCACCAACAGGAAGAGGAGTCGAACCTTGAAGAGATGTTGACAAAATTAATGGCGACTCACGGATAACCGTCTCCAAAAAAATGAGACAACACTTAATAACCAACAAGCATCGATCAAAGGGATTGAGAGCCAAGTTGGGAACTTCTTGAGTCGGGTTGGGAACTTATTAAGTCGGTTATACAACTTGCTAAGTTGATCTCGTAACTACCACAAGGAAGCTTGCCAAGCAATACTGAAACTAACCCGAGTGAGCAAAATCAAGCCATTTACGATAGTGAAGGGTTAGACGAACCAAACTCAAGGTAAGAACCTGTGGTAAGTGAAGGTAAGGTTGAAGTGTGCCATGATATACCAAAACCGGCAATTACAGAGTACCAACCTCGTGTGCCATATCCCGATGTAACAAAGAAATACCACATAGAGAAAGAAGTCGGTGAACTCACACTTCGTGTAGACGATGAAACAATCACTCTTCAAGCTCTTGACTCAGCTAGGACATCGAGTAATAATGGTACGAACGTTAATTTTATTGATAACCATTTGGTT
Organism: Gossypium sturtianum; assembly: GCA_025698515.1. Lineage (NCBI taxonomy): Eukaryota > Viridiplantae > Streptophyta > Magnoliopsida > Malvales > Malvaceae > Gossypium > Gossypium sturtianum. The sequence continues at coordinate 134,544,528 of CM046943.1, read as the reverse complement.
CAACCTTCTTTATAGGAAGCATCACGAAATCACCTAGCTGAGCTAGATCTTAGACCTCGTACCCATAAAGAAATAATTCATGAAGAACTAAGGCTTCAGGTCGATGAACTAGACGAGTGGAAAACACACTTTACAGAGAAACTAGGAATACATGAAGTGAAACCGACGGCAACCCCAGACGAGCTGATATGAACAACAAATCACTTCAAAATAGGGGATCAGGTATTGTTGAATAAGGAAGACCTCGAATCGCCAATTCGGCACTTCAAGACAAACGAAGAAATCACTTTTGAGGTACTTAATGTCTTCCTATACTGGGCCAATCGAGGTAAGCAATCCTAAATTCAAACTTTTGAGGTAAACACTACTCGACTTAAATTTTATATCAAAATCGAGTTGATCGCATGAGGAAGGATTTTCACCTCCTCAAACCACCATCACCATACGAATGAAAGGTAAAGTCTAGCTTAAGACTATAACGAGTGCTTCTCGGAGGCAACCCGAGCACTAACCTCATTTAATTTTCATATTTTATTTTTTACTTTCATATTTTTATTTTTTTACTTTCAGCATCTAACTACAAACTAACCGAATAAGTGAAACAAGATTCCCATACCACACGGCCTTGCACACGGCCGTGGCCGTGGCCGTGTGGACATCACGGGTAGGCACATAGGCGTGGACTGTATCACAATTTACTTTTATCTTTTTTTTATTTTCATTTTTATTTTTATTTTTATTTTCATTTTTATTTATTTATTTTCATTTATTTTTCTTTTTTATTTTTCTTTTCTTTATTATTTTCTTCTTATTTTTCGTACCATTTAGATTTAGCTTAGGATACAATAAAATCAAGCCGGCTACTTCGAGGATTCAAACGGTTCAAGGCGCTTCCCCATATTCACCTCCAATCCGATCCGGTTTCTTTTCATTAACTTCATCCAAAATTTAGGAAGTTTCACTTCTCTCCCTATCTTTTGATTTTCTCACTATATTGCCATTTTATCTATCTTTGTACATTGAAGGCAATGTACATCTTAAGTGTGGGGGGGTTAACTATAGTATTATTTGAAAATCCCTGAATTATGCCTTATCCTAAAGTAAGTTTCTCATATTATGATTAGAATGAAATTTCCCTTGAATTATGATTTTTATTGATATGTTTTAGATTAAGTCATTGATAATTGTGCGTTGATAATTAAATTTGAAGAATACTAGAGAATCAAGCATGATAAGTCTATGTTTCAGAAATTAAAAATTTTCTAGGTTGTCGAACTGAGTTTAAATATTACTTTGAAGTTTAAAATTTACGAGGTTGACATCAAAATACCCATAATTTTTGTGAGTTTTTGAGCCTTATAGAGCATACATTCTTTTTCTTACGCACTTTATTGATTATGAGTATGTCAACACCGATTTGTTATTCTAGAACTTGCATCGATTATACATGTCGAGACCATATTTTTGATTTGATATACAGAGATGATAAAGGCACCTAGGTTTTAACCCACTAACTCCATTAAAAAGCCTACCTTCACAAATTAACCCCTAGTGAACCCCTTTTAATCCTAACAACCCTATTTATTGACATAACCGTTAATATTAACCCAGAAACCCTTTGTTTTTGTTATCACCATTCCTTTTAACTACCCTTATATCGAGATTTGATTTGATTAGTTGCCTAATTATGAATTTTAATAATTTATCCCTTATTATGTATTTAGTTTATTCTTAAAAAAAATCATCAAAAGTATATTCAATATTCATTATTAGTTATGTGATTAAATGAGCTTATACATTTAAATTCCAAACATCGAAGAAGAAGCTCGTAGTGTTAGTATTATTAGTTTTCAATTGATGTAATTATTATTATTAGTTCATTAGTTCTTAGTTAGGTAATTTGTCAATTCAATCTCGATTCTAACCCTCTAATTCAGCCTTATTCCACACCTTAACCCTAGCCCCGTTACAACCCTAACAAAGACCTTTTGATTTGTGTTTCATCTCATATTTCAGTGGTGGAGATTTGATTTTCATGCAAGCCTATGGGATTAACTTTTCATGTTCGACTTTTGAGTGCCTAAATTTTGAACCTTAAATACTTTGAGTGATTTGAGTGAATCTTTTGTGAGGATGTCAATCCTTGTCGATTTCAAATTAAAGGTAATTATTTAGATGAAGGGAAAACACCTATGTTTTGTGCTACAAAATATAAGGCTTATAGTGTTTGAATTTTTAGGACGCTTTGAGTTGAATTATCCATGTATAAATTATCTCTGAATTATGATGAGACACGATCAATGACTATTATGAATTACAGGAAGTTTGTTTTAATTGTAAGTTGAGAATTTTGCTTGAGGACAAGCAAAAGCCTAAGTGTGGGGGTATTTGATAAACCGTAAAAGTAACATATTTTAATCCCACATTTAGTATGCTTTTGGATGAATTATCCCTTATTTTATGTAATTTTGTGCTCTTAATCCTTTCTTTTCATGTTATATACTCAGAAAAGCACCAAGGGATGAAAAGAACGCAAAACGGGCTTAAAATGGGACAAATGGGCCAAAGCATGAAATCGACACGGCCTGGACCAAAGATCACACGGCCGTGCCTCCTTAAAGATCTCGAACACGGCCTGGACCATGATTTACATGGCCGTGCCTCATCAACGAAGTCCACACGGCCTGACCATGATTCACACGGGCGTGTGCCATGGCCGTGTCCCTGCCGTGGCCAAGAAGAGTTTTACTCAGATTTGGATACTTGGAGACAAAGAAAGGCATTCCAAAGCCTATTCAAACACCCAAATAGGAATCCTATTTGAATTAGGATACTTAGGGGTCAAGCAAGGCATCTCAAAGCCTATATAAACACCCTAGGGGGCAACTTATTCGGGGAGTTGGACGGAAACCCTCTGCTGAGGGGAGCCCAAAGTCATCGCTCAGGGGATCTGAGCTAGGCCAAAGCCAAGCCGAAAAGGTCAGATTTGTGGAAATCACTCGAAGATAGCCAGTTGATCCATCTCAAGAAGCCGGAATTCTACTCAAGATGGTGGATCTCTCCTTCAATTCCTTCAGGGAGTTTTAGGGATTTCTTATGTTTTGTTTTATCTTTTCTCTTGAGATGTTTTCTTTTATTATTATGAACTAAACCTTCGAGTACCAGAGAGATGAAACCTATGATGAATCTTGTTATTTGATTATTTTTGAATTATATGATAATAACTTAGTTTGTTCTTAATTGTGTGAACTTAATCCAAATCTAATGTGCTTAGGTGGAGGAGGAATAGACCACGCCAAGAGTAGATCCAACATAATTAAGCGGAGTTGATCGAACGCCTAGAGATAGGGTGACGAGATTTTGTCGGATTAGGGTGAAACCTAATATGGGAGTCCACGGATCGATTTATTTGCTATTCTAGGGGTTACTATAAGAGAAAGAGATTTCCACTAGTTAACCTAGGGTTAGACGTTATTCGCTTCGAGAGGGTTTAATATACGTTAGGGAGTCCGACAGATCAAACTAAGTAAATAAATCATATGGTTCAAGGTTAGATAACAAGTGAAGTCTAGGTGGATTCTTCCTAGGGTATCATCTAAATCAACTGAGTTTTACCCAAGTTATTTTCCAAATTCATTCTTCTTTGTCTTAGAGTCTTTAGTTTAGTAGTTAATTAATTTAGATTAGATAAACAATCTCTCTTTATGTTTAGGCTAGATAATAAAAAGAAAGTTAGTATTAGTACTTTTAGTTTCTTTTGGGTTCGATAATCCGGTCTTGCCTAAGCTATACTACTTGTTCGATAGGTGCACTTGCCTCAATCATTGTCGAAAGTTAGTTTTCTCGTTCGATCATTCTTTTTATAAATTTTAAAACTCTGATATACAGTGATCAAGTGCTATTATATCTAGACAGGTTCCCCAAAAGCTAAAAGATCTGGGAAGTTTTACAATTCTCATAGATATAGGAAGTATAAATCTAATGCCCTTATCTGTATATGAGAAACTCGTATTAGGGAATCTGAATAACATTCAGGTCACACTACAACTGGCTGAAAAATCTTCAGTACAACCAAAAGAAGTATTAGAAGACGTGTTATTTAAAGTATGCAGCTTCATTATCCCGACGGACTTTATAATTCTAGACTTCGAGAAAAACTGTAAGATACCTATTATGTTAGGTAGACCATTCTTAGCAACGTCAAAATCAATCATTGATCTGGAAAAGAATGAGTTAAAAATGAAGATCAATGGTGAAACTGAAACTTTCAAATGCAATTATCAACAGAAGGGGAAAAACAATAAATTAGAAGAATACAGTAATGAAATATCTATTACTAAACTTGACTACCCTGAATCAGAGAAAGTATTTTTTGTGAACAGTGTAGGTCCAAAAATTAGGTTTAGAGAAAGGGACAAGTGGAAAAATGTGGAGTGGCATGACAGGCGCAGGACTAATACCGAGAGAAACAAGAATGAGAGAGCGTCTTTAAGACTATCGGATGAATCCGGTAGTGAAACGTGACAAATTGGAGTAACTTTTAAATTTAATGTAACATATTGTATATTTAACTAACTGTTTAGTGTAGATTCTAATTTGTAACAAATCGATTTTTTATAAAAACCGATACATCCTAAAGATTGGAAATTTAGGCTAAAACAGATTCGGTGTTGCAACACAAGGCCAGAATTGAATGAATCAAGAAAACCATCTCGATATCTCAACATGGAAACCATTATGTCGGGACATGGTAGACAGCTTCCCTAAGTTTTTCAAAACTGTAGGGTGTGTCGTGACATTGACATTCTGATAGAGATGTCGCGACATGGTACCCTTGTGTCGCACATCGCTGCAATTTTTTATAGGGTTGACCCGACCCAATTGCGTAACCCGAATGACGAAACCTAATTATATCTGGTTTTAATAAAAAATCTTTATTTTAAAACCCCAAAACAATCTAAACCATTACTTAAAACCTCTTTAACCTCTAATTCTCTCCAAATTCTCTACATTTATTAACCCCTAAAATTCTTAAAACCTCTAAATTTCCTTTTGTTTCCAAATCTTTGTTTTGCAGATCTTATTTTCGGAATAAACTCTGTAACGTCCCAAATTTGGGGCTATTTGGAATCGAATTATTATTCTTATGTAAGAACTATCGTGGTATTATTTATGGAATAATAATGGTCAATTTAAGGCTTTGTGTTGGTTCGTTTTGGTAGGAAATTTGAGTTTTTAACTTTTAAAAGAAGGGAGCCTTGGTAAGTGGTGTTATAAGAATAAATGTGGGTATTTTTAACACAAAATAGGCCTTGGATAAGTGGCAAAGCAAGCCCACTTAAGAGCTACATGTGACGCCACAAGAGGGAACAAGGAGAGCCTTGGTTCGAGTCACAATTCCCTCTTTTTGCATTATTGTTGACGGCACATAGGAGAGTTTTGCTCTCTTTAAATTCTTTTTTTAGGAGATAATTAAGGATTTTATTAAAAGGGATATTAGGGATATTATTAGATTAAGTGGATTATTTGATTATTAATTGATTAATAGAGATTAATTCAAAGTAATTTTGAATTAATGCAAATGAGTGGCCAAGAGAAGTTTTAGGTGATGGCCGAATGGGGACTCCTTGGTAGAGAGGAGTTGGCTAGGAGTTGGACTCCTTGTTGCCAAGGTTGGACTGGCAAGCATAGGAGGGGGAACCGAATTTCTTTGATTACTTTCTTCATTATTTCGGCTAAGGCTCCATCTCTTAATTTTCTTCTCTTTATTCTCTCAAAACAAAACCCTTTTTGTTTTAGATCTTGGCCAAACCTCCTATACTTCACCCTCCATCTATTTCTTTTCAACCTTCAACAAGACCAGAATGCACCATTGATTCTTTCCCATCTTCTTTTTCCTTTTTCTTTTGGCCGAATACCCTCCTCTTCATTCATTGTCAAACTCTAAACACCTTCTTCCCTCATTATTTTTCTCTCTAGCAAAGTACTCCACACCTTGGTGCCGAAACTCTCTTTTCCCATTTGGAATCTCTTTTGGCCGAATACCAAGATGGTTGGACCTCTTCAAGTTAATCATTGTGGTGATTAGGTAAAGGTGAGTGGCTATAGCCGAATGTCAATTTCCCTTATCTCTAATATTCTCGATTTGGATTAAAGGAAAAAGCCGAAAGTTGGCAAGTACTAATGGTTGGCTAACCTTTCTATTGAAGCCGATTTCACCAAGGACTCCGAGATCTCAAAGCAGTGAGATCAGATCTTGCATTCGCTGACAAACGGAATTTGGTGAGTTTAGGTAAGGCTTATATTGGTGTTTAAAAGCCGAAGGCTATGGTTGTTGGTGTTACTAATTGACCAAGTGTAGTTTGTAAACCAGATTCGCAAATCGGACGCTAGGGCTAGTACTCGAAGCAATTGGGTAAGGATTCGGGTACAAAGTATGACCCCTTTAAATTGTTTGGTTTGGCCGAATGGGCCATATCACTAACCTTGAGAGTTGGCCGAATATAGGGGCAAAGACTTGAGTGTGGCCGACTTCTCTTCTCGGATTTAGACTCCTTGTTGGTGACAGGTGTGTACATACACACCATTTAACTTATTAAATTATGCTAAGTAATGTGATTGCTAACTTGATGTGTGTAGCAATGGCTTGAATACCATAACGGTATATGGGGTAACCTGGTAAGTACCTGTGCATATGATTGCTATTTTATGCTTTTGGGAAGCATGCTGTGATAATACATATGATAAATCTATATGTATTGTTGACTATGTGGGTTGATTGAGTGGAGGGGCAGTGTATTCGTCTTGACGAGCACCGCTGCTTTGGTAGCACACTCGTGACTATATGTCACCGTGAGGTTTGGTACCTCCGCAGGTTTGGTACCTCATAGCGACTTGTCCCTGTGGTTAACACCACCGTGGGTTGGCCCCACTTGAGATATGGGATCGTCTGCCAGTGATTTGGTATCACACGATGGGTTGGCCCCATCACCTGATTTGTGTCTGCGGACACGATGCTTTGGTAGCACATTGTGACTATATGTCACCAAAGTGGTTTGGCACCACCAGTGTTTTGGTAACACATCGTGACTACGGTCACCAGTGGTTTGGTACCACGTGGGGGTAGACAAAGGTGTTTGGTTGGCTAGGTTGGGTACATGATACTTTGCTTAATTAACTGTTATATGTTGTGTATGAAATGTTGTATTAACCGGGGGAAGGGTTACATACTGAGTCTTGGTGACTCACCTTCTCCTTTAACATTTTTCAGGTGACTCGTAGATGGCGGTTGAGGAGCCGGTGGGACTCGAGGCGGCCATGCAAAGGATTTTAATTTACGTAACTTTAAAGTTGTTTAATTTTTATTTTGGGTTGTAATAAGGCCTCCATAAACTATAGTTATGCGTTTTATATTTTTTTTTTTTTTTATGTTGGATATTTACTTAAAACTATATCATTAAATTAAATTAAATCACATGTTTTCTTAAGTTAACACGAAAAAGTTTAAACGTGCCATCGGTACACTTGAAACTTGTATAATAACCTGACTTAATTAAAACTCCAAATTAGACCTAAGGGTAGCTTTGACAAAGACAACCAAAACGAAGAGTTTTCTATAAAATTTAAATGGGTTTCGAGATGGTGTTCACAAGGTTTTACCTCGTAATAACTCAGTTCTGGTCGTAATGTTTGGGCCGGGTTTGGGTTGTTACTGACTGGTATCGAGCCCAGTTCAAAGCTCATTTGTGGGCCCAAGGCCCAAAAATGTTTTTGTAGGCCTTATGGTATGATTTCTCGGGTTTTTAAGCAAAGATGGCCCGAGTCTCCCAGACCGATCCGCCTGTAAGTACATCTAAACCTTTCGTGAATTATATTCTGTAGAAGGGTAGGAAGCATGGAACGTAGATAGATTTATAGGACTTGGACCCTAGGTTAGAATACTCAAACACAACGAAGCATAAGACTTAAAGAACTAAACCCACCTATGACTTAGTCAATGAGCTAGGTGTGGTAACCCTCATGCGCATGTCTAGGATTGGATCCTAAGAGCTTGGTATTTAAGCGGTCCTCGTGACTCACCTCCTCTTCGCAGTATCCTACCCGTGCGTAGCTTCTGGTTCACCCTAACTCGTAAGGCTCGGTGGTGTGGTAACCTCTGCAAGCGCATGTCTAGAAAGGTTCAAGTGAGAGCTTGGTATTTAAGCGGTCCGTGTGACTCACCTCCTCTTCACTTGAACTCTGCCTGGTGCGTAGCTTTGGTTCACCCTGACCAGGAGGGCTCGGTCATAGGCTAAACACAATGATTAAAACCCAAAAAGGGAATTAGCCTTGTTTTTCAAAATAGAACGAGATAACAAGCCCTAATGTTTTCAAAACTTATCCAATAACCCTCTCAAACCCTAGAACATTAGGTATACAATGTTTTTCATGAAAACTTGACTTGTGAAAAATTACGTAAATACCCTTAGGAGTAAAATTACCAAAATGCCCCTGACCCATAAAATGTTGATTCAACGGTTTTGCCCAAAAATTTAACTATTTTACAAATATTCAACAATTTAGCTTTGGAAATCGGCAGAGAATATCCTGTTCTGGAAAATTACGAAAATACCCCTCAGAGAAAAAGACGAAAATACCACTGGGTTAGAAATGGGCGTAAATGTCCGATGAGTGAATAGGTATGGAAAGTATTAAGGAATGGATGCATGAACTTCTTTGTGTGAACTAGGATAGGAACTCAAAACATTGTTTGCTCGAAAGAATCTCTCGATTAAACTTTATCCATAAAACTTCTTCATGAGTAATAAAGTGAAACAAATGCTAACGCATAAAATTTTTCTTAATCGATTAAAAGCGCGGTAGATAGAATGAGTTCTAGAGGACGTGGACGCCGTGGACGTGGTAGGGGTAGGATGACGGTGTCCGAACCCGCCAGTCGGGACAAGGTTCAGAGAATGAGGTACTACCGCCACCACCACCTCCTACTTTTAGGGTGAGGAGCCGAGCAGGCCGGCATGAATCGGTATCGCAAGTCGTGGTTGCGAGTCTTGGAGATGGTGGTGGGGCTGGTGGAAATGTTGGAGCTCTGAAATCTGTTCCCGAGCGACTCGATCCAACGGAGCGCAGGTATTCCGAGGTGTGTCGAGTGGCACCAGGTCAATGGAATCTCGCTGAGAGTCAATCGAAAGGATCATGGATGACCTTGACCGATCAAGAAGAGAAGTCAGAAAGGGCGGTGTCGCTTCTAAAGGATGAAGCGACGCTGGTGGCTTACGGTTCGAGATGGGGCTACGCAGATGATTTGACTTGGGAGTATTTCGAACCGCCTACCGTAAAAAGTATGTGGGCACTAGCTATACTTGCCAGCAGAAAAGGCTTTTCCGGGATTAGTTCAAGGAACTAAGTCCGTGGTGTCGAATATGAGGCGGAATTTCTAAGGCCGAGTAGATATGCGAGAGGCATCGTGGCTTATCGAACATGAGCGCCGTGGTCCGCTTTGAGGACGGACTCGAGATGATCTAAGGTTATTGATTGCCCCACAAAGAGTTCGTGAGTTCTCATCTCTAGTGGAGAAGGCTAAGGTAGCCGGAGGAATCAAGGAGGCCGTGAGGCGTAACTATAGTAAGAATAATCGTAAAAGAAGTTTTGGGTCACCGGATCAAGCGGAAGTGCTCGTAAAAAGGCTAGGCCAAGTGGGCCCAATCAGCAATGAGGCCCACGCATCGCTAATCGAGGCCGACGCAAAGGCAATCGCCGTGGGAAGACCCATTGGGGAGGTTGTTGGGCCGGTGATAAAGGATGTTTTGAGTGTGGGTCTTTGGAGCATCGCGTCGAGATTGTCCCGAAAACTAGCTAAGAAGCGGCGAAGGCCGTAACTGCGCTCAAGATAGAAATGTAGGACCACGGAGGGGTCGTGGTAATGGTAGAGGAAACAACGGTCCCAACCGAGGTCGTGGAACTCAAGGCGGAGGTTCAGGCAACACAGAGGCTAGGCGGCTGGCTTAGTCTATGCAAAGAAGGTGTCGCGAAGAAGGTGACGCACCTGGATGTCATAACCAGACGCTTTCTAATTTTTGGTTTTCCTTATGTCGCATTGATTGATGTGGGCTCGACACACTCGCACATTGCTAGTAGTGTGTGGTAGGAACTATGGACCTAGACTCAAACCGCTTCTAGGAGATGATCAGAAGTTAGCCCCTTAGGTCACTCCGTGAGTCGTAGATAAACTCTATAGAGGCGCACCCCTAGAACTCCAAGGGGTAGTATTTGTAGTCGATCTAATGGAACTACCGCTTGGGGAGTTCGATTTGATCCTTGGTATGGATTGGTTGGTTAAGTACCAAGCGAGTTTGGATTGCGCGCGCTAAGCGCATGGTCCTTAAGACGATCAAGGTGATGAAGTGGTTATGATAGGAGATAGGAGGAATTACCTATCCAACGTAGTGACCGCCTTGAAGGCCAAAAGATGGTCAAGAAGGGTTGTGAGGCGATTTGGTTCAAATCATGCTTTGGAAGCTAAGGAGTTGGTAGTTGAAAAGGTCCGAACGGTTGGGGAATTTGTTGATGTGTTCCCGTAAGAACTTCCGGTTTGCCTCCTGATCGAGAAGTCGAATTCGGTATAGACTTGCTACCGAACGGCACTGTGTCCATAGCACCATACCGAATGGCACCAAAGGAATTGGTGGAGCTAAAGGCTCAAATTCGTGAGCTCTTGGATAGAGGGTTTATACGACCAAGCATATCTCCGTGGGAGCACACTGTGTTGTTTGTCAAAAAGAAGGACGGTTCTATGCGGATGTGCATCGACTACCGCCGCTTGAACAAGTTAACGATCAAGAACAAGTATCCGTTGCCTCGGATTGACGACTTGTTCGATCAACCTCAAGGGTGCCTCTGTGTTTTGAAGATAGACCTTAGGTCGATATCATCAACTTAAGGTAAAGGAGGTCGATGTTCACAAAACAAAGATTTCAACTCGGTATGGGCATTTTGAGTTCTTGGTAATGCCATTTGGGTTGACCAATGCGCCGGCGGCATTTATGGACTTGATGAATAGAGTATTCCAAAGAAGATTTGGACCAGCTTTGTCGTGGTGTTCATAGATCGACATATTGGTTTATTCAAAGACGTAAGAGGAGCATGACAAGCATCTACGATAGTTCTGCAAGTATTGAGGAGAAGTAGCTTATATGCCAAATTCGGTAAGTGCGAATTTTGGCAAAGGGAGGTGGCTTTCTTAGGGCATGTAGTATCACCAAGGAATTAGGGTAGACCCCGCAAGATTGAGGCAAGATTGGAGTGGAAACCACCTAGGACGGTGGTTGAAATACGAGTTTTCGGTTTAGCGGGATACTATCTGAGATTCGTGGAAGGATTCTCTCTAATAGCAAATACCGTTGACTAAGTTGCTAAGGAAGGTGTCCCGCTTGTATGGACGGAAAAGCGAGAAGAAAGCTTTGATAAGCTAAGGAAGATTTTGACTAAGCTCCGGTTTTGGTGCAACCTCAAAGCGTGAAAGTTGTTCACGGCCTATTGTGATGCATCTCACACCGGTTTGGGGTGTGTGTTGATGCAAGATGGGAAGGTAGTAGCCTATGCATCCCGTCGCTTAAGATCGCATGAGGTTAACTACCCAACTCACGACTTAGAGTTAGCAACTGTCGCCTTCGCTCTGAAGATATGGAGACATTACCCGTATGGAGAGAAGTCGATGGTCTACACGGATCACAAAAGCTTGAGGTATCTTCCGACTCGTAAGGATCTCAATCCGAGACAACATCGATGGATTGAACTACTAAAAGACTACGATTGTTCAATCGAATACCATCCGGTAAGGCTAATGTGTAGCCGACGCATTGAGCGGAAGGTGGTGACGGACTTGAGAGCAATGTTCGCTCGGTTAAGTCTCAGATGATGATGGAAGTCTTTTGGCGTAACTTCAAGTAAAGCCAACTTGGATTGAGGAGATTAAAGAAAAAGCTTAGTGGATGAAGGCTTGAGCTCTAAGAGGGTACAAGTTCAAGACGGTGGATTGGAGGGATACAAATGCTGTCTAGGATGGAGTGCTATGTTTTCAAGGGCGAGTATGTATGCCAAAGGATCCAGAGTTAAGGCGGAAAATTCTCCAAGATGCGCATAGCAGCCCATACGCTATGCATCCTGGGGGAAGCAAGATGTATGGAGACTTGCGGAAACAGTTTTGGTGGCCGGGGTTGAAGCGTGAGATAACGGAGTTCGTAGGAAAGTGTCCGACGTGTCGCCAGTTAAGGTGAACATCACCACCATCGGGACTACTTCAACCGATAAAGATCCCTCAATGGAAATGGGAGAGGATCACCATGGATTTTGTTAGTGGGCTACCCCTTACGGCCACTAAGAAGGATGCAGTTTGGGTAATTGTGGATCGCCTAACTAAATCAGCTCACTTCATGCCGGTGAGAATGGATTACTCACTCCAGAAGCTAGCAAGGTTATATGTGGCTGAGATAGTCAGATTGCATGGTGTGCCAATGTCGATTATCTCGGATAGGGATCCGAGGTTCACGTCGAGGTTTTGGAAAGCGTTGCATCAAGCTTTGGGTACACTGGTTAGATTTCAAGATCGGCTTTCCATCCACAAATCGACGGACGATCGGAAAGGGTGATACTGATTTTAGAAGACATGTTAAGAGGTCATGTGTCTTGGATTTTAGTGGTAGTTGGGAGGAGTACCTACCACTACGCGGATTCGCTTATAACAATAGTTATCAAGCGAGTATTCAAATGGCTCCATACGAGGCCCTATATGGACGAAAGTGTCGTACTCCTACATGTTGGACGGAGTTGGGAGAAAGACAAGTTCTGGGTCCAGAGTTGGTAACCGAGACGGAAGACAAAGTCAAGGTGATTCAGCCTCGTCTCAAGGAAGCATCGGATAGGCGTAAGTCTTATGCCGATCTCAAACGCAAGGAAGTGGAGTATCTTTGTGGGAGACAAAGTCTTTCTCAAAGTGTCGCCTTGGAAAAAGTGTTGAGGTTTGGACGGAAAGGGAAGTTAAGCCCAAGGTTCATTGGGCCATATCTTTGTTGTGAAGCGAATAGGACCAAAGGCTTATCACCTAGAGTTGCCGGCGAGAATCGAGTCGATTCATAACGTATTCCATGTGTCAATGCTAAGACGGTATCGGTCGGATCCTTCGCACGTTGTGCCGTGAGCGAGAGATTGAGGTGAACACGGATTTATCTTTTGAGGAAGAACCGGTTCAGATTATAGATCGAGATGTGAAAGTTCTACGAAGGAAGCGCAAGCCTTTAGTAAAAGTGTTATGGCGGAACCACGGAGTGGAAGAAGCTACGTGGGAGCCCGAGGAGGTGATGCGGCAACAATACCCCCATCTCTTACGATCAAGGAATTTCGAGGACGAAATTATTTTAAGGGGTAGAATTGTAACGTCCCAAATTTGGGGCTATTTGGAATCGAATTATTATTCTTATGTAAGAACTATCGTGGTATTATTTATGGAATAATAATGGTCAATTTAAGGCTTTGTGTTGGTTCGTTTTGGTAGGAAATTTGAGTTTTTAACTTTTAAAAGAAGGAGCCTTGGTAAGTGGTGTTATAAGAATAAATGTGGGTATTTTTAACACAAAATAGGCCTTGGTAAAGTGGCAAAGCAAGCCCACTTAAGAGCTACATGTGACGCCACAAGAGGGAACAAGGAGAGCCTTGGTTCGAGTCGCGAATTCCCCTCTTTTTGCATTATTGTTGGACTGGCACATAGGGAGAGTTTTGCTCTCTTTAAATTCTTTTTTTTTTTTTTAGGAGATAATTAAGGATTTTATTAAAAAGGGATATTAGGGATATTATTAGATTAAGTGGATTATTTGATTATTAATTGATTAATAGAGATTAATTCAAAGTAATTTTGAATTAATGCAAATGAGTGGCCAAGAGAAGTTTTAGGTGATGGCCGAATGGGGACTCCTTGGTAGAGAGGAGTTGGCTAGGAGTTGGACTCCTTGTTGCCAAGGTTGACTGGCAAGCATAGGAGGGAAACCGAATTTCTTTGATTACTTTCTTCATTATTTCGGCTAAGGCTCCATCTCTTAATTTTCTTCTCTTTATTCTCTCAAAACAAAACCCCTTTTGTTTTAGATCTTGGCCGAACCTCCTATACTTCACCCTCCATCTATTTCTTTTCAACCTTCAACAAGACCGAATGCACCATTGATTCTTTCCCATCTTCTTTTTCCCTTTTTCTTTTGGCCGAATACCCTCCTCTTACATCTGCTGCGAAACTCTAAACACCTTCTTCCTCATTATTTTTCTCTCTAGCCAAGTACTCCACACCTTGGTGCCGAAACTCTCTTTTCCCATTTGGAATCTCTTTTGGCCGAATACCAAGATGGTTGGACCTCTTCAAGTTAACTGTTGTGGTGATTAGGTAAAGGTGAGTGGCTATAGCCGAATGTCAATTTCCTTATCTCTAATATTCGCCGATTTGGATTAAAGGAAAAGCCAAAGTTGGCAAGTACTAATGGTTGGCTAACCTTTCTATTGAAGCCGATTTCACCAAGGACTCAGAGATCTCAAAGCGGTGAGATCGGATCTTGCATTCGCTGACAAACGGAATTTGGTGAGTTTAGGTAAGGCTTATATTGGTGTTTAAAAGCCGAAGGCTATGGTTGTTGGTGTTACTAATTGACCAAGTGTAGTTTGTAAACCGATTCGCAAATCGGACGCTAGGGCTAGTACTCAAGCAATTGGGTAAGGATTCGGTACAAAGTATGACCCTTTAAATTGTTTGGTTTGGCCGAATGGGCCATATCACTAACCTTGAGAGTTGGCCGAATATAGGGGCAAAGACTTGAGTGTGGCCGACTTCTCTCTCGATTTAGACTCCTTGTTGGTGACAGTGTGTACATACACCATTTAACTTATTAAATTATGCTAAGTAATGTGATTGCTAACTTGATGTGTGTAGCAATGGCTTGAATACCATAACGGTATATGGGGTAACTCGTAAGTACACATGCATATGATTGCTATTTTATGCTTTTGGGAAGCATGCTTTGTGATAATACATATGATAAATCTATATGTGATTTGTTGACTATGTGGGTTGATTGAGTGGAGGGGCGTGTATTCGTCTTGACGAGCACCGGTGCTTTGGTAGCACACCGTGACTATATGTCACCAGAGGTTTGGTACCTCCAGAGGTTTGGTACCTCATAGCGACTTGTCCCCGTGGTTAACACCACCGTGGGTTGGCCCCACTTGAGATATGGGATCGTCGCCACGTGATTTGGTATCACACGATGGGTTGGCCCCATCACCGATTTGTGTCTCATGACACCAAAGCTTTGGTAGCACATTGTGACTATATGTCACCAAAGTGGTTTGGCACCACCAGTGTTTTGGTAACACATCGTGACTACGGTCACCAAGGTGGTTTGGTACCACGTGGGGTAGACAAAGGTGTTTGGTTGGCTAGGTTGGGTACATGATACTTTGCTTAATTAACTCATTATATGTTGTGTATGAAATGTTGTATTAACCGGGGAAGGGTTACATATCGAGTCTTGGTGACTCACCTTCTCCTTTAACATTTTTCAGTGACTCGTAGATGGCGGTTGAGGAGCCGGTGGGACTCGAGCGGCCATGCAAAGGATTTTAATTTACGTAACTTTAAAGTTGTTTAATTTTTATTTTGGGTTGTAATAAGGCCTCCATAAACTATAGTTGCGTTTTATATTTTTTTTTTTTATGTTGGATATTTACTTAAAACTATATCATTAAATTAAATTAAATCACATGTTTTCTTAAGTTAACACGAAAAAGTTTAAACGTGCCATCGGGTACACTTGAAACTTGTATAATAACCGGACTTAATTAAAACTCCAAATTAGACCTAAGGGTAGCTTTGACAAGACAACCGAAAATGAAGAGTTTTCTATAAAATTTAAATGGGTTTCGAGATGGTGTTCACAAGGTTTTACCTCGTAATAACTCAGGTTCGGTCGTAATGTTTGGGCCGGGTTTGGGTTGTTACAAACTCACTAGGTGCAAGGATTTAGAGATAGAACAACAAGATTTCTCAAGGGAATCCGACAAATCTCTATTTGAGGTTAAAATTTCCTAACTCATTTTATTGCTTTTACTATTCTAGTGGAATGTTTGATTGCTAGGTTATTAGTCATTAGCCTAAGAATATAATTGAATATGCCTCCAAGGAAAGTTAATAGAACTAATGAACTGGAACCATTGACGGCTCCAAACCTCTCTAATTTCCTGAATCTAAATGTTGGAAGATATTTTATAGAACTCTAAGGAAAAATATTTATTCAAGAACAGGGGTTTGAACCGTTAATGATCCTATGTCAGGAGATATGACCTCTAATTAGAGATTATATATGCGAACATTTTTGTACAATCCCAAAAGACTCTATTATGGTCCCCATAGTTCAGGAATTCTATTAATCTTTACGGGACCAAGTGTCTAAGAAAACTAAAGGACACACATGGGATACAATACCAGTACGAGGGAAAGAAGTACGAATTACCCTTAGATTATTTGTGAATTTTATAATGCTCCATTTTATGAAAAAAATTTATAGAAGAAAATGATTTGAATATTTTCGAGATATAAAAATGGATAATATTTTAAACTTCCTAACAGAGGGGAGGGGTGAATGGAAATGTCGCCCAGGTACTGATATTCTAACCTCCTTTAATCAAGCAATAATGTTCCCTGAAGCAAAAATGTGGATTCAATTTTCGTGCACCAAAATAGCTCCTGCATTGAATGTTTCTAATGTCAATAAATTTCGAGTGGTTTTGCTTTACGCTATTTTGCAGAAAAAATAGGTATGCATTGGAATGTGGATATATCAAAATATGAAACGGTGCATCGGTAGCCAGAAGGTGGGAGTATTCTTTCCGCACTTAGTGACGGCCTTATGCAAAAGAGCAGGCATTCCAATGGCATCTACAAAGCAATCAATGAAGCCATCCCGAAGCATAATTGGTGACACTTTGTATACACAGTACAATGAGCTTCGGACTAAACAAGTTATGGAGTGGAACAAATGCGAACAAGAGATGATGGCCGCTATGGCTTCATTTCAAAGGAAAGCAAAATTGACCACTCAACAAGAAATTGATAAGAGCAGTCATCCCAAGCTAGATTAGGTGATATAGTGGATGCATAAGATTTTGACCGATTTTTGAGGAATCTGCATGAAAAACAATATTAGGGTACTTAATTACATGCCGGACATGTTTGAGCCAATGCATCCGTGAGTAGGAAGAAGAGGAGCAGGAGAGCGAAGAGGAAGAATGAAATGAGGAGGGGGACAAACATGATGAGATGGATTTTGAGGAGGATGACTGAACTTCTAATTTTTGTTTTTAAAGATTGTATTAAATTTGGGATTATTTTTAATTTATTTAAATTGTTAGGAATAAGAGTAATAGTAGATTATTAGTTGTTTGGTGTTTTGTTTAATTTTTTTTGCGCAGAACCCCACATACCGGATGCACAACAATTTTGAGTTGTCAACGATCGAAAGAGGAAACACCCACCAATAGCTCACGAAACTATCACGGTTAATCGAGTAATTCTTTCCTTATCTTTTATGGGGCTACACATTGGGGACAATGTGTTACCTAAAGTGTGGGGGGTAACATAGAGAATTTGTTTAAATTTGTATGTTTTTTTTATATTACTTGTCAATTGTGTGCTTGAGCTTGTAGAAATACAAGTGATTGGTTAGGAGCATGTACATAGGTTGATTGTATTTACGGTAAATTTGGCATGATGATAGGTAATTTTTTAAATTATTATTCTACTAAGTTCTATATATTACATTGTAAATAGGCAGTAAGCAATTGAATGTACCAAATGATATAGAGAATACAAGGAAACAAGTGTGCTAATATGAATGATAAATTTTAGAATTTGTGATTGTTTGGTTGACTAAATTTGTGAATATTGAGATACCTAAGGATGACCTAAGGCATTATTTGGTATACACCCAGAGCCAAAAAGCTAACCCTATTTATTAATCCGTAGTACCTATTTTGAGCCAAAAAACACTTCTTAATGAACCCATATATAAAACTTGAGCTAAAAATGAAAATTTGTGCTTACCCTTTTTTGGTCCTGAACTGCATGATTATAGATGTCTGGCCATGCATATTGAGGGTTAAGTAGATACATTATAGTGGTTTTGTAAAAATAGAGCGATAGGAAAGATCAGTGGAGCATAGTGATGATAGGTTAGCTTAAAAGTGCAAAAAGAAAAAAAAATCAGAAAGGAAATTACACGAGTAGAAAAAGTATGTGAAAAATGAAGGCATTTGTGAATGTGGTACCTTGAAAAATAAAGAAAAATGAAAAAGTTACAACAATATAAAAACTCATTAATTAGTGTACAAAAAATTGTGAGCTAGCCGTAGTTGTTGTATGATGCTGAGATTTCCTATAAGGAGGCATAAGGAAGGTGAGAGAAGGAGAATGACTGGGTTGAGTGGGAAAGGGTCACTTTGGGGAGAATAGGGGACAACATGATGTGCCAAACTATTTTCGTGCTTGAAACTATTTGACGCTTACTATTCTTGAATTCCATACATGTCCTAAGCCTCAGAACATTACAAGACGAAAAGCCCTATGTGATCTAGGTAGATTTATTCACAATTTGAAATCATACTGAATAATTGCAATTATGATTGTTTGTATTCTACTAGGATAACCAAATTACTTGTATAATTTATTGATGGATCCCTACATTTGAGATTCTTAATGCTAGTATGCTTTGAAATATACTAAACTTAGGTGTTTGATATCAGAAGTGGCAAGTCAGCTACATATCATTCCAAGATTATGTATGTATATAAAATACTTACTCATGTGCTCCAAAGCTAAACAGAAGTACCATACTTGCTCACGGGTCATCTTTTCATTTTCAATTTTTGATTTGATTTGCTTGAAGACAAGCAATGACTTAAGTGTCGGGGAGTTTGATCTGCCGTAATTTGGTGTAGCAGATTAAACTAGTTTTCGCACGTTAGGAGCTTGAACACAAGCATTTTAGTTAAGTTTTAATTACATTTTCGTAAGTTTATTTAAATTCAATAAAGTGCATAATTTGAGTGTTTTATTAATCTTAGGGGCCGAATGAGGCCTAAGGGTGAGTAGTATACTTCGTGAGCATGCAAGATACTATTAGAAGGCATGCTAACTCGATATTGGTGACTATGTTGCAACATAGATAGCTGGATGTTGCAACATAGGGAGCAGAATAGAAGAAATCCAAGACTATCTTTGGTGTTTCGACATAGCCTGAAGATGTTGTGACACACCCCTGAAGACACCCTGAAGATGAAGCATACTGCCTTTATAACAACTCGTTTTTCAGTGGTGTTGGAAACAGTGGTTTCTGAACCATGAATCTGACATGTCGGTTAGTAAATATTATTAATATTTACTAGACCATTAGTATCGTATGAAATTTTGGTTAATAAATTTTATCGAGTGGATAGTTAATAAGTAAAAAAGACTGAATTGTAAAAGTTGTAAAAAGTTGAGTTTATAAATTAGAGGGACCAAATGAATAATTTAACCCATGAGAGTTAAATTAGTGGATTTAAATGATGATATACACATGTGGATAAGTTTAATTAGGCCTAATAATAGTTAATTAAGAATTAATTATGAAAGTTGATATATTTACAAAAAAACCTAAGTATATAAAATAAATTAAAGAAAAATAAATGAGGTAATTGCTTCATTTTGCTCATCTTCTCCATGGCACACAAGGAAACTAGGGTTTCCATAGTTTTCAACTTTGAAGCTTTGGTTTGTAGGTGAATCCTAGCCCGTTCTTAGTAATTTTTATGTTTTTGGGTTCGTATTAGCTTAATCTAGCTAACCCAAGGATCAATTTGTGAAACTTTTAAATGTTTTGGATTGTGCCATTTTTTATTTAGATTTGTTCTTTAATTTTTATGGAGGAACATTAAGCTTTGATGTTATATTTGGTTATTTAGTAAAGTAATTTTTGATGAATTTAATGCTTAGGGACTAAATTGCTAAAGTATTATAAACCCAAGAACTTGATGTGAAATTATTACAAAAGTGGTTTGTAATGGGAGCTATTGACATTCAGTTAGATTGGGTTTTCAATAAAAATGGATAATTTGCATGATTAAGGCCTAGGGACTAAATTGAATAAAAATAAAAAGTTAAGGGTAATTTCATAAAGTATTAAAAAGGACTTAATTGCATAAAATTAGTTAATTTTACTATTGGATTTAGTTAATTAAATGAAACTATTGTTTTAGATCATGAACGTGTGAAAGACCGAGGAAAAGACAAGGTAGCGGGGTAGTCCCTGTACTTTGGCTATTACTGCGAATTAGGCGGTAAGTTCGTATTTCTAATTCTTATAATTGGTGTTTCTTCCAATAAAATTACAAATATCTAAGTTGGAGAATTGCTAAGCTCATTGGATCAAAATTAGAGATGGTAAAATGAATAGTTAAGGTGATTAGGCCTTGGTCCGGGAAGTGAAGTGACGAAAGGATTATGTAAATCTGTTATGACGATATGGACCAATCCGATGGCTGAGAATCCTGCATAAGATTGCAGATTCTCGAAAGCTTGTGTGAGCAGCATCGAGATTTAGTAAAAAAGGCTAAATGCTCTGTTCTAATGAATGAACTGTAGCAATGGTTGAGGTCCTGCATATGTTACAGATCCTTTACAGCTTGTTTGAGCAGCATTGTGGAACAGTCAATAATCTGGGATCTAGCCGAATGAATGATACTCTGCAGTTTTGAAATGTCGAGCTATGTTATCTGATTAAACTGATTTAATGAAATGAGTGGCTATTATCTATGGTAGATTGTATGTAACATCCTGAAATTCGGGATTTTATGTTTTGCATTATACCATGCGTTAGGCTACTTAAAAATGTTAGTTGTGTATGTTTAGGGGGCCTAGGAAGGCTTGGGATTGAGTTGGGCCCTAGTGGAATTTTTTTTGTTTAAGCACTTTAAGGAGAGAAGGTAAGTGGCGTCAAGGCTTAAGGAAATAAGTATGTATTTAGCTAGCACAAGAAGAGCTAGTAGCAAAGTGGTGAGGCGTCACATGAAGGAGCAAGGGGTGGAGTTCGAATCCCACCTATTTCAACTTGTGGATTTAATTTTTTTTTGTGCTAATCATGTGGAAGATGGTAAGTGTCGGCCAAGACATTAAAGAAGGAAATGAAGACTTTCTAATGATGGAAAGAACACTAAGGAGAAGAGTAAGGAAGAGATCAAGGGAAAAATAAGGAAAGAAATAAAGGAAAGGGATAAGGGAGGGGATATGTTGGCCAAATTTTTGGAAGGAGTTTGGGGAAAGAATTTTGGTCAACACTCATCTTTTTGGTAAAGGTGGTACACGGTTTTGGTAGGGAGAAAAGGGGAGTCGAAATTCTTTTGGCCTTTTTTTTGCAAGTTTATGCATGAAAGGCTTTCATTTCTTTTTAACATTTTGGTGCTCTCTTTTCCAATTTTTTTTCCTTTGATTGCCGAATTTTCTTAGGCACTTTGAGAAGTTTTTTTTTCCATTTGAAAGTTCTTTTCTTTTGACCATTTGGTACTTCTTTCCTTGCCTAAAACCGTGACCTTAAGGAATACTTTCTTTCTTTTTCATCTTTTCATAGTTTGCTTTTCTTTTCTTTTCTTTCTCACCATTCCCCAATCTTCCTCTTTTTCATTAGTCAATAATACTTGATGGCCGAATCTTCCTTTTCCTTTTCCCTCTAAATAGCCGAACCTTATAGCACTTTATCTCTTCTTCATTTCCTTTGTGTTGGGCACTCTCTTCTTTGACCGAATCGGTAAGTGGTTTCATTCTCCTCTTTTCATTTTCTTTTCTTCATGGACGATTAGGTGCTCTTATCATTGGATGGTTCTCTAAACCGAAAACATCACTCTCTCATACTCCCTCATATCGTGATTATCTCTTTTTTGTAGTGTTCTAGTGGGTGGTCGTATATCACATCCTTGTCGATTCATCCGTAGCCATAAGCCCAATTGGTGGGAGTCGGATCTATCATTGTTAAGGTAAGGAATTTCTTCAAGGTTCATTTCGATCTCTTTCATTGCTTGGTTATTCCGTTAAAACGGATCGATGGTTATGTCTAATCATTTATTCTAGGGACTAAATCACTCATTTTTCTCTACTCGTTGGTCCTTCGAAAGTAGTGGTAAGCCAAAATCCTCTCCCTAAACAACTACTTTCTCTCATTGTAGTATTATTATTCTGATCGAGACTCTTTCAATGGAGGCAAGTGGTAGAGTTATTAAGGGAAAATCGATAGGAGGACAAAAAGGGAGTGGACTTGCAATCTCTACTCCCAAGTTCAAACGAAGGGCGATATCGGCAGTTCGGGATTTTCCACCAGGTTGTGGACCATCTTCTAGTGAGAGTAGGCAAATCGTGGTCGTTCATGATACTAAGGGTGCCGACAATCAAGAAGGTTTAATTATTACCGTAATCAGGTGTGTAATCTCACATTGAAATTCCATAGATTCATGATTCACTATCATGTTGGAAAATAGATCGTTGTTGCTTATAAATCTAATAATTGTAATATGGCATGAATCGAGTAACTTGCTTAAACAACATTAGTTCTAAAGATCTCACAAAATCGTATTAATTTGCTAAATTACAAAAATGCCCTATGGGCCGATTTACCAAAATGCCCTAACGGGCGATTTGCTAGAATGCCCTTATGGGCCGAATTATCAAAGTGCTTTAATGGGCCGATTCACCGAAATTTTTCATTAGATTAATGGTTGTTATATATGTGGATATATTTTTATTATGTTGCATCTATACATATTGCATGGGTTGGGAAAAATTGTATGGAGAGTAGTGTAGCCTGGTGGCATTGCCACAATTCGTTTATTATTGTGCTTAATTATGATTTCGGTGGCTTGACCACAAAAATATTATACAAATAGCAGCCCGACTGCAAATTGGTGTGAGCGGCGGTGTGGGTTGACTTGATCCCCACAGGTGTGATTGGCTGGTCGGGGGTGTGATGGATGGATGGGTTGGGTTACATTCATTTCATTTAAATATTGTTGTAAATGGGCTTCGATCCAAGATGTTGCTATACTGTTCAGTGCCCAATGGATGACTGGTAAGGGGATTATACATTGAGTTCTAGTAACTCACCCCATTCTCTTAATCCTTGCAGGTAATGATCAGTAATAGGGACTTGGGCCCATGGATGACTCGGTGGAGGCCATACTTTAGAAATAATATTTTCGAACCTTAGTAAATTTTGTTTCCGCTTTATTTCGTTACTTTTACTATTTTGGGTTTAAAATTGTAATAAGGCCTCTGGGATTTTTATTTTGTTTTATGTTTGACGTATTTATTATCTTCCATGAATTGTTTTAAACGGGGATTTTCTAAAATCATAAACAACGGTTTTTCTTAAAATTTATCAACAAACGAATTTCATAATAAATATGTACAAATAATTTAACTTGGATTTTTCCTGCAAATTATCAATAATATTTTCAAAAGTCACGGTTTTAAAAGATCACTAGTTCGATTATCGATTCTTCAATCAACCTCTAAAAATTAGTAGTATTTTATCGATTAATTATAACCAAACTTGTTTTCTTAACTATAACCAAATAACGTAACTTTAGTTCTTTATACGTTTTCTTTATGTGACATGCTAGATCCGGTCATACCGCATGGCCCGGGTTCGGGGTGTTACATTTTATGGTATCAGAGCCCGGTTGCAAAACTCGGCTGTGGTTTGGGTTCAAAAATGTTTTCTAAAACTGCTTAAAATTCGATTTATAAATACATGTTTTCGAGGAAGTATGGCACCACGGGTATCCGGCACCAAGTCAGTAAGTTTTTGTTTTTATTTTTATGATTATTGTGGTATGGCTGTAGTATGAAAACTTCACAAAATAGAGATACTCTAGAACTTTTAGCTTTAGGAGCTGAAATTATAGAGATTGAGACTTTAGGATATGTTTTGCGAAAACAACTTTACTTCCTTTATTCCATAAAACATTGTTTAATAAACATTGAATAGCATACTGATTCATAAGACTCTTAATCGATTAAATCGACTTAGCAAATATAAGCGCTAGAGGACGTGGACGTGGTAGACATGGCCGTGGTAGAGGCCGAGTGCTAGAGTTGTATCTCGAGGCATCGGACATATGCCCTCAAATGGGCGCACTGCGTCACCGCTGATCAAGCTGGGTCACATGATCGAATGAGAGGACGACGCTCTGTCCCAAGCGATGTTACGAGTTCTAGAAAGGGTTCTTTGGGGCTAGAATCGGGTCGAGCTCGTGGGTCGATATCTCGAGCCGACTTAGATCAAATGGGGCCAAATTTTTAGGGGTATTTTGGGTGTAGCCTCGATGTAGCGAGTATCGCTTGAGGCGGTGGAGCGAATTATGGATGATCCGGATTGTACATGCAATGAGCGTAACCCGAAAGGGGTTGTGTCATTCTTTGAGAGACGCGTGCGACGCTGGTGGCTCATTTGTTCGGGAAGGCACTCAGCCGATCGATTACCAGGATTTCTTTAAGACAGACATTCGGGGAAAATATGTCGAGGCTAGCTATGTGGATACCCGAAGGAAGAAATTCCACGAATCGGTCCAAGGAGGTAGGTCCGTGGCGGCATACGAGGCGGAGTTTCTGCGTCCCGAGTCGGTATGCCCGGTATAGTGCCGACCGATTATGAATGTCTGTGTCCATTTTGAGGACGGGTTGCGTGATGAGTTGCGGTACTTGATAGCCCCACGAAGGAGAGGAATTTTGCTACACCGTAGAAAAAGTTAAGATAGCTGAAGAAGTTAAACACTCAGAACGGCAAAATTGAGACAAGGATATAGGCAGGAACAAGAGAGACTCTAGATATTCGTGCTCACGCTAGAGGATTTTAGAAAAAGCCCGGGGAATGAGGACCGGTTCGAGTGGGTGCTCCAGCTTTTCTACCAATCGATTATAACCTTGTGTGGATTGTGGAAAACTTCACTCGGGAGGGTGCTGGAAGAGAATTAGAGGTTGTTTCAGATGTGGATCCAAAGACCATCGGTTTAGGGATTGCCCTCGAGAGCCTGCTCAGACTCAGGTAGTTCGTAACAGATTTGGCGCAGATCGAGGAGGCGCTCAGCAGCCGCCGAGAGGCCGTGGGCAAGGTCGAGGTGGTAATGGTGTAGGGCGAGGTCGTGGTGCACTGGGTAGAGGTACCGTAACGGGGGTAACGCGAGGCGAGGCGGCGGTGTTTGGTCTATGCGTCGACGTCGGCGTCGAGAGGATGGCGATGCACCAAACGTTATAACTGGTACGTTCTTCATATCTGATGTACCTTTTACCGCTTTAATAGACATTGGATCCACCCATTCGTATGTTGCATGTGCTGTGTCTGGAACTTTGAATATTAGACTTAGATTATCGCTAGAGAAACAACTGTGATTAGCCCTTTAGGGCGATCGGTGGTAGTAAATAAGTTGTTTAGGGATGTGCCTTTAGAAGTTCAGGGGGAAGTATTTCTGGCGGATTTGATGGAACTGCCATTCGACGAGTTCGATCTTATTTTGGGCATGGATCAGCCGTTAAACACCGCAAACTTCACTTGTCTTTGCAAAGCGGATGGTACTAAGAACTTCAAAGGATAAGGAAGTGATGATGATAGGTGAAAGAAGAAATTATCTATCTAATGTGGTATCCGCTTTAAAAGCGCGAAAGGTTGGTACGAAAGGGGTGTGAAGCGTTCTTAGCCTTTATCGGTGCTTTGGATGCCAAAGAGTTGTCGGTAGAGAGTGTTAGAAACGGTGAAAGAGTTTTGAGACGTCTTTCGAAGAGCTCTGGGATTGCCTCCGAATCGGGAAGTGGAATTCGGTGATTGAGTCAGTATCCAAGAACGGCTCCAGTGTCCATTGCTCCTTACGATCGGCACCGAAAGAGCTAGTGGAACTTAAAGCTCAAATTCGTGGAGTTGTTGGATCGTGGATTTATTCGACCAAGTGTGTCACCGGGGGCGCGCGCTTTGTTCGTTAAGAAAAAGGATGGTCGTGCGCGTATGTGCATCGATTATAGATAATTGAATAAGTTGACGATAAAGAACAAGTACCGATTCGAGGATTGATGACTGTTCGATCAGTGCGAGGAGCTTCGGTCTTCTCTCAAGATAGACTTGAGATCGTGGTATCACCAACAAAGGTCAAGGAGGCGAATATTCACAAGATCGCGTTCGAACTCGTTATGGGCATTACGAGTTCTTGGTGATGCCATTTGGGTTGACAAATGCACCAGCTGCATTTATGGACATGATGAACCGAGTCTTCCAACCCTATCTAGATCGGTTTGTGGTGGTGTTCATAGATGACATCTTGGTGTACTCAAAGACGTAAGAGGAGCATAATTCGCATCTACGGGTCGTATTGCGAGATATTAGGGGAGAAGCATTTGTATGCCAAATTCATGAAGTGTGAATTTTGGCTAAGAGAAGTGACCTTTTGGGACATGTTGTGTCTGTAGGGAATTAGAGTTGATCCTCGGAAGATCGAGGTTTGGATTGGACTGGAAGTCACCAGTCGATGTAAATCAAAGTTTTCTAGGTTTGGTACGGGTATTACAGAGCGTTTCGTTGAGGGGTTTTCGTTGATTATCGCACCCCTAACTAAGCTATTGCATAAGGAGTACCATTTGTGTGGTCGATAAGCGACAAGAAAGCTTTGAGAGATTGAAGAAGATTCCGATGAGCGTCAATATTGATCCACTGAGGCTAGTAAAGAGTTTATTGTTTATTGTGATGCGTCACACGGGCTTAGGATGTGTGTTGATGCAAGGGGGAAAGTGGTGGCTTATGCATCTCACAATTAAGGCCGCATGAGGTGAACTATCCCACACATGATTTGGTATTAGCTGTAGTGGTGTTTACTCAAGATATGGAGACACTATCTCATGCGGGGATGTAACATCCCCAAACCCGCCCATTCACTGCGCGATCGAATGCAGGTATGTCAACTGCGGAAAGACGGTGGAAATCCTTGTTGACTTTGAATAAAGCAAAGAAGATTTACTAACTTTTTGGTAAAACTCATGTTCTTTTAAAAATAGACTTTAGACTTTGTTATTATAAAAAAAAAAATGACCACATAAAAAAACAACACTTTATTAACTTATATAAAACCAATGTGAAAACATAGGTTGCTAATAATAAATCCATTTTCACATATTGGTTCAGGTTTAATATAATCCAACCATAGTTTAAAGTAATAATAATATAGTTCCCAAAATAGATAAAAATCAAAAGGTCTTTATTACAACAATATTTAAACCCAACTACTTAATATAAATAAGCTTTAAAATATTTAAACTTTTCCTTCCGCATGGGCCACCATGTGTCCTCTCCGATCCCTGGTCCAATTCTACGCATCACAAAATGGTTAGAGAAAGAGTGAGTCCACCGACTCGGTGCATAAACACAACACATATTCCCACACGTATGGGCTTGGCCCATACCCACACATTTCTCGTAATGAAATCGAGGCAAGAATGCATTTTAGCCCAACCCATCGTCAATCAGTAACACCAACCTTAGCGGCCTCACGCACAAAGGCCGTGGATAAACCACCACTGATCACATCGTGATCCATAAACCTTACCTTGGCAAACTCGCTGCTCAAGGCCGTGGCTGAGCCACCGATCAACTCAAGTGATCCCAATATCGTAATCCGGCTACGGTGACGCACATAGCCATCAACCGCCGAGATGGGCACCGAGCCAACATCTCCCTTGAGGTAGCACAAAGCTAACCCTCAAGCGCTAACGTAGCCGAGGCTAACATTAGACCACGTACATCATATGTACCCTTCTTCCTTCATCGAATCAAGCCCAAATCCCATGCAACTATATAAATGTCACAGGTTAAATCATCATATAACATGAGTATATATATATACATATTTATCATATCATCACTACATCATACATATATAAATATACATCATAATTAACTTACCATCACCGTTTGACTCACCACTTAAGCCATCCTAATCGGCTCACACTTTACATAATACACATGTAAAAACGTTAGCAAGCAAACCGAGAAATAGTGTGATGTTTACGCACCTAATTACTAGCACAACCGATCAACCCCGAAACGCTACTCTATGCCTCTCAAATGCGCCTATCTGAACCCGAAAAGGTCTCTGCGTTAGGCTCTTCTCCCCCAAGCCGATCGCTAACTCACGAGACTAGACCGAAAGCCTTAAAATCCCGAATACCTTCAACCACGATTGCAACAAAACCCAAGAGGTCTAAACTAATATTCGGCCAATAGTGCTACCAAATTGAGGGAAAGAAATTCGGAAAAGGTGGTGGTGTAGATTCGGCTATCAATAAAATCAAGGGGTAGGGAATAGTGGTTTGACCAAAGAGAAGAGAAAGAAAGGTGTGGGGTGTACCTTCGATTTAAAAAAATGGAAGAAAAGGGGAATGCAAGATGAGTGGTTCGGCCAAGGGTCCAAAAGGAAGAGAGGAAGGATGGCAATGAAGGTTTCTACTCAAGTGAAATGGAAGAGATGTGTGAAGAAATTTTCGGCAAGCAAGCACATGGAAAAACCCAAAAGGATGAGCACCTTCCCTATTTATAACATTCGCCAAGCTCCTCCCTAGAAGAAACAAAATTCGCCAAACACTCCACCTCCCCACAAAATCCCAACATTCTCTCCTAAAAACACTCTACACCATCCCTTCAAATAAAATCAAAAAGTAACCAACCCACCTCTTCTCCTAGCCATCCATTCAAAACATTTGAACAAGTCAAATATCCTTCATTTAAGCATCCAAAAACCGTCCAACACTCTACCTTTATGACGCAAAAACAAAGGCCTCTCGCTGCCCTTGCGAATCGAACTGAGACCCTCACCGGCTCCCCTTGAGGCGTCCACTTTTCCCATGCCTTATGTGGCGCCTCCTTGCCACTCTGCTGACTTTATTTCTTGTGCCTAATTCCCACCAAAATTTCTCTTAAGGCCCCTCTATCCAAGCTCCTTTTGACCCCTAAAACTAAAAATTTCCTAAAGCTTTCCACCACCACCTAGGGTTCTCGTGGACCCTAAAAACTTACCCAACCACACACCTGGGTGTGCCAACACTGAGCTAAGCACCAAAAGCCTAACCCCTAGAACCAGGTGTTACAATTCTACCCTCCTTAAAATAATTTAGCCCTCAAATTACTTGGCTAAACTACCGGGAAAAATCATTTGCATGACTCTGATCTTAAAGAGCTAACATACTTTTAGGCACAAAGATCTATCATACTTAAGGTTCCAAATACTTTACGAGCAACAAAACAAACACAACCACCCACACGAAAAACAATAGAGAACATTCCAAACACAAGATACTTACCCGCTAGCACATCCTGGCACATCATTATCCTCTCTCCGACGAATTGCATAAACCGGACACTGTTGTCTTGCCTCAGTGCCACCATTATCGCGACCCAAAGCTCCACGACCTCGGCGAAACCATTCCCTCCATGGTTCGAACCACGACCTCTCGCCTTTCGTGACCACCTCTCACAAGTTGCACATAACCTTGACCCACCGTCCGAGTCCTATTCGAGATCCCCAGGGACAATCCTTAACGAGATGAGACTTGGACTTACATCCGAAGCATTCTTGAACTCGATTCCAAAGACTCGCCAACATGATACCTTCCGCATGCGCGCACACAGACGATCTGGATTTCGCGATCGGGCTTAGCAATATGAACAGAGTCTCAACCTCGGTCTTTTCACAACCCTCTCAACCACTTCGGACGGTCCAACACTTCTCTTATCACAGTTCCTTTCTCTGCTCGCCCCTCGGCCTTCTTGACCTCCTCGGCTATCCGAGCTTTCTCCA
Source organism: Gossypium sturtianum (assembly GCA_025698515.1). Classification (NCBI taxonomy): domain Eukaryota; kingdom Viridiplantae; phylum Streptophyta; class Magnoliopsida; order Malvales; family Malvaceae; genus Gossypium; species Gossypium sturtianum. The sequence continues at coordinate 134,514,588 of CM046943.1, read as the reverse complement.
CTAAAACGGCAAAGTCTCTTTCTCGTTGCGGCACAATCAAAACCAGCAGCTCATCCTCGTAGCCCATCTTCAAATCGACGCATCTCTCATAATCGGTTGCCACGATTCCCGAGCATACCGGCTCAAACGCGGTAAACTTAGCTTCAGACTCGCTATCGTTTGCTACCTTGCACCCGATTGAGGAACGCCTTCCTCTCGAGCATCCACATAGCTTGCTCGACATACTTCCTTCGAACTTGATCTTAAAGTAGCCCATCCACTCGATCCGCAGTGCACTTTCGCTTAACCGTGAGCCACCACCGGTAGGCTTCATCCCGTAGCAACGAAACAACACCCTTAAGCTTCTCTCGCCAGCTAAGTCTAAGTCGCCCATAATCCTTTCCACCGCCTCAAGCCAATACTCCGCCACGTTCGAGCTACCCCCTGCACACCCTCTCAAGACCTCGGCCCATTCGCCTAAGCCTTCGTGCATCGACTTCCGAGTCCCATCGCCCCCATTGGCTCTCGCCACTCGCTCAAGCACCGCAAAGATAGCTCGCACATCGCTGCGTCGTCTCCTCGCCTGATCTCATTGCTCCACCTCAACGGTGGTGGCGGCATCGCTCTCGACCCCATGGCGAGACCCAACCTGGTTGAGACAATCGACATCCCGCCTCTACCACGTCCACGAGTATTGCGACCACGCCCTAGAACTCATATCTAGCGCCTCGATTTAGTCTGTTTAGAAAGTTTTATGCATCGAAATTCTTGTTTCACTGTTTTATCCACGAGCAATTTTATGCAATGAAGTTTCCAAGAGTAGTTCTTTCGAGCAATCAAGTTTCCTTCCCTACCTGTGGTAATTTGGCCATTTTCCTATAAGAGTGTATATCGGTAATAACTTTCGTGGTCAATTTTGAAAAATAGTTTTCCAACTTAAAGATATTTCAAAATTTACAAAATCACAGGGTCATCTTGAAAATTTTGTTTTTCAAACCAGAGGTATCGCACAAATTTGTAAATCGTATTATTTTTGTAATTTTAGAAATCATGGGCATTTTGGTAATTTTATAAATCAAAAACGTCCATCAAAATTAGATTTAGGGTTTATAGACCAAAAGGGTAAAATTGATAATTTTAAAACAGGAATTTAAAACAATCGTGCCAAATCCCTTTCGGTTTTAATAATCGGTTAGCCTATGAACAAGTCCTCTTGGTTAAGGTGAACCGTAGCTACGCACTGCAGTAGGATTCAAGTAAAGAGGAGGTGAGTCGCTAGGGTGCTTAAATACCAAGCTCTTCTTGAATACCATTCCTGAACATGCGTCATGGTGGTTGCCACACTTAACTCGACGACTAACTTCACGAGGTTTGTTTAGTAGCCTTAAGTTTTATGCATATGTTTGAGTAGACTATTCTAGGGTCCAATGCATCCTAGTATTCTAATCATGAGAGCCCAAACTAAGCCCATAATAAGTCATACAAACAAATCACTTCAAGAAAGTCCAAGTACTTACCCGTGGACTTCGGTCGGAGGTACAGTGCCATGCCGAATATCCTAAAAATATTTCATAAAAACCGTATTTTTGAAAAGCACATTTTGAAAATGTTTTTGGCCTAAAACCTCAAAGCCGAGTTTTTGAACCGGCTCGATACCAAATCAGTAACATCCCCAAACCCGGCCCATTCATCGCGAATTCTAATCTGGGTATGTCACTACGAAAAGACGGTGGAAATCCTTGTTGACTTTGAATAAAACAAGAAGATTTACTAACTTTTTGGTAAAACTCATGTTCTTTTAAAAAATAGACTTTAGACTTTGTTATTATAAAAAAATGACCATATAAAAAAACAACACTTTATTAACTTATATAAAACCAATGTGAAAAACATAGGTTGCTAATAATAAATCCATTTTCACATATTGGTTCGTTTAATATAATCCAACCATAGTTTAAAGTAATAATAATATAGTTCCCAAAATAGATAAAAATCAAAAGGTCTTTATTACAACAATATTTAAACCCAACTACTTAATATAAATAAGCTTTAAAATATTTAAACTTTTCCTTCCGCATGGGCCACCATGTGTCCTCTCCGATCCCGGTCAATTCCACGCATCACCAAATGGTTAGAGAAAGAGTGAGTCCACCGACTCGGTGCATAAACACAACACATATTCCCACACGTATGGGCTTGGCCCATACCCACACGATTCTCGTAATGAAATCAGGCAAGAATGCATTTTAGCCCAACCCATCTGTCCAACCAGTAACACCAACCTTAGCGAGCCTCCCGCTTAAGGCCGTGGATAAACCACCACCGATCACATCGTGATCCATAAACCTACCTTGGCAAACTCGCTGCAAGGCCGTGGTGAGCCACCGATCAACTCAAGTGATCCCAATATCGTAATCCGGCTACGGTGGCGCACATAGCCATCAACCGCCGAGATGGGCACCGAGCCAACATCTCCCTTGAGGTAGCACAAAGCTAACCTCAAGCGCTAACGTAGCGAGGCTAACATTAGACCACGACATCATATGTACCCTTCTTCCTTCATCGAATCAAGCCCAAATCCCATGCAACTATATAAATGTCACAAAGTTAAATCATCATATAACATGAGTATATATATATATACATATTTATCATATCATCACTACATCATACATATATAAATATACATCATAATTAACTTACCATCACCGTTTGACTCACCACTTAAGCTTTATCCTAATCGGCTACCGCACACATAATACACATGTAAAAATGTTAGCAAGCAAACCGAGAAATAGTGCGATGTTTACGCACCTAATTACTAGCACAACCGATCAACCCCAAACGCTACTCTATGCCTCTCCAAATCGCCTATACTGAAACCCGAAAAGGTCTCTGCGTTGGGCTCTTCTCCCCAAGTCGATCACTAACTACGAGACTAGACCGAAAGCCTTAAAATCCCGTAATACCTTCAACCACGATTGCAACAAAACCCAAAGAGGTCTAAACTAATATTCGGCCAATAGTGCTACCAAATTGAGGGAAAGAAATTCGGCAAAGGTGGTGGTGTAGATCTGGCTATCAATAAAATCAAGGGGTAGGGAATAGTGGTTTTCTGGCCAAAGAGAAGAGAAAGAAAGGTGTGGGTGTACCTTCGATTTAAAAAATGGAAGAAAAAGGGGAATGCAAGATGAGTGGTTCAGGCCAAGGGTCCAAAAGGAAGAGAGGAAGGATGGCAATGAAGGTTTCGGCTCAAGTGAAATGGAAGAGATGTGTGAAGAAATTTTCGGCAAGCAAGCACATGGGAAAAACCCAAAAGGATGAGCACCTTCCCTATTTATAACATTCGACCAAGCTCCCCTAGAAGAAACAAAATTCGGCCAAACACTCCACCTCCCCACAAAATCCCAACATTCTCTCCTAAAAACACTCTACACCATCCCTTCAAATAAAATCAAAAAGTAACCAACCCACCTCTTCTCCTAGCCATCCATTCAAAACATTTGAACAAGTCAAATATCCTTCATTTAAGCATCCAAAAACCGTCCAACACTCTACCTTTATGATGCAAAAACAAAGGCCTCCCCGCTTTGCCCTTTGCTAGATCGAACCTGAGACCCTTACCAGCTCCCTTGAGGCGCTCACTTTTCCCATGCCTTATGTGGCGCCTCCTTGCCACTCTGCCAGCTTATTTCTTGTGCCTAATTCCCACCAAAATTTCTCTTAAGGCCCCCTCTATCCAAGCTCCCCTTTTGACCCCTAAAACTAAAAATTTCCTAAAGCTTTCCACCACCACCTAGGGTTCTCGGGACCCTAAAACTTACCCAACCACACACCGAAGTGTGCCAACACTGAGCTAAGCACCAAAAGCCTAACCCTAGAACCGTGGTGTTACAGGGGGAGAAGTCGATTATCTACACGGACCATAAGAGTCTCAAGTACCTTCTTACCCAGAAGAAGTTGAACTTAAGACAACAGAGGTAGATAGAATTATTGAAAGATTATGACTGCTCAATCGAGTATCACCTGTAAAGCTAACGTGAGTGGCGGATCGCTTAGTCGTAAGGTGATATCGATTTGAGAGTGATGTTCGCTCATCTCACCTTTATGAAGATAGCGACTTGTTAGCCGAACTTCAAGTGAAGCCTACATAGGTAAGTCGACATTAAAAGCAGTTGTTAGATGAAAGGTTGGGTTCTTTGCAGCAAAGCAAGTGAAAGGTGGTGAGATAGGGGATTTTGGATTAAATAGTGATGGAGTATTGTGTTTCCGTGAAAGAGTTTGTATGCCCAGGGATTCGAAATTGAGACAAATGATTCTGCGTGAGGTGCATAGTAGCCCATATGCTATGCACCCTGGGGGAAACAAAATGTACCGAGACCTCCGTGAGCGGTATTGGTGGCCAGGGTTGAAACGGGAGGTTACTGATTTCGTGAGCAAGTGCTTGACATGTTAGCAGGTGAAGGCGGAACATCAACTGCCTTCAGGGTTGCTACAACCGGTGAAAATCCCACTATGGAAATGGGAAAGGATAACGATGGACTTTGTTAGTGGGTTACCTTTAACGCCTACTAAGAAAGATTCAGTATGGGTTATAGTGGATCGATTAACGAAATCTGCTCATTTTCTACCTATTCGTACGGATTATTCATTGCAGAAGTTGGCCAAATTGTATGTAGAAAAGATCGTTGAAGTTGCATGGGGTACCAATGTCTATTATATCGCATGTGATCCTAGGTTTACATCACGATTACGGAAGGCTCTACATGAAGTGTTGGGTACAAGACTAAATTTCAAAGACGGCGTTTCATCCGCATGATGGATGGTCATCGGAGAGTTTATCCAGATTCTAGAACACATGTTAAGGGGCTGTGTGATCGACTTCAAGGGTAGTTGGGAAGATTTTCTACCATTGGCGTAGTTTGAATACAACAACAACTATCAATCCAAAGATCCGGATGGCACCCTACGAGGTGTTGTATGGTCGTAGGTGTCGATCTCTACTTGGCCGGACTCGAGCTGGGAGCGATGATTATTGGGTCCGAGTTGATCTCGGAGATGGAGGAAAAAGTTAAGGTAATTCGCTCTGTTAAAAGAAGCTTGGATGAGACAGAAATCATACGCGGATCTGAAGAGGAAAGAGATAGAGTTCTCTGTGGGTGATCGGGTCTTTTTGAAGGTCTCACCTTGGAAAAAGATCTTAAGATTTGGCCGGAAGGGCAAGTTGAGCCCTAGATTTATCGGACCTTACCGTGTATTGAAACGTGTTGGGCCAGTAGCTTATCAGCTTGAGTTACCTCCGGAGTTAAGTCAGATACATAGTGTATTCCATGTCTCGATGTTAAGGCGTTATCGTTCGGATCCGTCTCATGTTGTGCCAGTGGAGGAAATCAAAATAAGACCTGACTTGTCTTTTGAAGAAGAGCCAGTGCATATTTTAGATCGGGATATTAAGGTGCTGAGAAGGAAGTCAGTTTCGTTAGTCAAGTACTATGGCGTAATCACGAGTCGAGAGAAGCTACATGGGAGTCTGAGGACATGATCCAAACAACAATACCCTCATCTCTTTTAATCGGTAAAATTTGAGGCCGAAATTTCTTTAAGGGGGTAGAATTGTAACATCCTGAAATTCGGGATTTTATGTTTTGCATTATACCATGCGTTAGGCTAGTTAAAAATGTTAGTTGTGTATGTTTAGGGGCCCTAGGAAGGCTTGGGGTTGAGTTGGGCCCTAGTAGAAATTTTTGTGTTTAAGCACTTTAAGGGGAGAAGGTAAGTGGCGTCAAGGCTTAAAGAAATAAGTATGTATTTAGCTAGCACAAGAAGAGCTAGTAGCAAAGTGGTAAGGCGTCACATGAAGGAGCAAGGGGTGGAGTTCGAATCCCACCTATTGCAACTTGTGGATTTAATTTTTTTTTGTGCTAATCATGTGGAAGATGGTAAGTGTCGGCCAAGACATTAAAGAAGGAAAGGAAGACTTTCTAATGATGGAAAGAACACTAAGGAGAAGAGTAAGGAGGAGATCAAGGGAAAAATAAGGAAAGAAATAAAGGAAAGGGATAAGGGAGGGGATATGTTGGCCGAAGTTTTGGAAGGAGTTTGGGGAAAGAATTTTGGTCAACACTCATCTTTTTGGTAAAGGTGGTACACGGTTTTGGTAGGGAGAAAAGGGGAGCCGAAATTTTTTTGGCCTTTTTTCCTTTTGCAAGTTTGTGCATGAAAGGCTTTCATTTCTTTTTAACATTTTGGTGCTCTCTTTTCCAATTTTTTTTCCTTTGATTGCCGAATTTTCTTAGGCACTTTGAGAAGTTTTTGTTCCATTTGAAAGTTCTTTTCTTTTGACCATTTGGTACTTCTTTCCTTGCCTAAAACCGTGACCTTAAGGAATATTTTCTCTTCTTTTTCTCATCTTTTCATAGTTTACTTTTCTTTTCTTTTCTTTCTCACTATTCCCCAATCTTCCTCTTTTTCATTAGTCAATAATACTTGATGGCCGAATCTTCCTTGTCCTTTTCTCTCTAAATAGCTGAACCTTATAACACTTTATCTCTTCTTCATTTTCCTTTGTGTTGGGCACTCTCTTCTTTGACCGAATCGGTAAGTGGTTTCATTCTCCTCTTTTCATTTTCTTTTCTTCATGGACGATTAGGTGCTCTTATCATTGGATGGTTCTCTAAACCGAAAACATCCTTTCTCCTACTCCTCTCATATCGTGATTATCTCTTTTCGTAGTGTTCTAGTGGGTGGCCGATATCACATCCTTGTCGATTCATCCGTAGCCATAAGCCCAATTGGTGGGAGTCGGATCTATCATTGTTAAGGTAAGGAATTTCTTCAAGGTTCATTTCGATCTCTTTCATTGCTTGGTTATTCCAGTTAAAACGGATCGATGGTTATGTCTAATCATTTATTCTAGGGACTAAATCACTCGCTTTTTCTCTACTCGCTGGTCCTTCTAAGTAGTGGTAAGCCAAAATCCTCTCCCTAAACAACTACTTTCTCTCATTGTAGTATTATTATTCTAATCGAGACTCTTTCAATGGAGGCAAGTGGTAGAGTTATTAAGGGAAAATCGATAGGAGGACAAAAAGGGAGTGGACTTGCAATCTCTACTCCCAAGTTCAAACGAAGGGCGATATCGGCAGTTCGGGATTTTCCACCAGGTTGTGGACCATCTTCTAGTGAGAGTAGGTAAATCGTGGTCGTTCATGATACTAAGGGTGTCGACGATCAAGAAGGTTTAATTATTACCGTAATCAGGTGTGTAATCTCACACTGAAATTCCATAGATTCGTGATTCACGATCATGTTGGAAAATAGATCGTTGTTGCTTATAAATCTAATAATTGTAATATGGCATGAATCGAGTAACTTGCTTAAACAACATTAGTTCTAAAGATCTGTCAAAATCGGTATTAATTTGCTAAATTACAAAAATGCCCTATGGGCCGATTTACCAAAATGCCCTAACGGGCGATTTGCTAGAATGCCCTTATGGGCCGAATTATCAAAGTGCTTTAATGGGCCGATTCACCGAAATTTTTCATTAGATTAATGGTTGTTATATATGTGGATATATTTTTATTATATTGCATCTGTACATATTGCATGGGTTGGGAAAAATTGTATGGAGAGCAGTGTAGCCTGGTGGCATTGCCACAATTCGTTTATTATTGTGCTTAATTATGATTTCGGTGGCTTGACCACAAAAATATTATACAAATAGTAGCTCGACTGCAAATTGGTGTGAGGGGCGGGGTGGGTTGACTTGATCCCCACAGGTGTGATTGGCTGGTCGGGGGTGTGATGGATGGATGGGTTGGGTTACATTCATTTCATTTAAATATTGTTGTAAATGGGCTTCGGTCCAAGATGTTGCTATACTGTTCGAGCTCAGTGGATGACTGGTAAGGGGATTATACACTGAGTTCTAGTAACTCACCCCATTCTCTTAATCCTTGCGGTAATGATCGAATGAGGACTTGGGCCCATGGATGACTTCAGTGGAGGCCATACTTTGGAAATAATATTTTGAACCTTAGTAAATTTCGTTTCCGATTTATTTCGTTACTTTTACTATTTTGGGTTTAAAGTTGTAATAAGGCCTCTGGGATTTTTATTTTGTTTTATGTTTGACGTATTTATTATCTTCCATGAATTGTTTTAAACGGGATTTTCTAAAATCATAAACAACGGTTTTTCTTAAAATTTATCAACAAACGGATTTCATAATAAATATGTACAAATAATTTAACTTGGATTTTTCCGCAAATTATCAATAATATTTTCAAAAGTCACGGTTTTAAAAGATCACTAGTTCGATTATCGATTCTTCAATCAACCTCTAGAAATTAGTAGAATTTTATCGATTAATTATAACCAAACTTGTTTTCTTAACTATAACCAAATAACGCTAACTTTAGTTCTTATATCGCTTTCTTTATGTGACATGCTAGATCCGGTCATACCGCATGGGCCGTTTTGGGTGTTACATTGTAAACGCTCTGGAGATTTATCTTAGTTGTTATTCAGTTGTGTTGTTAAGATAACTTGTGGTAAGCTATATCGTTAATTTTACAAACTTATTAAGCCTTAAGTAAGCTCACCTCTGCTTGTTCTGTGTTTTTAAATTTCATTTTTACTATCGGAGATTGATCAAGCTCAAGAAGCACACTATCCCAAGGACCCATTTGGTAGATTTTGGATATTTTGGTTATATGGCATGTATAGGACCTTGAATAGTAAAAGCTCTTGAATGTGTTTATGATCATCTTGGTACACATATGCTTTTGAACTTAAGTCTTGTTGGATGGATTTTAAATACTTTGATAAGCTTGAGTCCTTTGGTCATTGCAAGCACTTGGAATATAAGCCTTATATGGTATGTTTGAAGTAAAGGAAAAGTGAATGGTTAAGTTGATTGTTATATGGTGGTAGTTAGAAGGACCAAGTTCATGCTTGAAATGTAGTTAAATTCCTTTGCTTTGGTTAGAAATGTTTTGATGAAATGTGGTGCCTTTGAATGGCATATTGGTTACTTTAAATTAGGATTTGAAATGGTATTTTGATGTGTGTTGGGTGATGCTTAGGTTCCTTAAAGTGTACATGAATGGGTTGAAATGGTATTTTGATGTGTGTTGGGTGATACTTGAATTTTTGGGTAATTTTGGGTCCACAAGGCTCGAGACACGGCGCAGACTACTCACCAGCGAGGCACACTGCCTGGCGACACAGCCATATGTCATCTAAGAGTTCCTTAGTATTTAAGTCAGTGAGTTACATGGCCTAGCACATGGCCCGACACACAAGCGCAGTGGGGAACCTCGAGAGTTACACTACCGCACACGAGCATGTGACACTACTGTGGTGACCCACCGAAAGAGTTACATGGGCTGGGGACATTGGCATGTGATACAGTCGTGTGAGGCACACGGCCTAGCCACACGGCCATGTGACCCTTATTTCCAATTTTTACATGTTTTTCCTAAACTTCCTGATTTGTTTCAAATTAGTCTCGAATTGCTCCCAAGCTATTTTTATGTCCTTGGGGGCTCGATTTAGGGGCGAAATGTATGTGAATGAATAGTTTATGATACAATTGAATTTATTGAATGTTATGATGTTTTAAAGTTTCCAGCTGATCAAGATATATCAGAACCCTAATCCGGCGACGGATACGGGTTGGGGGTGTTACAGCCTTCAATGTCGCGACACAGGGCTTGGTGTGTCGCGACATCACCTCTATACAAGAAATAATTACGAGCCAAGAGCATTTTGGTTCTCACCGTAACACCCCAAACTCGGCCCAGATGTTATATGTCGACCGCGATGTCACATGATAGGGTGTTTGAAAACTAAGTTTCTACGATAAATTCGTTTTCATTTGTTTACTCTTGTTGACTCCAAAATCCTTACTTATTTAATCGATCGTTTTAAAACACAATTCGTTGCGAAAGCTTTAGAATTTATTTAATTTGTGAAAAATCGAGTTAATTAGGTAAATCTGTCCATCTTAGAAAAACCCCTTTGTTTCAGTGAAAACCATTTGTTTGTTGAGTTTGTGCAGTTATCAAGTCCACGAAGATAGTCTAAAATCAAATAAAAGCAAACAGTCCAAAAAGTCCAATTTACATCAAAAAAATGACCTAGAAAATAATTAAGAAATAAATACCAAAACTAAAATTAAAACAGTTTAAAGTACGTGTGGCAACCGTCAAGTCCTTCACGCACCGATTCGTTAACCTTGGGGATTACCTGTACACATTAAATAGAAGAGGGTGAGTTTACGTAAACTCAGTGTGTAATCCCACAGAAAACAAACAATCAGTTTACAATCATATGCAGTCTTGGCCTAAGCCCTTTCAAGATCAAGCAAGGCGCTTGGGCCTTGGCCCATTACAAATGCGTGATCGCTCACCATGCATGTGGCCTTAACCCATCACAAGATCGCGAATGTAGAGCATACAAAGATTCAATAACAAAGTCCTACCTAACTATCCTCTACACACCATCTCCGTCCAACCCTACACTCCATGTGGGGATTTAATCAACCTACCCATCCCTACACTCCATGTAGTACCGAATGCGGCAAAAAACAATAATTTACACCGAGTCAAGCTAGTATATTAGGCTTAAAAGCCTTTTAGTACACTTCCTCCGAATAATATCAACCCCAACCCAATGCAATGCAACATACAATATTATGTCATGCTATAACAAGTCTATCAGATACACATACAGTTCAGTATACATGCTGGTATATAACATGCTCAGTACGTAATTCACATAATCAATAACACACAATTAAGGGTCTAAGAAGTGCTTATCGACCCTATGAAAGGTTAACAATGACTTGGGTGACTCGCAACCTTAGCAAACATTTCAGTAAAAACGGCTCACACGCCCATGTGGTTCGCCTGCAGGGCCCACACGCCCAGTGTTGGCCTTGGCCCATGTGGATCATACGGCCGCCCAAATTCCCACACGCTGTTTAGCCCGTGTGTCACACACGGCCTACCTAGCCATCACACGGACGTGTCTTGTAATATCCCGGGTTAGGGGCTATTTTGTTGTTGCATGATATTGCATGTGTCTAGTGTGCCGCGTGGCTATTTCTATGTTTTTGGGGGCTTAATCAAGTCTAAGTGTATGCCCTGAGTGAATGGGAAAATTTTGGTTTTTGGGTGTTAAGTCGTGGAGCCGTTGGAGCTAGGTATAAGAATATTATTTGGTGTTTGGTTGCACAAATGAGGAGTTGGCAAAGTGGCAAAGTATGTGCCACTTGGGGCTTGAGTGTGGCGTCAACTACAAGGGGAGAGATCCCGAGTTCAAGTCGCAGAGTTCCCCATTTTGGCTCTCATTTTGACTGGCATGGAGGAAGAGTTAGAAGGCAATTCGAATTTTCCTTGATTCTTGGTCCACCCATTCAAATGGAAGGTGGAGAGCAAGTTGTGGAGGTAGACTTGGTCAAGCTAATTTGAATGTGTGGTAGGAGTTAATGGGGAGTGGTGGCCAAAATTTTGGGATGTTTGGAGGTGTTGGCCAGAACTTGGGAAGCTTGTTGGGGAGTGGCCGGTTGGTGAGTGTGTTAGGGGCTAGTGCCGAATTTCCCTTGGATTGTTGGTGCATTTTCTGGTCTTAGGAGGGTAGCAACATAGCTCTTTCATTTTGTCAAAACAAGCCGAATTTCATAGTAAGTTTCACATTTTGTTTTCTTTTGGCAACCGAAATGCAAGCACATTTGTGCTAATTTCTTTGTTCTCTTGAGTAGGTGTAGCCAATATCTCTTCCCATTTCCTCTTTTCTTTTCAAGTGTGTAAACCAAACCTCTAATCTCTCTTCTTGCATTTTTGATTTTTCTTTCTTTCTTAAAAACTTTGTAGCCAAAAACTCTTCCAAAAACACATTCTTCATCTCTTTTTCTTTCAAAACCCAAAGGTACCTTTCTACTGCTCATTTTTGTTTCTCCTTAAAACCATTTTGCGAAACTTTATTCTCATTTCACTTTATCCTTCTTGTTTTTTTTACTCAAGCCTAATTCTCTTTTCTTTTGTTTAAGTTCTAGCCGAATCTTCCCTCTTCTAGTAGTACTTTGTAGCCGAATTTTGAGTGGGGAGTAATCTCGCTTGTCTTCTTTCAAACGTTGGAGCAAGGTAAGTGGTGGTCGAATGCTCATTTCTTTTCTCTCCTAGTTTTCTACCAATTTTGGGAGGTTCAAAGTTGACTTTCGGCATTGGTTGAAGGGTGTTGATCTCTTATGTCTTGACCGAATTCTTTTAGGGCTTTCGGGATTCAAGCAATCAACGGTCGTTATCCGAACTCGATTGTTTGCCGATTGAATAAAGAGGCAATAAAGAGGTACCCCTAGAACTCCAAGGGGTAGTGTTTGTCACGCCGATCCGATGGAACCGCTGCTTGGGGAGTTCGATCCGATTCTTGGGATGGATTGGTTGGTCAAGCATCGTGCGAGGTTGGATTGCGCGCGCCGCATGGTTCTTAAGACGGCCGAGGGTGAAGAGGTGGCTATGATAGGTAATAGGAGGGATTACTTATCAAATGTGGTATCCGCCTCCAAGGCGCAGAAGATGGTCGTGAAGGGTCGCTGGAGCGTATGTGGTTCATGTGTATGCGCTGGAGGCTAAAGAGTCCACGTAGGGAAGGTTCGCATCATAAGGAGTTTGGCCGATGTTTTTCCCGAGGAGCTACTGTGTTTGCCGCCGATCGCGAGGTGGAGTTCGGGATTGATCTATTACCTTAATCGCGCAAAGGTCTATTGCTCCGTATAGGATGGCGCCAAAGGAATTGGTGGAGCTTAAGGCTCGATCCGTGGAGTTATTGGATCGAGGTTTTATTAGGCCTAGTGTTTCGCCGTAAGTGCGCCGGCACTTTTGTCAAGAAGAAAGATGGCACGATGCGGATGTGTATAGACTACCGCCGCTTGAACAAGCTAACGATTAAACAAGTATCCGCTGCCACGGATAGATGACTTGTTTGATCACCAAGGGGGTCATGGTATTTTCAAGATCGACTTGAGATCCGGGTATCATCGCTTGAAGGTTAAGGAGGTCGATATCCATAAAACAGCGCGCTTGGACTCTGGGATGGGCACTACGAATTTCTCGTAATGCCGTCGTTGACCAACGCACCAGCAGCCGCTTATGGACATGATGAATAGGGTGTTTCAACAAAGATCCGGATCTGGCCTCGCCGTGGTTTTCATAGACGACATCTTAGTGTACTCAGGCGACGAGGAAGAGCATGATAAGCATTTGCGAGTGGTGTTGCGATTTTGAGGAAAAAGCAAATTTCATGCTAAGTTCGGTAAGTGTGAGTTCGCTTAGAGAAGTGACTTTCTTGGGTCATGTAGTGTCAACCGAGGGATTCGAGTAGATCCTCGTAAGATTGAGGCGCTTTTGGATTGGAAGCCGCCTAAGTCGCTGGGCTCGAGATTCTGAGTTTTCTCGTTTGGCCGGATATCACCGGGTTTGTTGAGGGTTTCGCGATAGCGCTACGGCGACCAAGTTGTCAAAGAAAGAAGTTCCGCTTGTGTGGACCGAGAAGCGCAGAAAGCTTCGATAAGTTAAAGAAGATTTTGACCGAGGCTCCTGCCTCTAATTCAACTCCGAGGTCGGTAAGGAATTCACAGTACTATTGCGACGCATCACATACGGGCTTGGGTTGTGTGCCGATGCAAGAAGGTAAGGTTGTAGCTTACGCTTCTCGGCACTGAGGCCACATGAGGTCAATTATCCGACGCATGATTTGGAGCTAGCAATGTAGTCTTCGCTTTAAAGATTTGGAGGCACTACCTGCACGAGAGAGATCGATAGTCTACACGTATCACAAGAGTCCAAGTATCTACCGACTTAGAAGGATTTGAATTTGAGGCAGCGCAGATGGGTCGAAAGGTCGAAAGATTACAACTCGCTCAATTGAGTATCATCCGCAAGGCTAACGTGGTGGCGCACGCGCTGAGCCGTAAGGTTGTTTCTGAGTTAAGAGCATTGTTTGCCCACTTGAGTTTGTATGACGACGGGAGTATTCTCGCAGAGTTGCGTGTTGCCTACTTGGGTTGAGAGCAGATCGAGAGAAACGCTTATTGGATGAGGTTCTGAGTGAAAAGCCGAAGGTTGCAAAGTGCAGCAGGATGGTGGTTTGGAGGGTTACAGCTTGTCTAGTGATGAGGTTCTGTTTCCAAGGTAAGGCTTGTATGCCTAAAGATGTTGAGCTGAGGCAAAGATTCTTCAGACGCACATAGCGCCTCATGCTATGCATCCCGAGGTAGCAAGATGTATAGGGATCTTAGAGAGCGCTTTGGTGGCCTGGCTTGAAGAAGGAGGTGACATACGCTTTGTTGGGAAGTGTCCGACTTGTCACAGGTCAAGGTCGAACATCGCTGTCCGTCTGGGTTGCTTTCACCGTGAAGATTCCTCGGAAGTGGGAAAGGATAACCATGGATTTCGGCTCAAGGTTATCGCCACGCCAAGCAAGAAGGATTCAGCTTTGGGTAGTGGTGGATCGACCGACTAAATCACCGACTTTATCCCGTGAGGGCTGACTACTCACTTTGGCTTAGCGGTCGTATGTTTCGTAGATAGTAAGGTTGCACGGTGTGCCGCTTTGATAATCTCTGATAGGATCCTAGATTCACGCCAAGGTTCCGAAAGCACCGCATCGTGCTCGGGTACTCGCTTGGATTTTAGCACGCCACCCGCAAATCGACGCCAATCGTAAAGGGTTATTCGTGTCTTAGAGGATATGCCGAGAGGTTGTATCTTGGATTTCAGAGGTAGTTGGGAGGAGTTTCTACCATTAGCCGAGTTTGCCTACAACAACAGCTTACCAAGCGAGCATCAAGATGGCACCGTATGAGGCGCTGTATGGTAGGAAATGTCGCCACCTACGTGTTGAACTGAGTTAGGTGAACGCCGCTTGTTAGGACCCGAGTTGGTTGGGTCGAGACCAAGACAAGGTTGTCGATTCACCTCGATTGAAGGAAGCTTCGACCGGCGTAAGTCTTATGCCGATCTTAAGCGAAGAGATATAGAGTTCGCCGTGGGGATCGAAGTTTTCCGGGTCTCGCCTTGGAAGAAGGTGTTGAGGTTCGAAGAAAGGCAAGCTAAGTCCGAGGTTTATCGGGCCGATAAGGTATTGAGACGAGTTGGACCAGAGCGTATCGCCTTGAGTTGCCGCCAGAGCTTAGTCGATTCACGATGTATTCCACGCTTCGATGCTTCGACGTTATCGCCGATCCGCCGCATGTGGTAGCAAAGTGGAAGAGATCGAGGTAAATCCAGATTTGACCATGGAGGAGGAACTCGTGCGATTCTTGATCGAGATGTGAAGGTTCTCGTAGTAAGAAGTCCGTGCCTTTGGTTAAGGTTCTTTGGCGGAATCATGGCGAAGAAGCTACGTGGGAACCCGAGGATATGATGAGACAAAGAATACCCGCAACTCTTCTCGATCGTAATTTCGAGGTCGAAATTATTTTAAGGGGGTAGAACCGTAATATCCCGGGTTAGGGGTTGTTTTGTTGTTGCATGATATTGCATGTGTCTAGTGTGCCGCGTGGCTATTTCTATGTTTTGGGGGCTTAATCAAGTCTAAGTGTATGCCTCGAGTGAATGGGAAAATTTTGGTTTTGGGTGTTAAGTCAGGAGCCGTTGGAGCTAGGGTATAAGAATATTATTTGGTGTTTGGTTGCACAAATGAGGAGTTGGCAAAGTGGCAAAGTATGTGCCACTTGGGGCTTGGAGTGTGGCGCCAACTACAAGGGGGAGAGATCCTGAGTTCAAGTCACAGAGTTCCCATTTTGGCTCTCATTTTGACTGCATGGAGGAAGAGTTAGAAGGCACGAATTCTTCCTTGACTTGGTCCACCCATTCAAATGGAAGGTGGAGAGCAAGTTGTGGAGGTAGACTTGGTCAAGCTTAATTTGAATGTGTGGTAGGAGTTAATGGGGGGGAGTGGTGGCCAAATTTTGGGATGTTTGGAGGTGTTACAGAATTTGGGAAGCTTGTTGGGGAGTGGGTCACAGAGAGTGTGTTAGGGGCTGGTGCCGAATTTCCTTGGATTGTTGGTGCATTTTCTGTCTTAGGAGGGTAGCAACATAGCTCTTTCATTTTTGTCAAAACAAGCCGAATTTCATAGTAAGTTTCACCTTTTGTTTTCTTTTGGCAACTCGAAATGCAAGCACATTTGTGCCGAATTTCTTTGTTCTCTTGAGTAGGGTGTAGCCGAATATCTCTTCCCATTTCCTCTTTTCTTTTCAAGTGTGTAAACCGAAACCTCTAATCTCTTCTTGCATTTTTGATTTTTCTTTCTTTCTTAAAAACTTTGTAGCCAAACTCTCTTCCAAAACACATTCTTCATCTCTTTTTCTTTCAAAACCCAAAGGTACCTTCTCTCCTGCTCATTTTTGTTTCTCCTTAAAACCATTTTGCCGAAACTTTATTCTCATTTCACTTTATCCTTCTTGTTTTTTTTACTCAAGCCGAATTCTCTTTTCTTTTGTTTAAGTTCTAGCCGAATCTTCCCTCTTCTAGTAGTACTTTGTAGCCGAATTTTGAGTGGGGGAGTAATCTCGCTTGTCTTCTTTCAAACGTTGGAGCAAGGTAAGTGGTGGTCGAATGCTCATTTCTTTTCTCTCCCTAGTTTTCTACCAATTTTGGGAGGTTCAAAGTTGACTTTCTAGATTGGTTGAAGGGGTGTTGATCTCTTATGTCTTGACCGAATTCTTTTAGGGCTTTCTGGATTCAAGCAATCAACGGTCATTATCCGAACTCGATTGTTTGCCGATTGCTAAAGGAGGAATCATTGTGGTTCGGGTTTGCTAAGAAACCAACCAATAGCAAGGTGAGGGATCAACATTAACCCCTTTGGTTAACTATTGTTGGCCGAATGTTAGATGTCTAACTCCTATTTGGCCGATTGTAGGATCAAGGATACAAGGAGCTTTAGATCGCTTTTTTAGTATTAAAGGTTGCGCTTTAAGGTGTGTGTAAACTAACACACTACACTTAGTGATATTGTTATTAGACCTGCTTGCCTATTAAAATCATGACAAATGATGGATTATTGATACCCAAACGGGGTATGTGTACGATCCGGGTAAGTCAAGATTGTTACTAGATTACCGATGATCTATATGGTATCATGACTATGTATGTATGTGATATGGGGCATGAGTCAAACATATTAGCATGATATGCATAATTTGTATGATATGCATGATTACATGAGTTGGTTTGTTGATGGGTGATATGAGTGGAGGGGGCAAGATGATTTGTGCCGACGAGCACCGTTGTTTTGGTAACACACTTTGTGACTTTGGGTCACCAAAGGCTTTGGTAGCACATTTGTGTCTTTGGGACACCGGAGGTTGGGCACCTCATTGCGACTTGTCCCCGTGGTTAACACCACCGTGGGTTGGCCCCACTTTGAGATATGGGATCGTCTCGCTAGTGATTGGGTATCACACGATGGGTTGGCCCCATCATTGGATTTGTGACTTCGGTCACCAAAGGTTTTGGTAGCACATTTGTGTCTTTGGGACACCGCAGGTTGGGCACCTCATTGCGATTTGTCCCCGTGGTTAACACCACCGTGGGTTGGCCCCACATGAGATATGGGATCGTCACTAGTGATTGGGTATCACACGATGGGTTGGCCCCATCATTCGATTATCGTGACTACTACGGTCACCGTTGCTTGGGTAGCACATTGTGTCTTTGGGACACCAGGTGTTTTGGTAACACTTTGTGACTATATGTCACCAAAGTGGTTTGGCACCACCAGGGTTTGGTACCACACGGGTAGAAAAGGCGATACGGATGGTTAGGATCGGGTTGCATTAACTATGTTGCTATGTATGATGTGTGTTAGCATGTTGTTTCATCGGGAGCGGATTTATGCATCGAGTCTTTTCGACTCACCCTCTCCTTTAACATTTCAGTGACTCGTAGACGCGGACATGGAGCCGGATGGACTCTCGGGTGCTCATGCCATGCTTAATAAGTTTTACTCCAACTCTATCATTTGGGTACTTTAGTTTAATTATCGTTATTTGGGTTTTAATTTGGATTTGTAAAAGGCCTTTAAACTACGTTTTTTTTTATGGTTATGTTTTAATTAGATTCTCAACCCGCTAACAAATAACTTGGCATGAAATTTTGTTAAAACTTGGAAAGACAACGCTTTCAAAATTTTATCGCAATGTGTTATGAACTATACCATCGGGTATCTCGCTATGTTTTGCTATACAATAAACTCAAACGATTTCCAAATCAAACTCGATTTTCTACTAAGTCTAAAATGTTTCAAAATGGCACTAAGAAACTATTGGAAGTGCTAAATGAAATCAACTCGCTTTTAACTATATACTTGGATAAGTTTTCAAAATCTAATCAAACAAGCCTACTCAAATTTTCCTCAAATTCACTATGTTTTCACCCCACTTCAAACGAAAAATCGATCACTCAAAGACGCTTTCCCCGTAACATACCAGATTCGGGCGTGGTGTCTTGTCCGAGTTTGGGGTGTTACATGTCTTATGTGCACGGCCTAGCCTCGTCGATCACACGCCCATGTCTCATCACACGACCTACCACACGGGCGACCACACGCCCATATGGCGTCGACAGTGAGGTATTTGGCTTTCGCTGAAACCTCGTTTTTTTTATGTTTCTAAGTCTACACCTGGTATTGATTCGTTGCAAAAACACTCCCGAGCACTCCAGAACCTATATTCAACCAACCAAAGCCCAATTTCAGTCACTTAAACCGATACTAAACCAAATTACCAAGAACATATATTCCCAAATATTCCAACAACTCTTACCTTGAACGCACAATAACGAAATCGCACCTCCTCGATACCGATTAAAACCCCACAGTCGCCTAAGAGTCTCCTAAACATGAAACCACTCCATTAATCACTGATTCAAGAATTTTGAAATTAAAACACGCTTACCCCAACTTATCGAAGTAGATGAACTTGAAGGTGGCTCCCACAATGATGATTTTCAAAAATACAGAAACAAAAAGAGTAGGGAAGAGAGAAGAGAATTTCCGGCTATAGAGCAAAACATGGATGAAAAAGAAAAGAAAAATGACAGAGGGGGGGAATAGGCATCGGTTACAGAGAGGGTTTTTGGGGAAAACTGATTCACCCAATCCATTACCCACATTATCTCAACCACCCACTATTCAGTTATTAAATATAACTCAAACTCTCCGCCACCAAACCGAATAAAAATAATCTCCCTTGCCCATGTAGAGATTCGAACTCAAGACCTCTAACCTATTAACACTCCACTTAACCACCAGACCAACAGGCCCATTCTGTTAATTATTTACCAACTTTTACTTAAAAGCCTTCTAACCCAAGATGGGGCTTTATTTAAAAAAAACCAAAATTTTCCCAAGTCATGGCTCGAACTTGGGACCTCCCACACACACCCAGAGCATTTAACCACTGAAGCAGATACACAGTTGTGTCACATACACACAAAACAAAAATAGATATTTCCAGTATGCTACACGCAAAATCAAATGTTAAGCACGAGAATGACATCGACTTAGGGTTAAGGACGATGACCACTCTAAATTCTATAAATAGGCTCATTTAACACATGTTATGGACAACTTTTGTATTGTATAATTTTCTTCTTAGATTTAGTCTTTAGTTTTTTCTTCTTAGGCTTTAGGTTTATTTCAGCTTTTGTTATTTGATTTTGTGGAAGAAATCGATTTGAAAAACATAATTAACCTCTATGAGGATTCTCGCATTTAATTCTAATATAAATCAGTGTTTCTTATAAACTTTATATTTTGAATTATTACTCATGTATACTCTTTCTATCAAGTTTATATTGTTTATGAGATCCATAAGAACTAATCCTCCCGTGGGGATTCATGAGCAGAGGTATGAGTAATTAACTGCTTTGTAGGGTTCTCTTAGCGGATCACTTGCTCAGAAAGGAAGAACATAAACCCTATGCCCGAAAATGCTATGAAGTCATTAAGGTGGGAATTAAACCAAATTCGGTATGGCCTATCCATGAACACCTTAATAGTGAATCGGTCTCTAGACCGTGGAGGTCGAGAGACAAGTAGTTCTTGCCGAACTGTTATTCTAGTGGAAGATCAGAAGATCCTGCTAGGATATCGACTAGTTGATTGAACAAGAAAACCTGGAGCGATAATTGATTATGATTATTGAAGTGAGCTAATCACCCATGCCCAGAGTTGATATATTCTATTATTTGATTTCTCATAATTTATTTCTTTTCTTTCTTTCTTTTTTATTAGCATAGATTAAAAAAAAAAACTTTCTTTTTATTTCATCATAATATAATTCATTTCAAGTACTAATTAGATCTATTTCTGGTTAGGTTAGAATTAATTTAGTGCTCGCCTCCCTTGGGTATGATCCTCAAAGTACTCACCTACTCCGTTGTAACTATATTACAACCTGACCCGTATACTTGCGTATACCACCTTTTTATATATTATTTGTAGGATTTCTACTCTGGATAGTGGTACGTCCGGAGGCTGTCAATTTTCCATAATTAACACACTAACTTGAGCATTCTTCATATTCCTTTAGAATATTCTTAAGGATATCAGCGCCTCTATCAGTAGCTTCTCCAAATATGATGAATCATATGCAAATAGCAGATGAGAAATCTTCGGTCCTCTTTTACTTGCACTTACCCTTTTCACTTTCACTTCCTCTCCCAATCTTAAGAGTGTCGAGTGCCCTTCACAAAAAATTAAGAATAAAAACGGACTTTAATGGATCGCCCTAACGTAAACCTCTTCTTGGTTGAAGTACCTCGCCTACATTACCATTCAAAACAACCAAATAGGAAACGGTGCTAACACACTACATGATAATTGGACTCACGACACAGCAAAGCCCATTTTACTCATCATTCTTCTAACAAAATCTCATTCAACACGATTCTAAGCTTTGTTCATGTCCAATTTCAATGCCATAAGACCTTTCCAACCCAAATGTTTTCTGCTTTAATGTATGAAGAATTTCATAAGCAAGGAGTACATTGTCAGTTATTAAACATCCCAAAACAAAAGCACTATGGGCTACATCAACACAACAATCTATCACCTTCTGAAGTCTATTCACCACAATTTTTGAGATAATTTTGTATAAAACCATACAAAGGTTAATCGGTCCAAATCCATAAAATTCCTTGGTTTCCTACTTTTGAAATTCGTCCGTAATAATCTCACCATAATCATTCTCAAGACCCTAATTTTATTCATCTATTTTTGTTGAGATGCAAAGTCATGAAAAAGGTTGTATTTGCACACCTTATTTCACCAGCTTAGCTCATGCTCTCTCGCTCCAAGTAAATCTCCTTATTCTCCATCTCAAGTTTAATTGTATCTTGACATCAATTAACTCGACAAGAATATCGTCATCCCCGTCTAGACCATCCAATTCCTCCAACCATTTTATAAGGCTCATTTTTTTCCAACTCGTCTCTCCTTAAGGTGTTTTTCCCAACTTTGCAATCCCTTCCGAATACTCTCCAATTTTTGTAAAACATTCCCAAACTCCTTCACAAATCCTTTTAACCTCCTTCTTACAAGAATCCTCCAATGCCCACCAAGCTTCAAATCTCAACCTTCTTTAACCTATCCATCTTTCCCCGATCCGCTTGGATAAGAAGTGGGCAAAGGTCGTAAAAATAATAGGGTAGGTGACTAAATCGAGAATTTAGAAAATAAATTCATCCATTCCACGCTTGCTACTCCTCTATCTAGTTTCTCCCTTATATTCGTTTCATCCAGATTCCCCCTCTCCTAAGTAAACCAAGGCCTCGAAAAACCCATATCTAACAAGTCGCAATCAACTAAGGCCTTTCAAAAATCCTCCATACGTCTCTCCTCTATTATTACCCTTTCCACCTTTTCATTGGTGATCTGTCGTAATTCGATGTAGCAGATTAAGCTAGTTTTTGCACTTGAAGAGCTTAAACATAAGCATTTTAGTTAAGTTTTAATTACGTTTCCGTAGGTTTAGTTAAGTTTAATAAAATGTGTAATTTGAGTGTTTTATTGACCTTAGAGGCCAAATGAGGCCTAAGGGTGAGCTAATATACTTTGTGAGTGTGCAAGAGACCATTAGAAGGTGTACTGTGTAACAGCCCTAACCCCTATCCGTCACCGAAATAGGGTCACGGAGCATTACCAGGGTTTACAAAAAATTTATGTTATTTACTATTAATATTCGAAATCAATCATATCATCCCTTAATTGGGTCCTTAAGGTCCAAAATACACGTCAGACTCAAATCGGGACTAAACCAAAAACTCAGAAAATTTTTCACGAAATTTCAAAATTTTTCTTAGGTGCAGGGAACACACGCCCGTGTGGTTAGGCCGTGTGGTTCACACGGCCAAGTGACACGTCCATGTCTTAGGCCGTGTGGGCATTCGATGTGAAGCACACGGTCGTGTCCCAGCCCGTATTCAAATTATGGTAGCTACTGACTTGGGTCACACGGCCAGCCACACGCCTTGCAAAGTAGGACGTGTGGACAATTTAATTTTCAAAACTAGGTGCGTGATTCACACGGCCAAGACACACGCCCGTGTGTTGGGCCGTGTGTTTCACTTGGCGAGACACACGCCTGTCTCTGCCCGTGTGACCAATTTTGATCATTCTGTTTCTCAATTTTTAAGATGCATGGGACACACGGCCAAACCACACGCCCGTGAGTCTACCCGTGTGGATGAAAATAGGCTATTTTCATGGCCTCTTTTCTCACCCAAATTTTCTTCAACCTATATCAATACTTACATACACATACTAACCAATTCAAGACATTAAAACCAAGCCAATATTAATATTATATAAGATATATCATCACACTTATTCAAACTTACCTTTTGTAAGACTTATATGCTTTCTATAATTCAATCTAACCATTCCAAGGACATATGTATTAACCATATTATAAACTCATATATATATTCACTAAACATACCATCATTAGCCATTCCAATGGCTAGATTATAAACAACTATTCATGTGCCAACATTGGCCAAGTTAGCCTATACATGCCATTATACCAAAATAAGTTTTCTATTTATACCAAAAAGAGCTGAAGGATAATGTGATGGTGCTCTGACCGATTCCAACCTTCACGAGCTTCCGAGCACTATAAAACAGAGGAAAATAAAACAAAGTAAGCATTTAATTCTTAGTAAGTTTGCATAACAGGAATTTAACTTACCGTTTATATTCAATTTAAGTAATCATGTAAATAACATGCATCCTAACAAATTGACCAATTGCCTAATCACATACACTCAATCAAGCAAGTTAGTCATAAATTTCTAAATATTTTTCAAGTAATAAAGATGAGCTCATCATGTAATAACTTTTATACACATATACTTTTCTTATCATATTTCCGTATTTTCTATGATAAATCATCTCAAGTTCAGATTAGCCATGACAGAACTTTGCCCATTGAATTTATTTGAAATACCGATGGATACACATGTAGTACACTTGAAGTGTACAACACTGTAAACCGTCAACTCATATTCAAGGGTACCCAATTAGGGCACATAATCAGGAAGCACTCTCTCGAGCCATATAATAGGATGTTCATGTGAGCCATGTAACAGGAAGCTTATCCAGGCTATAATAGGAAACTCATAAGAGTTTAGAACAGGAAGCTCATTGAGCTAAACAAGTAACTCCAAGAACTATTATCGTGAGCTCCGAATAGCCATATAACGAGGAAGTTCAAGTGAGCCATATCGGGAAGATCAAAAGAGCCTATATCGGGATGCTCATAAAGAGATGTGTTTGTGTCCGCAATATATGCGTGATCACAACCGATTGTATAACAGACGCGCACAAAGAGCTGCGTAGTCCGCAACACATGCATGATTACTACCGATCAGGATGCTCGCAGAACCATGTAACAGAAGCATCGAGAGGGCTTATAACAGATGCTTTTTCAAGTTATGGTGTGTTAGCAACATATGCTGAACCACAACTAATACGAGAAATCCTGTATCAATCGACTTTCATTTATTCAAATGGGATTTGACATTTTTCGGGCATTGTCGGATATGTGATCATTTCATATATTTATAACATTTATACAATTCACATAAACACATTCAATTCAAGCATATCAATATACACAATTTAGTTACACGAACTTACCTCGATAAACGTTCGTATACAATGATCTACTAATCTGATACTTTTTGTTTTCCTCGATCCAACTTCGTACTAGGTGTATCCGGATCCATATAAATGAATTTAACATCAATTTAATCTATTTCATACTCAATTTAATTCAATTCACACCCTAGGAAAAATTACCATTTTGCCCCTATACTTTTCATAAATGACGATTTCGTCCCTAGGCTCAAAAAATGAAATTCGTGCAATTTAATCCTTATTCCAAGCCTAACCAATTTTCACATATAACATTTACATCACATATATTTCATAAAAATCAGAAATTTTCCATTAATTTTACATCTTTACAATTTAGTCCCTAAATCACAATTTCATGAAAATTCACTATACAAAAGTTGTTTATCTATCAACAACCTTTCATTTTCTACCATAAATTTCAATTTTTTAGCATATTCATCCATGAAAAAATTTCAATACTTTTATATCTTTTCAAATTGATCCCTAAAATAGATAGATTAAGTTATTACGATCTCGAAAATATAAAGATTACTAAAAACGAGACATGATTGCTTACCTAATTAAGCTTGCTTGATTTTCTTTCTCTTTCTTAGGGTTTCCATAGAATTTGGGGAAGAAGATGATATAAAATGATGACATTAAACATTTATTTTATTTATCATCTTTTATTTATTACAATTTCCAATTTGGTCATTTTCTTTTTCTAATTTTTCATGGATGAATCATCAAAAATATCTACTAACTTTTCTTAATGGTCTAATTACCATATAAGCACCTCAAGTTTTGAATTCCATAGTTATTTGATACTTATAGCTACTAGAACTCAACTTTTGCATTTTATGCAATTTGGTCATTTCTATAATTAAACATGAAATCGGTAAAATTTTCTTATCGAAATTTTCATACGTCTTTCCTATCATGATGCAAACCATGCAATAATTTTAAAACAAATTTTCTTTCTGAATAGGATTTGTGGTCCCGAAACCACTGTTCCGGTTTTACTAAAAATGAGCTGTTACATACTAACTCAATATTGGTCGTTAGGTTGCAACACCGAGCATTTGATGTCGCAACATAGGGAGCAGAATAGAAGAATTCCAAGACTGCCTTCAATGTCGCAACATGGTTTAAGGATATCGCGACATACCCTTGAAGTTGAGCATACTGCCCTCAATGTCGCGATACAGGACCTAGTGTGTCGCGACATCACCTCTGTATGGGAAATAATTATGAGCCAGAGACGTTTTGTAACAGCCCATTTTTAGTCAAATCGAAACAGTGGTTTCGGAACCACAAATCTGAGGTCAAAATAATTATTTTTATTATATTAATGTTTACGACATGATAATATGATTGTGTGAAAATTTCGTTAAGAAATTTTATCGTTTGATGCTTAATTTAATAAAAAGGACTAAATCGCGTAAAGTACAAAAGTGATGTTCTAATAGCTAAAGGTATTAAATGGCTATGAAATTAAATAGTTAAGGGATTTATGTTGCAATTAGCCCATTGTTATTATGAGTGGACAAATATGGCCATTAATTAGGTTATTTTAATGGTTTATTATTAAGGTTAATTTAGTAATTTATGAAATATGATAAGTAAAAATAAAGAAAACATTTTTGTCATCTTTTAACTCATCTTTCTCCACCAAAAATACAAGATAAAAACTTCCATGGAAGTAAAATACAAGAGAAAAACTTCCATGGAAGTTTTCTAGGTTTGGCCACTTCAAGGTTTAATTGTAAGTTTGTTTTTGTCCCGTTTTTAATGATTTCTATGTTTTTGAAATCGTTGCAGCTTTATCTAGCTAACCGAAGGACTAATTTGCAAAACTGTTAAAGGTTTAGGGTTTTTCCATTGATGAAATAGCTTGTGTTTTGATATTTAACGGTAGAAATTGTATGCTTGTTGTTAGATAAACAACATTTGTAAAGTGATTTTTGAAAAAATTATCATTTAGGGATTAAATTGAGAAATGTTGAATTTTTATGGTTAAATTGTGAAATAAATGAAAAATAGGGGCTGCTAGGGACTTAATTAAAATTCGGCTAGCATGGGTATAAGTTTAATTTCATGAATTTGTATTTTTATGAGAAAAGGACTAAATTATAAAAATGTTAAAATATTAGGGGCAAAAGTGTAAAGTTGCCTTAATGTGTATTTTGGATTAAATTGAATATAATGATAATTAAATAAGTTAATTTTGATTACATTTAGATCAAGAAAAGTGAAATTCAGATTTAGATCGGGAGAAAAACAAAGTATTGGACTAATCGACTTATTTTATCATTTTTGCAATCGAGGTAGGTTCGTATGTAATAAGCAGTGTTATAATTATGTTTTAAATGCTTTGATATTGCATAAATTGTGAGTACGACCTTGCGGATACATTCGACGATGATTCGAAAAATGTGAAATCCCGGTTGAACCTTAGGAATAGATTAGGATATGAATGACATGCCATTAGGGATTATGTGATTTGGGTCTTTGGTTCAGACGCCCTACTCTGGTGGTGAGTTATCCAAAGATGTGTTGCGAGATACTTGTCGACTTGTGTGAGCAAAGACCGTGTAGCCGTCATGACCGTCGACTTGTGTGAGCAGACCGTTGATAGCTCGAGAGTGAGCATTATATGTGATATGAGATTGAGATAGCTTCGGCTATATATGTGGCACTTAGGTGCGAGTTTCCTGTATCCGATAGTATTCCGAATGGTTCAACGGGTATATCAAGATATGAAATGGTGAGAAATAGACAAGTATCAAGATGCAATTATGTATGGAAACTATGTAAGCATCGAATCCATGAAAGTTATGAGTTTATTGTTAATTATGTGATTGAATATATGTTAACATTGTGGTTAAATGTTTTATAGTATGTTATGTTCATATTATGAATGGTAATTGAATTGTGAGCTTTACTTATTATTTTTATACAAGCTTACTAAGCTTTATAGCTTACATTGTTTATTTTTCCGTGTTTTATAGTGAAATCAAAGCTAGCTCGGATTTAGGAATCGTCGGAGATCTCATCACACTATCAAGCTATCATTTTGGTACTTTTGAATATATGTTTATGGTTATATGGCATGTATAGGAGTTTGGTCTTTTTGATATATTTTAGTAATGGATTTAACCTTTTGAGTTGTCTTGTAAATGATGATGGATGTATTATGATTTAAGCCATGTGATTTGGCTTGTATTTGGCATGTTTTGCTCATGTATATATATGTGTAATTGATCTTGTGATGTGTGGTTGATTAGTGATAGAAGATGCTTGTTATGAATAGGCATTATGGATATCAAATGGTTAAGTTTTGAATATTGATATACTAGTGAAC
Organism: Gossypium sturtianum; assembly: GCA_025698515.1. Taxonomy (NCBI): domain Eukaryota; kingdom Viridiplantae; phylum Streptophyta; class Magnoliopsida; order Malvales; family Malvaceae; genus Gossypium; species Gossypium sturtianum. Next base: position 134,487,050 of record CM046943.1, on the reverse strand, counting down.
TTAGGCAAAATAATGCATGTTTGAAAGTGACCATTAGGTGAATTATGAATGTGAAGTTTGGTATGAAATTGAATGGCATATTGTGGTATTTGTGTATCTTGTATATATTGGTATTGAAATGGTATGATTTATGCTTAGTTGAGGTTGGATGAGTGCCTATTTATGTCATGTTTGGTGCCATTTTGTTTGGTGTAGGTGTATACAAAATTGAGTGGCAAGATGACTTGGTAAATAGCTTATTTTGTCCACACGGGCAGAGACACGGGCGTGTGTCTCAACTGTGTGTGACACACGGTCAGGTTACACGGCCGTTTGTCCCCTGGTGTTGAATTAAAAATCAAGCTAGTATGCTCCACACGGCCTAGCACACGGGCATGTGACTTGGCCATGTGGCATAAGTCAGTATACCCCACAGGTTTGGCACGGCCTAGCACATGGCCTGACACACGGGGGTGTGTGGCAATTTTGAAGGGCACACGGGCTGGTCACACGGGCGTATGGTTGGCCGTGTGACCCAAGTTAGAGAGTTACACGGGGTCGGACACGTGCCGACACGGCCATGTGATCCCATTTCGATTGTCCACATGGCCTGTGACACGTGCATGTCTTTGGCTATGTGAGACACACAGCTGGGCCACACGGGCGTATGTCCCCTGTAATGTTGTAAAATTTTCTAAGTTTTCCAAAAATTTCATAAGTTATCGATTTAGTCCCGAACCATCTTGGATGCATGTTTAGAGCCTCGTAGGCTCGTATTAGGGACAATGTGAATGATTTTGAATGATGTTTATTTGAAATTTGAGAATGTATGTAAAATGTATGTTTAATTGTATAATAAGTTCGGTAATGCTCCGTAACCCTATTTCGGTGTTGAATACAGGCGAGGGGTGTTACACGTTTTGGTCCACACAATCAAATGTTAAACACAATGACGATAGCTGACCTAGGGTTAAGGACGACAGTCACCTTAAAGTTTATAAATAAGCTCATTTATCACATGTTAAACACACTTTTTAGATTGGATAGTTTTCTCTTTCGATTCAGTCTTTAGTTTTTCTCTTTTCTTAAGTTTTAGATTTTATTTCTGTTCTTGTTATTTACTTTTGTGGAAAAATCAGATTATGGAATTACTGTCAAACTCTGTGGGGATTCTGCACCTAATTTAAATACAAATCAGGCTTATTCTAAACTCTATTCTTGAATTGTTCTTTATGTTCATTCTTTCCATCAAGTTTATATCGTTTATTAGATCTATGAGGAACTAATCTTCTTGTGGGGGATTAGTGAGTGGAGGTATGAATAATTAACTGTTTTGTAGTGATTTCTTAACGGGTCAGCTATTCAGGAAAGGAAGAATCTAAACCCTAGGTTTGACAACCCTAGGAAGTCATCAAGGTGGGAATTAACCCAAATTTGGTATGGCCTATCTATGAACACCTTAACTCTGAATTAGTTTGGACTTTAAGATAGGGAGATAAGTAGTTCTTGCCGACTTAGTACTTCAGTGGAAGAATCGAAAGATCCTATTGGGATATTGACTAGTTGATTGAAAAAGAAAACCCGAGACGACAGTTGATTATGATTACCAAAGGAAGCTAATCACCCATGCCCAGATTTGATACATATTTGATTATTTGATTTCTCATTTTTCGTTTATTTACTTTTCTTTTATTTCCTTTCTTATTTTTAGTATTGTTTATCAAACTCATTCTTTTAATTCTTCGTACTATAATTCGATTAAAGTACTAATTAGATCTATTTATGATTATATTAGAATTAATTTAGTGCTCGCCTGCCTTGGGTACGATCCTCGGAGTACTTACATACTCCATTGTAACTATATTACAACTTGACCCGTATACTTGCGGATATCGCTTTTCACATCTTTTGTGTAGGATTTCTACTTTGGATGTTGGTACTCTTGGAGGCGGTCAATTGGCATATAGAATTTCATTAAAATCGCCACACACACCCTACGACATTCACAATTTATTCTCAACCGTCGTAATAAATTCCATGATTCTTATCTATTCGGAAGCATCGGATCCTCGTAAAACCTTGTAAATCTCCACTTTCTATTATCATCACTCTCATTGATCTCCATATCTATATGTTTATTTGAATAACTTCTCATCTAAACCAAATAGTTCCCATTCCACGTAAGACTAAGACCTCTTTGGGATCGCTTAGTCGGAACATCTATTCCATTATGAAAACCATATCTTTTTCTGAACATGTTCCATTCTAATTCTATTCAACTTTGTCTCCATAAAGAAGATCATGTGGGCTTATAAATCTTCAAATTTTTGAAGTCTTCGAATAGCCTGTGAATTCCCAAATCGCAGACATTACATGTAACACCCCAAACCCGCCCACAAGTCCCGTCCGGATCTGGTTATGTCACCTGCGAATGACGGTTAAAAATCTTTGTCTTTAGAGTAAAACTTGAAAATTTTGTTAACTTTCGGAAGTAAGTCCATTAAAATTATTAAATAATATAAGCTTGGTTTGAATTAAAACTTTATTATAATTTATTATAATATAAATCCTTTGTAAAAATATTACTAAATACGATATAACCTTTATCAACTATAAACAGAGTACTTTAATCAAAAGTGGCCCTTATTACATCAAATAAATTCCCAAAATGCGGATAATATAAAAATCACTATTAATTAACTAAACAAGTAAAACATCTATCTGCATGAAAATCATTCGCATGGCCACCTTTGTATCTACCCCAACCCGGTCCATTACTCACGACTCACCGCGATGTTGGATAAATAATTGGGTGAGTCATACAGACTCAGTGTGTAATTTAACCACTGATATCCACCCACATATTAGCCACAATCAACCCAATTATTAAATGCGATATGACATAATTAAATATTACCACAATCTGGGCTTGGCCCACAATCAAATTAGATTCAAGCACTGGGCTAGGCCCTTTTTCTCAATAAACCACATATCAACTGGGCTTGGCCCATTTCCACGTATGTTCCCAAAACATACCTATCCACATGTCATATTGGGCTTGGCCCATTTCCATATCATTTTATAACGGAATAATGCAACATGAAACCCAACCCAAACCTAGGGTCCATCCGCTACACACCCCCTTATCCAGCCTACCACACACCAGGGGACTATCGAGTCACCCTCTCCTTTTCCCTCCAAAAAGGCAACCAATGCCATCCACGATGTAGCGTATAGCTAACATCAAACCACGATGGAGCACACAAAGAATCCATCAAGCCACGCGATATGGCATAAAGCCCATATCAATCAAGGTAACCACGCCGAACCAAATCGCAAAGATCCACAACGCGACCTCGATCGGCGCCAATCCATGATGTAGCACAAAGTCGACATCAACCACGTACATCAAGTACACCCGCACCTTCTTTCAAAAACCCACCCATGCACATGTAACATAATATGATGCTGAGATGATGCATGTACATGATATTCACAAATATAGGCATGCTCACATAGTTAAAATCAATTATCACATATTAGCCAATTTGCTACTAACTCAGTCGTCATCATACCCCTTTAGGGTATCCATTACACATATGGCAATCGCATTCATTAGTAAACATATAACACAACAGATATCATACAAATCCGGAAACAATGGTCTAACCACACACCTTATTACTTGGAGTTCTAGACTCTCGATCCTCGACGCTATCGTTTAGTGAGACTACGGCCATTTGCCTAACGTTTTTCGTTGTTGGCCTACACCACGTGGCCAATCTCGCATGCCTGCAAAACGGATCTCTTCTTGAACTTTGGGATGGGAGCTTTCCCTTGCCCAATTTGGTCGCACTCGCATCCATCGACGATACTTAATCGTAACCACACGATTAATCACGCAGAATCAAAACCTACAAATATCGAATCTAGATCACCTATTAACATCCTTACCAAATATCGAGATCCCGGGCTTTCTCTTTGCTTCGTCGATTTGCCCTATAACCAAAGTCGAGTGGGTCAACACCTAAGTACTCAAAATAAGGCCCATATCCGAATATTAATGAATCACTTACCCCTTACCTTACAACCGACTTGGTTTCCTACCAAATCCCGAGTCAAGCGATGGTTCACCTTTGATAATAACATGTTTCCAAACAAAAACCGAAATCAGTTCTTACCTTGAAAGAGTCGACAGAACACAAGGATGGGATAGCAATAGGCATTCGGCTACCATTACTTACCTTGATGAGTCTAAACCGAGAGATTCCCTTTAAGCTCCTTGGTGTCTGCTCTGATAACACAAAACAAAGCATCACCTTGGCCCTTAGAGACATTCGGCCATACCAAAACTAAGGCCAACCATTCGGTTTGGCCACTAAAACAAGGAATTCATAAATCGATTACTAAGGGCGAAACATACTTACCACTCTTGCTTAAGATTCGGCCAACCACACTAGGACACCAAGGAGATTTCGGCTTCAAGCAACAAAGAAACACCTAACACTTTCTGGCTTTAAAACAAGTCACGAGAACAAAAATAGGTGAATGCTATAGTGGTTCGGCTCAAGCTTCCACAGAATAAAAGAAAAAGAGGAAGTGTTTTCCTTGACTTGGTTTCTGCAAGAGGCTAAGGGAAGAATTAGAAATAATTTGGCATAAAAGAAATGGGGCTAAAATTCGGTTAAGGGATGAGCACACCCCTATTTATAGCCTTCTGGTCACTACTCCCACGTGAAGAATCCATCATTCAACCATCACTACTAATTCAAATTAATTTGAATTAGACAACTCCTTCACTATTTAATCCATATTTATCTCTTTACCAAATCAAAAACAATAACCCACTAATGTACCATTATCTCTAATTTCAACTAAAATAATCCTCTAATTATCTAAAATAATAAAATAATCAAATGCTTATCACCTCCTACCAAAATTAATTCAAAAAGCTAAACAACTCCAATTAAATCTTATTTTCATCCATTCAAAAACAATTTGAATGGTTCCACTATTATCCCACCTATTAAAATAAAGATTAAAAAAAACAACCACTAGATAAAATAAAACCTTATCCTCACCTACCTAAGACTCCATGTGCCGTCCACACCTTCAAATTGCTGCCAAAAAGAATAAAAACATTAAAACTCCAAATGCCACTCTCTAGGTTCGAACCCGGGACCAAACTGCTGCACACCTTTCCTCCAACGCCCAGGCCACTCGGCCACTTTGATTTTTATGCCATAAAGCCACACCATTTAATTTTTAAACCCTTCCTACTCCAGCCCATAACCGCATATAAAAATAAAACACGCCCAAAATGTCGCTGCAGTTCTCGAACCAGCGCCCCGCTCACCTCTAGCTCCTATGTGCACGACGACGAACCACTTGGCCAAGTTGTTTGCTTGTGTCAAAAACACGCCCCAGCTCCTTTTAAGGCTTCCTACCTTGCAACGGCAACATCCAAAAATTAAAATCAGTTTGTTGCCGCTTGACTCGAACCAGTGCCCTCAATGGTGCAACTTCCACCCTTTTAGCAACGCATTGAGCCACTTTGCCAATGCCTTTCTTGTGCCATAACCTTCCAAAATTATTTTAAGGCCTTCTTGCCCCATTTCCCCTTTATTCCCTAAAAATCAAAAAATTTCCAAAGCCTTTCCTTTTCATCCAAGCATTCTTAAACCTCTAAAACACATCCAAAAACACCCAAAAACCTTCCAACACTGGAATTATACCCAAATTGCATAGCCCCTAAATTAGGGTGTTACATTACAACTTAGAAGTTTCATCTGCGCTCATCGGCTTGCCTCCTAGCAGACCACCAATCTTATCTAAAATGGAACTATGTTTAGTTCCTCATTGGTTACCAAAGAAATCTTTCCGACTAGAAACACTGCATCCATAATTTCCATCTATGGTCTATTCTTTCCGTCTCCATTATCAATTGGATTATCATCCAAATCATGTTCCATTTCCACCCTCCTTTCCCCTACAAAACCCCCCATAATCAACCTCCTTGCTCTTGTATTCCTTCTAGATTGAATCCCAAAACAGGATTGTTGTGGTAGTTCTCCTTGATTGAGCCTTCAAAGATATATCTCATCCATATTCCAGACATTTGACTCCAAATTCAAATTTATAGGATAAAGTTTGTCATTGTGACCCAAACGCCCACATAAGAAACAAAAAAGAGTAAGTCTCTCATATCTAAAGTTCGCATAAGCAGACTTCAAAGCAGAAATCATTATTTTCTTTCTGCACTTCAATGGCCTTTTAATGTCCACTTTTACCCGTATTCACATGTAGTTTCTCAAACCCGTTGAATCATATTCCAAGAAACTACCAATAAAATCTCCCAATTGAATCATCACTTTTTCCGAATATGGATAAATCAAAGGATGCATAAATAAAAGGAACCCCACTAATTACCCTTTCAATATCCAACTCATGAAAAAGTTGAAATGATACCACAAATTTGCCATTGTTCATAAGCTGAATTTTGAGATCCCACTGCAGACGGAAGATTCAAACCTCCTCATTCTCCATATTCAATATTCAATCCACCATCTCCTCCTCCATCGCCATGGAAAGAATACCGCATTCCAAAGGCATAATTGTACATTTTTAATTAATATTTACTAATGTTTTGCACTTGCTAATATCCAACTTGGAACAAGTAAATAGAAACAAACATACAGGAAGCAAAAGGATTTTCCCTTTATAATAGTTAAATTTAGTGGGATGTATAAAAATATTAGCTGGAACTAGAGGTGTACATGGGCCGGGCCCGAAATGTGGGAGGGTTTGGGCAAAAATATAGGCCCGAAAAATGGGCTTGGACAAAAAAATAAGGCCCGTTTAAAAAATGAGCCGGGCTCGGGTAAGGCATTTTTGGCTCAGTGCGGCCCCTACTACCCGAATTCACTAAAGGAAAAAAAACTATTTTTAATATTATTTTCTTATTGTTTTTCTCCTTATTTTGCTACCATTTTACTATTATGTTTCTATTATTTTGTTGTTATTGTTTAGATATTATATAAAACTTATTTTATTGTTAATTTTGTTATTATTTTAAAGACATTTGTTAATTTTGTTATTATTTTAGAGGCATTTGCTTGTTAAGTTGCATCTATTTTAGTGTTATTTAAGTCTACATATTTTTAAAATTTATTTTCAATTTGTTGAAAAATATTTATTTTGATTTTTTAGTATTTTTGATGTATTATATATATTTAAAAATTATATAAAATAATATAAAAATTAATACGGGTGGGTTTGGGCCGGGCTGAGAGTTTTAGCATTTTTATATGGGCCGGGCTTGGGCAAAATTTTAGGCCCATTTTTTGGGCCTTGCCCGACCCAACCCAATAAACGGGCCTAAATTTTTAGTTGGGCCCGGCCCGGCTCATGTACACCTCTAGTTGGAACCCATACTTACTAGTTGTGGGACTTATCCACTTAAATGAACTTTTTAGTATTTATTGATGAGGTAACTTAATTACTATAGTTCACTTACTTTATTTTACATTCTTCTTGTGATATTTTTAAAAAATGGACAATTGGTGTGAGACAAAAAGCTCCTAAGCTGTTATATTTAGAGATATGTTTGACAATTGCCATTGTTTTGCTGCAATTTCCATTTTCACGTTTTTGTCAATCAGTGCACGGTGGATCCTGAATACTATTGGCTTGAATTGACCCTCCACTGATTTAATTTTTTTTTTTTTTTTTACTTAACATAAGTTTTCCGTGAGAAACACCAAAAGTATTTTTCTTTTACTTTCCATTTAAGCAACTTATTTTTAATATTTTTCATGAAATAATATTTAATGTATTATCATTATATGTATAAGTTTAATTTATCATTAATGAATAGTAGTAAGTTACTTCATTAATATTTTTTTGATACAATACTTAAAATGATCTATAATCCCTCCCTAACTTTTAAATAGGAGGATAATGCATTTCAACGCACTCGAGCTCACATCCTCCCGCATCGACAACAATACCGATGCCAATTGAGCTAAGACTCAATCGACTTATTGATTGGTGTTTACTTGTTAATCTTCGAATATTTACTTTATTTTGCTTATTGTTGTGGTGATTTATCATAATTTATTGATGGTAAATTAGACTTATGCATTGATAATATATTGAATATTATTCCATAAAGAAATTATTAAAAAATATATCATGAAGCGGGTAAAAGGGGAACTTAAAAGTAAAAACAATTCACTTTGGTGGAGGGTCAATTCAAGCCAATAGCATTCAGGTTCCACCTTGAACTGATTGACAAAAACGTGAAAATGGAAAATGCAGCAAAACTTTGGCAATTGACAGATATATCTCTATAAATACAACAGCGTAGGAGCTCTTTGTGAATATCACAACAAGAAGATATCGTCTCATTTTTATAGTGTCCTTTTCAAACTCAATTACTAGGTAGAGAAATGTCTTCCATGTCCAACGTCAATCGTTGCTCCGTCAACTATCATCCTAGTATTTGGGGTGATATTTTCCTTTCATGTCCCTCCAAAATGGTAAACAATTACGTCTGCTTGCAGATGATTCATATATAGATGTGTTTGCATGCAAATACAAATATATTTATGTTTTAATTTCTTCTGTGTGTGTGTGTGTTTGCATGTGAGTACGAATGAAAGTGATTGCCACCCCTAAACTTATTTTTATGATATTCTTATGAGCCTTAATTACAACTATGCAGAAAATAGATACTGCAACTCGACAAGAATACGAAGAACTGAAACAAGAAATAACGAGGATGCTTATGGTGGCTACTGATGGGTCGTCTCAAAAATACCGTTTAATTGCTACAATAAAACGCTTAGGTGTGAGTTACCTTTTCGAAAAAGAGATAGAGGATGCTTTACAGACTAATTTCCATCACCATGGATACAAAGCTGCCCAAACTCTTGAGTATACTTCTCTTCAATTCCGATTGCTTAGAGAGAATGGTTTTAATGCTCAATCTGGTAAATTTATCTACTCTATGCACTCTATAAAAGATATTTATATATTTGGTGATAGTTCAAGAATTAAGATTTAATTTCTATATGTACAATTCCTTAATCGAACAGAAATATTCAACAATTTCAAAGATGACAAAGGAAATTTCAAGATATCCTTAACAAGTGATGTCAAAGGCTTGCTAGAATTATATGAAGCGAGTCATTTTCTTGTTCATGGAGAGCATATACTAGATGAAGCACTTGCTTTCACCACCACTCATCTAGAGCTTGCCCAAAGAATTGGCATTGAGCGTCCCCTTTCAGCACTAGTCTCCCATGCCCTGAAACGACCAATTCGTAAGGCTTTGCCAAGGTTAGAGGCAAGGCAGTACATTTCCCTATATCAAGAAGATGATTCACATGACAATACGTTATTGAAGTTCGCAAAGTTGGATTTCAACTTATTACAAAATTTGCACAAGGAAGAACTAAGCAAGATCTCTAAGTGATTGCTACTTACTAATCCTCATATGAAATATCTTTTGAAAATTTCTCCAATAATTATTAACTTTTGAGGTAATGGTTTACATAATTTCAGGTGGTGGAAAGATTTAGATTTTGCAACAAAACTACCTTTTGCACGAGATAGATTGGTTGAATGTTATTTTTGGATATTAGGAGTGTACTTTGAACCCCAATACTCCTTTGCAAGAGAGATAATGACAAAAGCAATAGTCATGGCATCAACCATGGATGACATATATGATGTACATGGCACATATGAAGAACTTGAACTCTTTACAAATGCGATTGAGAGGTCTGCAGTATCTATGTTTACAGTATTACAATTAACTTATTCTATGTCTTCAAACAATTAGAATTTGACTGAATCTTAAATTTTAATTTCAGGTGGGATACCAGCTTTATTGATCGGCTCCCATCATACATGAAAGTTTTCTACAAAGCACTCTTAGATCTTTATGAAGAAATGGAGAAAGTGATGACCAAGCAAGGAAAATCATACAGAGTCCAATACGCAAAAGAAGCAGTAAATTCACATTAACAAAACCCTTTTTATTTCATTTATCATTACTTATTTAGTTCAAAAGAGATAATTTCTGTGTATATATCTTTTTTTTTTTCAATTTTCAGATGAAACAATTATCTCAAGCTTATTTTATTGAGGCCAAATGGTACCATGAAAACTACGTACCGACGGTAGAAGAGTACATGAAAAATGCCTTAGTATCTTCTGGCTACCCCATGGTTACAATCACATCTTTTGTTGGAATGGGAGACGTCGTTACAGAAGAAACCTTCAATTGGGCAACTAACAACCCTAAAGTCGTAAGAGCTTCTTCGATGATTGCCCGTCTCATGGATGATATCGTCTCACACAAGGTACCAGCCATTGTACTCTTATTTCTTACTACTTTAATAGTCTCAAATGTTAGATTGCATAATGTTTGATTTTGCATTTGCATGAAAATAAAATAAAATAAAAATTATTAGCGCATGCGATTTGAGCAAGAGAGACATTGTCAGTGGCGAATCCGGGAGGGGCTGGCATGGGCGCCGGCCCCCCTAAAAGGTAAAATTTCCATTTAAGCCCTTCAAAATTTTTAAAAATTTTAAATTAGTAAAGGTAAAATTACACTTTGACCCCCTAAAATTATAAAAATTCAATTTAATCCTTTACAAATTAGAAAAATATAAACTATAAAAAATTAAAATTTCATCCGCCCCCTAAAAAATTTTCCTGGCTTCGCCTCTGGACATTGTGCATCGGTGGTTGAATGCTACATGAAGCAACATGGAGTTTCAGAAGAAAAGGCATGTGAAGAGTTAAAGAAGCTAATTGATACTGCTTGGAAAGATATAAACCAGCACTACACCAAAACAGACTTTTAGCGGCGTTTTTTTGGGCCTTTAGCGGCGTTTTTAAGCGCCACTAATAGTACTCGCGGCGCTTTTAAAAGCGCCGCAAAAAATGCCGCTACAGAAACCGCCGCAAAAATTAGTGGCGTTTTTTTAAAAACGCCGCTATAGGTAGGGAGCTTTTAGCGGTAGCTTTTTAAAAAACGCCGCTATAGGTAGGGGCTTTTAGCGCGCTTTTAGAAAAACGCCGCTATAGGTAGGGAGCTTTTAGCGTACGCTTTTTAAAAACGCCGCTATAGGTAGGGCTTTTAGCGCGCTTTTTAGAAAAACGCCGCTATAGGTAGGGAGCTTTTAGCGGCGCTTTTAAAAAAACGCCGCTAAAGGTAGAGACTTTGCGCTTTTTAAAAACGCCAGCTAAAGGTAGGGAGCTTTAGCGCTTTTCGTAAAAGCACGCAGCAGTGGGGCTTTAGCGCGCTTTTAAAAAACGCCACTAATTTGCCATGATTTGCTTTGTACTTTTTCCCAATATCCTACCCTCCTGCGGTAAAACCCGATACCAATAACAAAGAACAATTGCATATAATTCCAACCCAATGCAACAAATAAAACATTTAATTCTCATTAAAAGCATTAAATCTAAACAAATACTTCAAATTTAATAAAAGATAATATTGATTAAAAATGAATCATAATTCAAACAATTCTTAGAATAATGTTTAAGCAGTAACAATGTTAAAAAAATCTTACAATAAGAAAAGAAATGTCTAAGATGGCGGCCTCTGCATTCTTTGCTGAACATATTCATCATAACTGCAGGTTTGTGTTGGAGTTCTTCATACTTTCGTGCGCTTCGCCTCCGCGGCTTGCGCCTAAAGCTCTAAGTTGAGCAACATGCTCCGCCTCTCTCGCTCTTTGCCTCCGCTCTAAGTGAGAAATTTGCTCACCGTGCTCGCTTCCATCGGGGATATCTGTTCTTTCGGTCTCGAACTTCAAGCACGAGATTGACTCCGGAAGGCATGTATTGCCGGAGCCGGATCAAAATATTGGGTCGGAGTAACACACGATCCTTGACATCGAACCCGACCATACCTTGTAAGACCCAAAACATTAGTGATAATTACATTATAAATATACTCAAGATTAACAAAACTATCAATCGAAGCGATCGTACCTTTCGGGACCCAAAACATCAGCAATAATCATGTTATCAACCTCGTCGAGATTAATGAATCGCCGATTTAAACAACCGCTTCATACTCCGCTTCTTCTCCTTTAGTTTATCCTAATAAATCAATAAAAGAGTTAGAAACGAAATATATAATAAAAATGAATGGAACATAAGTTAAAATTAGAAATTTAAAACTACAAACGATGAATTAAACCATTATAATTAAGCATTATAAATATTTAAATAAAATAAGCATTTATTAAATAAATATACCAAAATTTCTGCAGCCTCGGATGTCATCGGAGATCCATCCTTCTTCCTATGCGTAATGTCAAAAAGTTGAAGCCGTCCAACTTTTTGACCTGACGAAACTTCCTACATTATAGCGAGAAAAATATAAGTTAATAGTATAAATCATTAATATTTGAAAGAAGTAATAAATTATAATACCTCAAATTTCGACCACACGAGCAAAACTTCGAACTCGCCGTGTGCGTGAAATGTTTTTCTGTCACGCTTGTTCCAACTCGCTCACGGTCCTACATAATGGGATTTGAATTAATTATATTGTAAATACGATAAACCGAAAAATTTCTAAGACTTTGAAAGTGCGCAATACCTCTCCTTTCTTTGAATTCCGAATCTAACTTGATCTTCCCATTGGTACCTCAACATTCCCGTGGGACATTTCGCAGATTTTTCGTCGAGGTGATGTCTTTTTAAAATATTGTTTTTAGGGTGCTTTTATTGTCTCTCCATTTTTTGCCCAACGTCTTCTTAATATAGTCATCGGAGACCTCTAAATCAAATCTACCTGAATTTTTTTAAAAAGTTAATATAAATGAAGGTTAAATGAAAGTATTATAAATTACATTCACCTTCTATTACCTTAATATTTTCGAGAGCTCGATTTTTGTTGGCATCGGGCATGTGATGCCATGATTCATAGTTAATGGGCAACATATTCGAATTTCGTGCTATAATGCCCAAATAGCACTGCCAACAATCGAGCTTGGATCCGATAGGCTGGCCATGATCGTTTCTCCTTACTATAACACGCTGGGTAGGCTCTAAGTCATATAAATCTGTAAGCAATGTCGTCCCAGAGCTCTGCGCGTCCCACCACCCTCAAATGAAAAATGATATATTATTATATTAAAATTGAAAAATGAATCAATAATAAAATTCAACATGCATGTAAAATAAACTTAACATTACTTTGGAATTCTCCATGCTCGTCATCTATGTCCTACAGAGTAGAAGATCCAACAACCGTATCCTGCCCACTATTTACGTCTGCTGAATTTTCAAGATAATTGCTAATATTTAAACCTCATGTCGTCTTCTAGGCATTTTCTCCGCAAAACACATAAAAGAGTTCAAAATTTTAGTAACAAATAACAACGATAATAGGACATTTAAAATAGTTAAATTATATAACATGACCAACATGAAAATTATAATATTACATATAGAAAATAAATCATTAAATCTTACTACATCATATTTCGTAAATATCTTCGTCCACATCCTGTGAACCCATTGAAATTGTTGACTAGTACTAGGGATATTTTCGATTAAGTCTTGTTCGGAAAAGGCAAAGTTTACGATCTTTCGACTATGTCATCTCTACTTCCACTGCCAATGTCGAACAAGTCTCTAGGGGTGTTTCGAAGTACAACGTACCAACCGTACCAACGTACCAACCGTACCACTAAAATTAGTTGAAATAATTTCAACTCAATCAACTCACCTCAGATGAAAAGATAAAGCCGCAATCCACCCGTATAAATCCACAGTCGAAGAAGTTTCGTTCGGTTTAGTTTCCTTCAAAAAATGTTTTCGTGATCTGATTCAGTCCGCTCCTAATCAGTCCCAATACAAACAAGTCTGCAATGTGAATTCTAGCACACACAAAAACAGAAAAGAAAAATCATTAAAAACAGAAAAGAAAATCATTAAAAATCATGAAAATGTTAGTATCAAGACTAAATTAATATTAATAAATTAATATTTTTAGAATTAATGGAAAATCATCAGACATATATTGTAATAGGGTATTAGAAAATTGGTTGAAAGCAATTGGTACGATAAAAATTAATATCAAATTGAGCAAATTGAGCAAATTGAGGTTTGGGGAATGAAGAATGTTACTTGGGAATTTTCTTGCAAATCACAACCACCAAGACCGAGAGACTTTATAGAAGAGGATAGATTCATGAAAACATTAGGATTAATAGAAGGCATGATAATTCTATCAAGAAAAGATGTCTCACCTCGCTTAGGTTGTGAACAAGTCCCTCCAAAGTATTTTTGTCAAGTGTTAATTGGTCAAAAAAACATTATGAGAGAGATCAAGTGAAACCAATTTTGACAAATTGGAGATTTGGGATGGGACCTTTCCTGCAAAAAAACGTTTACGAGATGTTAAGATACACCAGCCTTGTAAACCGACCAAACTCGAGAGGGCATCTTGGAATAAATAAAATCATTGTAGGCAAGGTTGAGTTTTGAATATGAGGAAGAAGGAAAAGAGTACTATTGGAAGGGAAGTCGCCATACAACCAACCGCAACTCAAGTCAAGGGCAATAACATGAGCATTTAGGTGATCACAAGTGACCCCATCCCATGAGCGACAATCTGTACCCTCTTTCCATGAATTTGTCTTAGGATAAGATTTAAGGCCAGCAATATTATCACAAAGAAAAGAAGTAAACTCTGTTTTGATGATGGAAAATGAGTTCTTGAAATGGATCAAAGCAGTAGCTTTTCGTGATGAGAGCACAGTGTGTTCTTGAAGAGGCGAGAAAGATGAGGGAAGAAGAAAAATAGGTAAAGGAAGTGATAGGGTGTGATTAAGGAGGCCATGTTTTGTTTTCAAATAAGGTTAACATGGTATGAATTATGAGAACCCTATTTATAGGAAGAACAAAACCGATATGAAACTAAGAATTTTAATGGTATAGTCCATTGATAATGAAGAGTCTAAGAAATTTTATGGAAATTGTGGATAACCATCATGTTTTTATTTCTGATGGAGAAAAGCTAAGAGTGTGAAGAAGACCAAAACTGTCAATGTCACCCAAACCTAATCTACAAGTCACCACAATGTACAGTAATTCCACACACACACACACAAAAAGACTAATAATTTTGTCCCGACATATTCAAAGCAGGGGAAAAGAAGTTCAAAGTTTCAGAGTAAATAACACTTGAATGATTGTATTATAGAAAACACTTCAATGATATACAATCCCTTATCACTTGTCTTCTATATATTCAAAGTTTGTCAGCTTGAAAATTCAAACCATGTGTATCCTATATATGTTGAACAATGGTATCTAACAAACATATTTTCCACAAGACTAGAAAATTTGTATGCCATTTTCTATTACTTGCAAGAAAACTACTGTGGAAATTGCATTTCTAATTCATCCATAGGCTTTAAATTCAAACAATAAAAACGAAAAAGAACAGAAACTTTTAGGAAAGAAAACTTTATTACATCAATTTTGAGCCTTATAAAGCCTATATCCAAGAATAAGAACAAAAAGAGTGTGCTTACCTTTTAAGGCAACTTAACCGTAATTGAAACAGAGGCCTCCTTACTTTGTGATTTCAATCAAACAGAGAAACCCAATTCACAACAAAATAAAAACAAAATTAAGAAACGAGAGAACAAAACAAAATAGAATTAACGATATTTTCTAATCTTTAAATTGACAGAGAAGATGAAGAGAACCACCTCGTGCACCTTTCTTTGAAGACGGCGATACAGAGCCACGAAATCCACCAAGTTTTTTTCTACCTAAATCATACTCAAAGATCACAAAAATGAAGAAGTTAAAAAAACAAAATCCCTAAATCAAAACAGTTTCTATTTACAAATTCCATACCGTCGTTGTTGGTTGAATGTAGGGATATTGCGAAATATGAGCAAACAAAGGACTTATGAGCAGCGGAATCCACCAAGTTTGAGCAGAAAATTTTAGGGACGAGGAATTTAGGGAGATGGACTTTCGGCAGAAAAATTGAAGCGAGAAAACCAAGCCAAGACAAATTTTAGGAGCAACACTTAGGGATTTCTGGGGAAAAAGGGGGATAAAACAGAAGCGAGCCGAACGACGGCGCTTTCTTTGAAGCGCGCTTTATGTTTTGCGGCGTTTGTAACAAGCGCCACTAATCATTCGTAAACGGCGTCGTCCACCTTAATGAACATTACACCGTTGATAAAACGACGGCGTGAAGATAAAGTTCGCGCGCTTTTGAAAAGCGCCACTACCTGCTCGTAAAACGACGCCGTCGTCCTACTTAATGAACATTATACTCATGCCTAAAAACAACGACGTCAAGATTAATGTATATACAAACTTGCGGCGTTTGTAAACAAGCGCCGCGCACAGTCCGACTTATAGCGGCGTTTCTAAAGAAGCGCCGCTTCTGTGTCCGACTTTTAGCGGCGTTTGTAAGAAGCGCTACACCGGCCCGACTTTTAGCGGCGTTTTTAGAAGCGCCGCTACAGTCGACTTTTAGCGGCGTTTTTAAAGAAGCGCGCTTCTGTGTCCGACTTTTAGCGGCGTTTGTGAAGAAGTGCCGCTACATCGTCCGACTTTTAGCGTTTGTTTGTTAAGCGCGCCTCTGAAGTCCGCTTTTAGCGGCGTTTGTGTAGTAAGCGCCGCTATATATCATTTTTAGCGGCGTTTTTAAAATAAACGCCGCTATTACTCATTTTTTAGCGGTTTACCTCAAACGCCGCGAATGTATAAAATTAGCGGCGTTTTGCTTTTAAAACGCCACTAAAAACGCCGCAAAGTATGTTTTGGTGTAGTGCAGAGTTGTTGTTTAAGCGGATAGGGCTCCATTTCGATCCTTATTTGCGTTCTCAATCTTGCGAGGGTTATGGATTTCCTTTACAAAGAAGGAGATGGTTATACACACGCCGGAAATGTTACAAAGGCCGGGATTACTTCACCGTTGGTTGATCCGGTCTTGGATTTGATGACGAATTTTGGATTTGAGGAAGGTGACAAATCAAGCCAACTCCTTTCCCTTTAGTCTCACGATCCAGTGAATTTGCCGCTTGCGACATGTGTTTTTAAGCCGCTTTGTGATGGCGTTGTTATAGCTCAATCTGCTGTGTGCTTTGTGAGTTGGGTCTTTAGTCTCTTTGTCTTTGTGATTCTGCTTTCTCAAATTTGTGTAGTTCATCTCGGCATGTTTGTGCCTATCATGTAGCGATATTAATGGTTTTAATAAGCGCTTATATCTAATTAAACACTTTTTTAAGAAATTGGGAAATTTTAATTAAATATCTTTATTCAACTCGTATCCAATTAAATTTTGTTTTTAATTGAAATAATCAATTAAGCTTCTTCATTAATGAAACTCGTGATTGATCACAGTATAATCATTAAAATAAATTAACGGACCAAACAAATGTGACATGTGGTAGATTCTGATTTAATCTAATATTATCCCATAAAAAATATTAAAAATTCATAAAAATTATTAAATATTTAAAAAATATTAAAATTGATATAAACTTATAAATATTATAAAAATATAAAAATTCAAATCAATTATAAAATTAATAAAACATATTCAGTTTTAAGTTTCTTTTCCCTAGAGTCCCCTTGAAAGCCAAGAGTGCTCCTAGAAGAATCCTAGAGAAAGCGGTAACTCATCGTGGCTTAGGATGGAAGAGAGTGGTGGTCCAGAGAGGGAGACCAGCGAGGAAGTCTCGCTATTAGCGGAAGAGCTTATTCAACTGTCAATTAAGAGACCTTTGGTTGTGCCTGATGTTAAGCCAACCTTGATTTGTTCTGTTTGGACGAGGAAATCATTTAATCCAGATAGTTTTAGGGCTCGGTTACGAAGCATATGGAAGACAAAAAAAAAGTTTGAAATTCAAGTGGCTGGACAGAATCTATTTTCCATTGTATTTGATTCAGAAGACGATCTGGAATTTATCATGGAGGGGCGCCCTTGGCTTTTCCGAAAATTTCTCATTCTATTCGATAGACTCAGAAGTCCGACGGCAAGGGATCAGATTCAATTGATTTCATCGCCATATTGGTTAAAGATTGGGCCATGTGCTCCAGAATATGACAAGAAGGATCTGATGCATGCTATTGGAAGTACATTTGGAGGTGTTCTTAGATCTGAAACTAAAGATGATTTTTGCAGAGTTCGGGTTAATTTGGATGTGCAGAAACCCTTGCGAAGAGGTATTTTCGTTTTTAGTGAAAACAGTGTCAAGTCCTGGATCCCTTTTAAATATGAGAAATTGCCAGTTTTTTGTTTTGGGTGTGGGCGTATGGACCATGGCCTCAATGATTGCTGGGCAATTAATCCTGCGAAAAAATAAAATTAAAGAGGATCCTCCATTCTCTATAGCATTAAAAGCGAGAATAAAAATGGTGGGAAAAGAAAGTTTGCGCTTTCTTTTCACCAAAAAATTAAGATCCCAATGTAGTTACACAGAAAATCCAAAGAGCAAAACGAAAGGGACGAGGTCATTATTTACGATAGCAAGGAGTTTCATTAATAGGGGACAAAGTGTTGGACAGCTTGGAAGCATGGATTGAAAGATCGGGAGGGAAGCGATAGTGGGGTGTATTGTGAACAGTGGTAGAGAATAATAGTTACGGAGAGGAATGGCGTAAGGTCCCAAAAAAGTCTAGCTGGAAGAGACTAATATCAACAAATCAGTCGGATCACTGTAATCATGCAAATGTTGGGTCCAAGAGGAAATTCCTCAATGATGAGAATGGAGATAATATAGACGAAGCCAATGATGATGTAAGGAAAAAATTGAAATATACTGCTTCAACTGAAAATACAGCAGATTATGTTGAGATCATGTGTGTGGATGGGGAGATTAGTATTGTTTCAAATAATTTACGATCGGCGGCTGGTGATGAGCCAGCTGACCGGGCACAATGAAACTGATCTGTTGGAATGTTCGTGGGTTGGGGAGCTCACGAGCAATACGAAGGTCATGACATCTAATTAAGCAGCATAATCCCCATGTGGCCTTCTTAATAGAGACGAAATTGGATCAAAAACATATGGAAAAGGTGAGGAGGAGTTGTGGTTTCACAAATGGTATTGATGTAGGAGCAGAAGGATCTCGAGGGGGTCTCTCTTTAGTTTGGAAAGCTGGTGTTGAGATTACTTTGAGGAGTTTTTTTAAGTGGCACATAGACGTGTTAGTGAAGGAGGATGGTAGTCAGGATAAATGGAGGTTTACGGGCTATTACGGTTTGCCATATTTGAGAGATCAGAATCATGTTTGGAGTTTACTAAAGAGATTAAGCCAAGATGGGGATCATCCATGGCTCGTTGCAGATGATTTTAATGAGATCATGTATTCTTTTGAGAAAAAAAGGGGGTTTGCCAAGGGATCAAAGACGAATGGAGATTTTCAGGGATACTCTAGAATAGTGTGAATTAATGGACATTGGGTACTCGGGAGCTTGGTTCACATGGGAAAGGGGAAATCTTCCAGAGACAAATATAAGAGAAAGACTAGATCGTGGGGTTGCAAATGATAAATGGGTTTCTTTATTCCCGATGGGTCACATTCAGCATCTTCCTTTCGCAACATCTGATCATTTCCCTTTACTCATTAATACAGATAGTGTTAGGCTCTCCACAAGAAATAAGAGATTCCACTTTGAAGCTTGGTGGACCATGGAGGAGTCCTTTGAGAGCGTGCTTAAGGAAATTTGGGAGTCATCGTCGGAGCAGTTAATAGAGAAATTAAAGACCTTGCAGCTAGGGTTGGAACAGTGGGCGAATGCACTTAAAAGAAAGAAAGGGGATCTCAAAAGGATACTTACAAGAGAGCTTGAGGCGTTGTTGATGGATGATAGGGATGATGAAACATTGGCAAAGATCACCGATACAAAAATTCATTTGAACATGGAGATTGACAAAGAGGAGGTGTACTGGGAACAGAGAGCTCGAGTGAATTGGCTACAGTTTGGTGATAAAAATACAGCTTATTTTCACAAGAGCGTAACAATTCGAAAAAGGGCAAATACCATTTCAAAGTTGGTTTTGAACGATGGGACAGAAGTTACTGATGATACAAGCTTGCAAGAGGCTGCAAAAAATTATTTTGCTAATTTATTTTCATCAGAGGGTGTGGCTGATCCAAAAAAGGTGTTGGAAGGGATTGAAGGTTGTGTTTCCCAGAAGATCAATGACGCTCTTCAATCACCATTCATGGAGGATGAAGTATGTGCAGCATTGAGGGGGATAGGGCCATTGAAGGCACCAGGATCGGATGGATTTCCAGCATTATTCTTTCAAAAATACTGGCATATTGTAGGGAAAGAGGTGTTGGGATATTGTTTAGGTGTGTTGAACGAAGGGAACGAGATTGGTTCAGCTAATACGACTGACATTGTGCTGATTCCAAATGTCTCACAACCAACCACTCTTGTCAATTTCAGGCCAATAAGTTTGTGCACTGTTATTTACAAACTAGTGACAAAAACAATTACAAACAGATTGCAAGATGCCATAGGCAATTTCATTGATAAGGCTCGGGCGCTTTTATACTGGGACGTTTGATTTCAGATAATGTTCTTTTAGCATACGAAATGATTCATACGTTTCGCCAAAAGCGATCAGGGAAAAAAGGGTATATGGCGGTAAAACTGGATATGAGCAAGGCATATGACAGGGTGGAATGGGAGTTTGTCAAGCAAGTGATGAGAAAGATGGGTTTTGCAATAAATTGGATTGATTTGATTATGAAGTGTATTACTATAGCTTCGTTTACAGTCATTATCAATGGAAGCAGGGGAATTTCTTTTCAACCTTCTAGGGGACTCAGACAGGGGGATCCATTAAGTCCGTTTTTATTTCTCATTTGTAGTGAAGGTTTGTCAGCATTAATGAGGTCAGCAAAAAAGAGCGGTTTAGTCAAAGGGGCAAAGGCTAGCAGAAAAGGGCCAGAGATTTCACACCTTTTATTTGCAGATGATTGCATATTGTTTGGTGAAGCAACTGAAAGGAGGGCCAAAATTCTGAAAGAAATATTGAAGGAATATGCGAACTGCTCAGGTCAATGCGTTAACTTTAACAAATCTACAATTTTCTACAGTACAAATACGAATGAGGAATCGAAAGCAGTGGTTTCGTCATTACTAGGTGTTAGGAGTTCGTCTAATCCTGAAAAATATTTGGGTCTCCCTAACATGGTAGGCGTAAGGAAAAAAGCAGGCTTTTCTGTAATTTGGTGGATAGAATTGCAAAGACGAATTGAGGCTTGGAGCTCGAGGTTATTATCGCAAGGAGGCAAAGAGATTTTCATTAAGTCCGCTTTTGCAGCAATACCCACATATGCTATGTCATGTTTTTGTTCCCTAAAGTTCTGTGTGAGATGATCGAAAGCAGATTAGCCAATTTTTGGTGGGGGAAGGGAGCGGGTAAACGAGGTATCCATTGGTGCCAGTGGAAGTTTTTGTGCAGATCTAAAGAAGAAGGCGGTTTGGGCTTTAGAAATATGGCTCAATTTAATGTTTCTCTCTTGGCAAAACAAGGATGGAGGTTATTGAATTATCCAGACAAATTGGTAGCACAAGTTTTTAAAGAGAAGTATTTTCCAGAGATTAATTTTCTTGACTCTTGACTGGGAAATTCCTGTTCCTATGTGTGGAGAAGTATTTGGGCTACTAGGGACGTTTTAAAGAAAGGGCTTCTTTGGAGAGTGGGTACGGGTCAAAATATTTCGATTAGTGAAGATGCATGGATTCCCAATCACGTTAATGTTCGATTAATATCCAGATTTGATAATTTGCAAAGTGATAGAGTTGCAGAATTAATCAACAGTAACAACAGAGAATGGAACAGAGAGTTGATTAGGAATACCTTCCCAGAAGCAGTTGCAGATCTGATTCTTCGCATTCCTTTGGCGTCAGAGCCACATGAAGATCTTATGGCTTGGAGTGGAGAACCATCAGGAGAGTTCTCGGTAAGGAGCTCTTACAAACTATTACAAAATTTGGATCCTACAGCTTATGCTTTACAAACCATCTATAGAGATTTTTACAGGAAACTATGGCGGATAGATATACCATCTAAAATAAAAATCTTTATATGGAGGACTACGTGGAACTACTTGGCAACAAAAGTTAATATGTCTCTGTGCAGATTAACAAATAGTAGTTTATGTCCTTGCTGTAGAAATGGGGAGGAAACAATGAACCACCTCTTTAGAGAATGTCCTGTTTCAAAAGAGGTTTGGAGAGCCTTATCAGATCTCGATTTGACAGTGTTCACAAATGAAGAGTTTAGTAACTGGCTTACCCTGGTTTTGATCTCCCTCGCGCCGGAACAGTGTCTCATCTTTTGCACTGCACTTTGGGCCATTTTGGGTGAACGAAATACTCGCATACATGAGAAAAAGAGCAGAACAGGTCAAGAAATAGCAAGATTTGTTCTCAGTTATCTTAATGAGTTAGACGGAGTTAAAAAGTCTTCCCAAAATACCTCAAATATAGATGTCAAATGGAGACCTCCATCTGGTCAGGGGATAAAAATTAATTTTGATGCGGCATTTGATGTGAGAAACAGGTGCTCTGCGTCCGGAGTTGTAGTAAGAGATAGATCTGGTCAAGTTATCATCTCTGTAACAGAAGTACATAGAGGGGTTGAGTCCGCCTTCACCGCTGAAGCCCTAGCCTGTCGACGAGCAACCCAAGTCGCACTTGAAATGGAAAAGGAAAGCATTATTATTGAAGGTGATTCACTGACTACCATTAAGAAATGTAAAAAGAAAACCCTTGACAAATCACAGATCGGGCCTTTGATTCACGATATCCAAAGGATGAAACATAGATGCAGCAAGTTACAGTTTGAATATATTCCAAGATCAGCGAACCAACTCGCCCATATATTGGCGACGGAATCATTAAGAAGAAGATTGGAGATTTACCTGGTGAGCAGCGTTCCAAGATTTGCAGAGATCCAGTTGAGAAACGAAAGTATTAGGGAGCCGGATTGAGGAAGAGAAATGGAGAAGGAACTGAGGGGTTTTCCAAATGAAAAGCAACGGTTTCAAAGTAGCAGACTTATCCCCTCGATTTTGTAAGTTCGCCTTCAATGCTGAAATGACAGAAACGACGCGACTGGTCAGGCGAAAAGACAGCTCATTGGGCAGTTAAAATGACAGACTTTACTTTTTCAAAATAGGAATTCTAGTTTTTTCTTTCTTTTGGTTACTTCTTTCCGGCCTAGGCGTTCTAGATTTTTCTTTTCTTTTGTTTTTTTTTTTTCGGCCTTAATGGTATGGGCCTGAACTGTTTTGGTTATTATGTTTTTCACCTTTAAAATAATAAAGCCCAATGTGAATTATTATCAAAAAAAAAAAACATATTCAAAATTGTATAATAACGTAAAAAAATCTTAAAACTTATAAAAAATTCATTAAAATCATAAAAATACTAAACATTAAAAATTATTAAAATTCTTATAAACTTAAAATCTATAAAAATAATAAAAACTTATAAATATTATAAAAATCTAATAAAATATAAAAATTTATCAAATTAATAACAAATATTTAAAATTAAAAACAACTTATAAAAATCATAAAAATATATAAATAATATTAAAAATTTAAACCCTAAAATCATAATGAACACGGCATCACACCAATTGTTGAATAATAGAAATAATTATCAAATCATTATAGTCATTTTCATGTTGAATAAAATGTTCTCGATGTTCCACAAATAAAATGATAAATGTGGGATCCTCCTTTTATCGATAAATTATTTTTATTTTTTTATATTTTATCTCTAATACCGTACATTAGTTTAGACCTTGAAAAGTTAAAAACTATTTGCTAAGTATTGTATGATATTAAAAAAATTAGTATAGTTTGTTTTTTTATCGAAAAATTTTAGTATAGTTAGATACTATGAAATCAAAATTTCATTATCAAACTATTAGCATATGTTAGTATGAAATATTCTAACCAATGTTTTTAGAATTGTGCCGTGGTCGTATTGATCAGGCCACTAGTTCGTTAGTTCAACAAGTTTGACTGGCTCATCTAGTTCAATTAAATAAAACATTAAAATATTAAAAAATAAAAAATCGGTTCAACTACTCAATTCATAAGTCAACCAATCTAAATAAATGTATATATGTATATTTTTATCAATAATATATATATATATATATATATGTATATATGTATTTGATAAATTTTAAAGGTAAATGCATAAAATTAAGCAAAATAAGGTTTTAACCAAAAGTGTTACTAATTTTATTATATCAAACTGAAAATTAGATTTTTTTAAAGGGATTAAAATAAATATTTAGATGGACCAAATACAATTTATTTAAAAATATGTATGCTGATTAAAAAAAAAAGGAATTTATTGTATTTAAAATTTAGGGAGCCGAATACAAAAAATTTCCTTTCTTGATTAGGATGATAAAATCCAATGAAAAGCTTGAAAAAGAACAGAGGGGCAAACATAGATATATTCCTTTTTTTTCTTTTAATCTAAATAAATGACAAAAGCTAAGAAACAAATTGAGACGTTAAACATAAGAAATTTTCACAAAACACAATACAACTTTTTCAACTTCTAAATTTCAAAACTGATTTCTAAAAATACTTTCTCAAACTTATTCATTTGTTCAACCTTATACATAGCTATATATAGTCATTTTCATCTTACTAATAATTACTTGTCTTGTACTGAGTATTACTAAATTTATTCAATCTTTTTTGCTTTCTCCCAGTACTTCTCCTCTCTCTACCAACAAAAATAATGTTGCAATTATTTATATATGTTTAAATTTTCTCAACCGTGTTGAGCTTTTTATCATTTCTTTTATAATTTTATCTTCTTTACAGGGGCGAAGTCAGGGGGACTGGCATGGGCCCCGGCCTCCCTTAAAATGTAAAATTGTTATTTAAGTAAAATTATACTTTGGCCCCTTAAAATTATAAAAATTCGATTTAATCCTTTACAAATTATAAACATATAAACTATAAAAATTAAAATTTCATCCGGCCTCCCTAAAAATTGTTCTAACTTATTTGCTTCTTTTTACCGACATACTTATTAATAAATTAAATTTATAAAAATATTGGTATTCATTATAAATATTAAATTTATGATAATTGTTTATGAATAAATACAAATTTTAAATTAACATGCTATTCATACTTTTATCAATAATTTTAAATGCATCATTTAAATAATGAAATAAAAATACCAAATTTGCTTGTGAGTAAACTACAAATAAACTCCTTTAGGTTACGTTTGGTTTGGTAGGCTTATGTAAAATAGATGTATTATGTTAAATAAGATTCAAGTTTCAAAATGATGGATAAAAGATAGATGTTATAACTTCAAGGTGTTTGGTTATTCAAAATTGT
Source organism: Gossypium sturtianum (assembly GCA_025698515.1). Classification (NCBI taxonomy): domain Eukaryota; kingdom Viridiplantae; phylum Streptophyta; class Magnoliopsida; order Malvales; family Malvaceae; genus Gossypium; species Gossypium sturtianum. Next base: position 134,461,638 of record CM046943.1, on the reverse strand, counting down.
GATATATTTTACACTTCTTACCATGTGTTTATTATGAATTAAAATATAATTTAAAATAATATATAATCGAATCAAATTATTTAAAAAATTATATTGAAATATTATAAAATAGAAAAATATTATAATATTTAATTTTATATTAATATTAAAATAAAAAAAAATAAAAAACTAATACTTATATTAATATATTAATATTAATAAAAATTATATATTTTAATATTTTGTTAGTTATATATTTGTATATAATTTTTTATTAATTTAATAAAATTATATAATAATAATAATATATTATTTTTATAAAATAATACTTATAATTTTAATATTAATATAATACAATATATTTTCTCAAAAATTATCTATATAATCTGTATACTTTTATAAATTTATATTAAATATATAAAATAATAAAATATTACTTTTTAAATTAATAAAAAATATTTTTATTAATATCTATATCTTTTATAATTTAAATTAAATAAAAGTATTTTAAAATATCATTTGATTTAAATTCCAAACGAGTCGAGTTGACCTGAGGACAAGAAATGACGGACTAGGCTGACCTGGTCAGGTGAGTCACCCAACCCATGAACAGTTGTACTTGTAATATGTGGTTGTTGGGTGAGGATATAATCGGAACAAAAATAATTGAAGTTGAGTAAAAGATGGGTGATATTTAAAGCATACTTTCACATAGGTGAAAGCTATCACTCAAATTAAGTAAAAAAAGCCACGAGATCTTATTATTTATCAAGATTACCAAATTCTTTGTTTTTTTTAATATGTCACACCCAAAAATCGGGTTAAAAGAATCAGGTTTGTGAAAATAGAGAGTCGTCACGCCCCGGTTTATAAAGTTATCATTGTGCGTTTGTTAAAAAAAAAATTATTGGCCTAGTGGTTAAGAAGTAGTGTAAGTACCCTTGAATACCATTACTACTACTCTAACATATTTAGAGGATTAATAAAAAATATTTATGACATTATTATGAAAATAAGTATGTGTATGAATGTAAGGAAAATTTCATGGATTAAGATGTGGAAATAATGAATTAGTGAGATAAATATGAAAATGATGAGTAAATATGAGAATTATTGTGAAATGAATATGTGTAAACTTTATGTTTAAAAGGTGTTGATATAATTCATTGATAAAGTCGAAGTAGAAATGATTGGTTATGAAATGTATTATTAACTAATAATATATTATGTGTATTTTGGTTGCCATAGAGTTACTAATAAGAATTAATTTTGGTGTATGTGAAGGAGTCATGAAATGAGATATTAAAGTAGAAATGTGTAAATATGTTACCATGAAAAATAATTGGGGGATAATTTGTTAAATTGTTAAACTTTACAAGTTGTAGATAGAATCGACAAATTATAGAAATGTGAACAAAAACGTAGGTGTAACACCCCAAAATTTAGAAGGTTAGAATTTTTAAAATTTACTTAAATTAGATTTTAGCGTTTGTGGTTAAGAGCTTAATAAAATCTCTAGAAAACCAAGGTTCAAATATTACATTTTTCACTTTTCCCTTTTATTTTTTCTCTGCACTTAAGGAACCAATGTTAAAGTAGCTTATGTATTATTTGTAGTAAAATATGATCTTGTCAAACCCCTTAAATCTTGAAATCCGTCATTAATTCTTGCGTTTTGCCAATAGAAAGACTCGTATAGGTAATCCAGATAATACTTGGACATGGGGACCATCGTACGAGACCTTGGAAGTCAGGTGTGTGTTCTTTTACTGAAAAATCGAGTCAAAATTTGAAAGCGCCTTGTCGTACACGGCCTACCACACGGGCGTATGGCCAGCCATGTGGATTAAACGGCCATGTCCTAATTGAAACCCCAAAACTCTACTTTTCACAGGATTTGAGCCTCCAAGACGGCCTGCTCAGTAACACCCCCTAACCCAAAACCGCTTCTTGGAATAGGGTTAAGAGGCGTTACCGATCAAATCGAATCATTACACAACCATTTCACAATACTAAGTCATTCATCCATCATCTATACACATTATCAACCATATGGTCCCTTATTGAGGTCTATAAGACCTTAAAACATGCTAGAATAGGGTCGAGACTAAACCGAACACTTACGAAAGTTTTCAAAATTTCAAATATTCACCAAGTCTGTTGAGGTCACGCGACCGTGTAACCAGGCCGTGTGCCCCACACGGTCACCAGACACCCCCACGTGTCTAAGCCGTGCCAAAACAGAGCAAGCATTCTGACTTCTCCACACGGCCACCAAGCACGCCCGTGTGCTCAGGCCGTGTGCCCTTAAGCCACATACTGACTTATTCACACGGCGACTAGGCACGCCCGTGTGCCATGGCCGTGTACAACTAAGCTAGCTACTGACTTTACCCCACGGTTATTGAACACGCCCGTGTGTCATAACCGTGTACGCAAAACAGGCCATTTGCAAGGCCAATTTGCCACCCACACAAGGGTCAAACCTACAAGCACATTTAAGCATACTTCCACACACAAATTGGCAACCAATTTTCATGTCAAGTGATCAACATATCATCTTATATAATCTCATTCTATACATGTCAACGTAGGAACTAAATTACACAACTTGAACACTTTCAATACCAAACATGATTCATCCCCAAATTCACTAAATCATACTAGCATCATACCATCACTAAGATTACCATTCATAAGACATTTTCTTTACCCACAAGCTATACCAAAATATGCATCATATATCAAAGCCATACATGTTTAAAGCCAACACACATCTAGCCACATCACAAGGCTATTTACACATCTCGAACACGTCTTACAAAACTAGCCTATACATGCCATATTTCAACTATGTACATCTTTCCCAAAAGTACCAAATAGATTACCGATAGTGTGATTGAGATGCTGACGATTCCCGGATCCGAGCTAGCTTTACTGACACTGCAAAGCAGAGAAACAAATCACACAGTAAGCTTTCCAAAGCTTAGTAAGTTCGTAACATAATACATTATAATAAAACAAATCATCCCATAGATTATTTCATATATACATATATATAATGCCATCCAAAACTAAAATGCTCATTTAACATTTCATAATCTCATTCATAGATTCATCAACCACATAGGTTCCTAATGTACCTTAGCCAACACCTAGTAGTCAATTACATTTGCTACTCAGTACTCACTTTTCCTTTTCGATCAATTTCCGTCTCTTCTTTGATTCAATCGCACACTTAGTGCCCCGATATTTAGCCGAAGCTTAATTATCATCGCACACATAGTGCATTTATATTGAACCGTTCTTCAATCGGTATCGCACACACAGTGCCAACCATAAAGTCGAAGCTTATATTATTTCGCACATACAGTGTTGATCATCTCGATCACGTTTCCGAATACGCACACTTAGTGCCCCATAACTCAAACTCAACTCTCACATAGTATCCACATTTCAATATCATTATAACATTCATTTCATAGCATTTAACATAACTAGATGTTCATATTATGTCCGAACTTACCTCGGACGTTGAACTATCGCATAATCAGTCGATCAATCGAGCACTTTATCTTTGCCTCGATCTCGATCCGAACCTATCCTCTCTTGGTCTATACACATTCAAATTCAATCCATTCAATCAGCAAATCATTCATTTTAGTCCAAACACACATATTTAGGGCATTTTACAAAATAGCCCTCATATTTTCACATTTCACACTTTAGTCCCTATTTCACAAAATCATCAAATTCACACAATTTCTTTTCACACAAGCCTAGCCGAATTTTCCTTGAGTTCATTCAAGCCCACACATTTCATTTATTTCACATTTTAGTCCTTCAACTTATCATTTTCACAATTTAGCCCTAATTAGCTAAATTCACCAAAAATCCAAGAACAAAATATGTTCATTAAACACATATCTTCCATTTAACACCAATATTCATCACAAAGCTCACTATTTCATCAATGGAACATCTCATAAACATCATCAATTCTTCAAATTACAACATGGGCTTGATAGTAGACTAAGCAACAATCTCAAAAACATAAAAATCATCAAAAACCAAAGTCAAAACATACCTTAATTAAGCTTCAAACTAGCCGAAACCTAGTGTTCTTTTTATTTTATTTTCTTTGCTATTTTTGGCACCAATATGAACAAAACATGACCACTTTCATGCTTTTGTTTCATTAAATTATCATTTTAATTGTTCATTTCCATAATTGCCCTTAGTAAACATTAATAATAACACTAAAACCATGCTATCATCTTCCACTAACTAACAAATGGTTTATTAACCTCATAAGGGCTCCTCATTTAGAGAGCCATAAAAAATAGACATTTAAACAATCAGCACACAGCTTTTACTTTTTATGCGGTTAAGTCCTTTCTCACAATTTGACACACAGTCGATAAAATTATCACACAGAATTTTCACACAGGTTATAACACATATAATCAACACCAAAAATAATATTAAAAATATTTCTCCGACCCCAGATTTGTGGTCTCGAAACCACTATTCTGACTAGGGTCTAAACCGGGCTGTTACAACTCTCCCCCCTTTAGGGATTTTCGTCCCCGAAAATCTTACCGGTAAATAGCTGTGGATATTGCTCTCTCATAACATTCTCAGGCTCCCACGTAGCCTCTTCAATTCCGTGCTTGTGCCACAATACTTTCACTAAAGAGATTTTCTTATTTCTTAATTCTTTGGTCTCTCGTGCCAAAATTCGGATCGGTTCTTCACTATATGACAAGTCTGACTGGATCTCAACCTCAGTAGGAGCAATCATATGAGACGAGTCTGATCTGTACCGTCGAAGCATTGACACATGAAACACGTTATGAATCTTTTCTAACTCAGGTGGCAACATCAATCTGTAAGCAACCGGGCCAACTCGTTCAATAATCTCATACGGTCCAATGAACCTCGGACTCAGCTTGCCCTTCCGGCCATATCGAAGTATCTTCTTCCACGGAGATACTTTCAAAAACATTTTATCACCCACCTCAAATTCAATATCTTTTCGTTTCAAATTTGCATAAGACTTTTGACGATCTGAAGCCGCTTTCAAACTGTCACGTATCACTTTCACTTTCTGCTCAGTCTCTTTTATAAAATCAACCCCGTGAATTTTATTCTTACTTAGCTCAGTCCAATACAATGGAGTTCGACATTTTCGACCGTAAAGAGCCTCATACGGTGCCATTTTAATGCTAGATTGAAAACTGTTGTTGTATGCGAATTCAATCAACGGTAAATGTTTTTCCCATGTAGTCTCGAACTCAAGTATACAACATCTCAACATATCTTCAAGAATCTGAATGATTCACTCGGACTGACCATCCGTTTGTGGATGAAAAGCAGTACTGAAATGTAATTTTGTGCCTAAAGCCTCTTGCAATTTCTTCCAAAATCGTGAGGTAAATCTCGGATCTCTGTCCGACACAATAGATAGTGGCACCCCGTGCAATCTCACAATCTCAGCAATATACAATTCAGCCAATTTATTAAGTGAATAATATGTTCTCACCGGAACAAAATGAGCAGATTTCGTCAATCTGTCAACTATCACCCAGATTGCATCTTTTTTTCCCGGAGATAAAGGCAATCCCGACACAAAGTCCATCGTGATCTTTTCCCATTTCCACTCAGGAATCATAATCAGTTGCAACAATCCAGATTTGGAACCTAATGTTCGGCTTTAACTTGCTGACAAATTAAACATTTTGACACAAAGTCAGAGATGTCTCGTTTCATACCATGCCACCAATAAAATTGTTTCAGATCATTATACATTTTTGTACTCCCAGGATGTACAGTTAATCGACTATTATGAGCCTCTTTTAAAATCGCTTGGATCAACTCTGAATTTCTCGGAATACAAATCTGATCTCTAAATCTCAAACAATCATCACTATCAACTCGAAATTCTGATTTAGCATTCGATTCAGATTGAGTTCGTTTAGCCATCATTTCAACATCACTTTTCTGAGCATCACAAATTTGACGTACAAACATCGGCATTAATTTCAACTCGGCCATAACCGCACTATCATCACACAGATCTTTCTGAGCATTCATTGCTCGCAGAGCACATATAGACTTTCGGCTCAAAGCATCAGCTACAACATTAGCTTTACCCGGGTGGTAATCTATCACAAGTTCGTAATCTTTCAACAACTCTAACCATCTTCTCTGTCGCAAATTCAATTCTTTCTGAGTCATCAAGTACTTCAGACTCTTGTGATCTGTAAAGATATGACACTTCTCACCAAATAAATAATGATGCCATATTTTCAATGCGAACACAATCGCGGCCAATTCAAGGTCGTGCGTTGGGTAGTTCTTTTCATGCGACTTTAGTTGTCTCGAAGCATAAGCAATGACTTTACCTTCTTGCATCAACACACAGCCCAAACCATTCAACGAGGCATCACTTTAAACTATGAATTCTTTGCCCGATTCAGGTTGAACCAACACTGGTGCTTCTGTCAACAACAATTTCAATTGTTCAAAACTCTATTGGCATTTTTCTGACCACTCGAATCTAACATCTTTCTGTAGCAACTTCGTCAATGGAGTCGCAATCATCGAGAAGCCTTTCACAAACCGTCTATAATATCCCGCTAGTCCCAGAAAACTACGGACTTCAGACACATTTTTCAGAGGCTTCCATTCTAATATAGCAGAGATTTTACTAGGATCAACTCGTATCCCGGAAGCTGACACAATATGCCCCAGAAAACCAACTTCACGCAACCAAAATTCACATTTACTAAACTTAGCATACAACTGTTTCTCACGCAAAGTTTGTAGCACAGTTCTCAAATGCTCGGCATGCTGCGTCTCATCACACGAATAGATCAAAATATCAACAATGAATACCACTACAAAGCGATCCAAATACGGTCTAAATATTCGATTCATCAGATCCATAAACACTGCAGGAGCATTTGTTAGTCCGAAAGGCATCACTAAGAATTCGTAATGTCCGTACCTGCGTTAAAGAAAGTAGTTTTCACATCGGATTCTTTAACTCTTAACTGATAGTAACCTGATCTCAAATCTATCTTTGAAAACACTGTAGCTCCTCTCAGCTGATCAAACAAATCATCAATACGAGGCAACATATATTTGTTCTTTATCGTTACTTTGTTCAACTGTCGATAATCAATACACATTCTCATAGTTCCAACTTTCTTTTTCACAAATAACACAGGAGCTCCCCAGGGTGAGAAACTCGATCGTGCAAATCCTCTGTCAATCAACTCCTGCAACTGAGACTTTAACTCTTTCAATTCTGTTGGTGCCATTCTATACGGAGCTATCGGAACGGGAGTGGTCCCCGGTACTAATTCAATACCAAATTCGACTTCCCGAATTGGAGGTAATCCCAGTAACTCTTCAGGAAACGCATCTGGAAACTCACATACCATAGGCACAGATTCAACTTTCTTTTTTGACACTTTTGTATCAATCACGTACACCAAATAAGCTTCACAACCCTTTTTCACATAGTTCATAGCTTTCATCGCAGATACAATAGCTGGTAATCCTTTCATATCATTGGATTCTATTCGAACTAGCTCACCATTCTGAGTTTTCAACTCAATACTCTTTCTTTTATAATTCACGATGGCATTATGCAGAGTAAGCCAATCCATACCCAGAATTATGTCAAACTCATCGAATGGTAGTAACATCAAATTAACCGGAAAACAAACATCCCAAAATATCAATGGACAATTCTTTCACACCTTATCCACCAAAACACACTTGGCTAAGGGATTCGATACTCTAATCACAAATTTAGTAGACTTAAAGGTAGAGTCTTACTTGATACTAGATTCACACACACATATGAATGAGTAGATCCTGGATCTATAAATGCAATGACATCAGTATCAAATAAAGTGAAAGTACCAGAGATGACGTCTGGAGATGATGCTTCCTCTCGTGCACGTATAGCATAAGCTCGGGCAGGTGCTCTCGCCTCTGACCTCACAGCTGTGTCAGTAGTCCCCTTTTGGCTTCCACTCACATTTCTGGTGTTTTTGGGTGGTCTACCTCTAGCCATCACATTACTCGATCTCACATTTTGAACATTTTCTTCCTCAGCCATTTTTGGGCAGTCTCGAATGAAGTGATCTCGTGATCCACATTTATAGCAAACTCTATTATTGTACTTACCCTAGCATTCTCCTACATGTCGTCTTCCACACTGTCTACACTCAGGTTTGTTACTTTTTAGCACTATCAACACTTGATTCTACTGGAGCTTGAGTTCTCGGACCAATACTTAGTCTTGCGCGATCTCTATTTGGATGTCCAAATGAAGTATTTGATTGATTGCTTGTATCTCTAAATATCTTCGCCGACGGTTGAGAAAACCTACTCATCGATCTTTTTTGTAACACCCAAACCCGGCCCAAACACCACGACTGGATCTGGTATGTCACTAAGAAAATTTTGGAAGAACATGTCGTATTTTCAGAAAAATATTTTTTTCTAAAGTTTATCTTCTTATTCGAGAGAAATTTAATAGTTGATAGTTTAAATAAAATATGCCTTTATAAATTAAAAACCAAAATTTAAATAGATACATTAGTTCAATAAGAATTTAAATAACTAAAAGTAATTAAAGCCCAAAATAAAACAAAACATAAACTAGTGGCCCATAGCCTTATTACAACGAGATTTAAAATCCATTAATTAAAAATATAAAGTATTAACTTGAGACTTTTTGTTGGATCCAGTTGGTCTTTTGCATGGCCACCTTGCGTTCCTCTCCAGCCCGGTCCGAAGCACTAGGTATCACCTGAAAGGTTAATTAATAGGGTGAGTCGCGAGACTCAGTGTGCAACCCTCATGCACCACTAGATTTTGGCCTTAGGCCCATAAAACAGATTAATAATTCCATTTATAAAAAAAAAATAACAAATAATATGCAAGGCCCAACCCATTTGCCTAGGTTTCCATCCGCTACACGCCCCCGTACCAGCCATTCACACCATTGGGGATTTCTACAATCGACCCACACCGCTACACGCCAAGATGGCGATCATGCTCGCTCATCAACATATGATGGCCAAGCCCTTATAACATATAATGGCCAAGCCCGTATAACATTTAATGGCCGGCTTCGTATAATAGATTCACGGCATTAGCCGCTACATCGAATCACGGTAAAATCGCTACACATATAACGTATAACTTCCTCCTTTCATCAACCCAACCCATGCAATCACATACAAGCATTTTACTTATAACATATAAGAGTTACTTACTAACTTTGGTGAACTGCTTTTACCCTCCTTGGGCTTTCATCAATAAATCGAGATGTCGGCAATTATCAAAACATATAAATCTTATGATCATGCATTTTATGATTAGATCTAGATGGTGGGGAAGTATTACACACTTGATATCGCGAAATCCAATATTCTTAGTCGATGTCCTTGCTATCCGGATCTATTATCCTCAATGTAAAGCCTTGCTCAAAAGCCAGAAAAACACACAAAGATTTAGCCCCTTCAACAATCGGCCAAGGTTAATAAATCCCAAATTACACGTTAAAACTAATAGATCCCTTACCTTGAAATCCCGAAAGTAACACGATTCTATAACTTAGAGATCTATACGATTGACTCCACTAAAGTTCCCTTCAGATTTCGGCACAAGTAGGCACCACAGAAGTAATTCGGCAATCACAGGAGATGAGATCTAGGGATTTCGGCTTTTAGGAAAATCCCGGAAAAGTATGAACAAGAGAAGGCTGGTGTGTCTTTGGCTTTTAAAATACTTGAGTGAGGAGTTTCAATTTCTGACAGGAAAAGAGAAGAAGAAAAGAAAACAAGGAAGAGACTTGAAGATTTCGGCTAGGAAGAAAAAGAATGGAAAGAGTTACGGCTTTTGAATCAAAGTGAAGATGAGGGAATAGGCTTGGAAATTTCGGCTTTTGCAGAGAATGAAGAAGAAGATGGCACTTTAGGAGTTTTCGGCTTTACTCAGAGAAGAAGAGAAAAGAATGAGAGAAAAACCCAAATGACGAAACTGAAGAGATATTCCCCTATTTATAGAAATTTCTAAGCACTTACCTAACCTTGTAGATAAATCCTATCTTTTCTCCTTTATCTTAATCTACTAGCTCATCTAAAAGAGACTTAATTATCTCTAACTCCTCCCTCCTTTATCAGCATATTATCCACATATTTTAATCATTAAAATCCCTAAATTTTAGCCTTTATCTACTTATTATCCTCATAAAATAAATTCCTAAATAATAGCCTTTATCTGCTTATTATCCACATATTTTAAACATCAAAACCCCTAAGTTTTAGCCTTGTTGCCATCCACTCCACCTAATCCTAATGCCCAAAATTTAGCTAACTTAAGTTAAAAGAATTGGGCTCCATGAAACTTAAATTTGGGCCCCTTACTCCCTTGTGTGGCGTCACCTCCTAAGATTGGGCCACAAGCCCACTTTGGTATTTTAAATATAGATACTACCTTTTAAACCCTATAATGCCCAAACAGATAATTTTAATCAAGGCCTCTACCTAAGCTTGAGCCCAATTTGGACCCCTAACACTTAAATTAACACATTAAACATATCCACCCATTAAACTCATAGGCCCAAAAATTCAGGATGTTACAGTTCTACCCCCCTTAAAGAAATTTTGTCCTCGAAATTTCCAACTAACTATTAATCATACTACCTAAGTCTCACTACCATGCTTTCGCTGTGCACTCCAATACTAAACCCAAAATAAACACTTAGTATTCTATGGTAGAGTACGCACCGGTATTCACATCTAGAGCGTCCTCGTACCCTTGTACTCATGCTATCGGTTCGCGTTTATCTGATTAAGAATTTTATGAATTAATAAGTTTCTTCCACTGTTTAACCACGAACAGTCTTATGAGCAGTAGTTTAAGAGTAGTTCTTTCGAATTCGCAATTCAGTCTCAAGTTCACCTTTCCTTGTTCTAAGAATTACATACATTCAACCATCAACATACAGACAACATCCATGCACCCATATTCAACACATAGGGGTATTTTCGTTATTCCACTACCCATGGGTATTTTTCGTAATTTTATCTTACAGGGGTATTTTCGTAATTTGGAAAATTAGGGGTATCTTGGTAATTTTATAAACAGGGGTATTTTAGTAATCTTACAATATAAGGGTAATTTAGTAATTTTACAATATAAGGGTATTTTAGTAATTTTCTAATGTAAGGGTATTTTAGTAATTTTCTAATGTAAGGGTATTTTAGTAATTTTCCAATATAAGGGTATTTTAGTAATTTTCCAATATAAGGGTATTTTAGTAATTTTGCAATCAAGGGTACTTTGGTCATTTTACACATTAGGGGCAATTTAGTAATTTTTACGAATCAGGAATATTTTCAAAATATTTTTTTTTATTTCTAAAACAAACAGGGGTATCTTGAAGGATTTGATTTCAAAAGAAAATAGTAGTGTTCAGGTGGTTGTGGATTTCTGTTTGTTGTCATGTGTTGTGTTGTTTTTTTTTTACGGAAAAATTTCGTTGACTATGTAAATCGGGGTATATTTGCAAATCATGGGTATCTTGGGTTTTTTTTTTCCCAAAACAAGGGTTTCTAGCAATTTTTTAAAGATAAGGTAGCTGGTCCCTTTCGGGTTTTAATTATAGATTTTGGCCGTCCACAAGTCCTCGTGGCTAGGGTGAACAGTCCTCTACGCACTGGTAGGATTCCAAATAAGAGGAGGTGAGTCACTAGGATCGCTTAAATACTGTGCTCTTCTTAGGATCCTTCCTAAACATGCGTATGATGATTACCACACCTAGTCTTGCGGCTCGTTAACTGGGTTTGTTTAGTGAAATTAAGTTTTATGACATTTTAAGAAGTGGTTTGAACTAAGCCTAGAGTCCATCAAGTTCTAATTCTAACTAATCTCGTCCCACTAGGCCCATTAAGCCCACATATACAAAGATCATACAATGGTTCGAGTACTTACAGCGGACTTGGGCCGAGACGCAGTGCCATCTTTGAGCTAACAGACACTGTATAAATATGCATGTTTCAAAACCCAACTTTAGAAAACGTTTTAAGCCCAAAAAACCCCAGAGTGACTTTTGAACCGGGCTCGATATTAATTTGTAACACCCCAAACCCGCCCCAAACACCACAACCGGATCTCGGTATGTCACTAAGAAAATTTTGGAAGAACATGTCGTATTTTCGTGAAAAATATTTTTTCTAAAGTTTATCTTCTTATTCGAGAGAAATTTAATAGTTGATAGTTTAAATAAAATATGCCTTTATAAATTAAAAACCCAAATTTAAATAGATACATTAGTTCAATAAGAATTTAAATAACTAAAAGTAATTAAAGCCCAAAATAAAACAAAACATAAACTAGTGGCCCATAGCCTTATTACAACTAGATTTAAAATCCATTAATTAAAAATATAAAGTATTAACTTGAGACTTTTTGCTGGATCCAGCTTGGTCTTTTGCATGGCCACCTTGCGTTCCTCTCCGGCTGATCCAAGCACTAGGTATCACCCTGAAAGGTT